>OY751315.1:5416785-5480767 GCA_963564615.1 Rhorus exstirpatorius
ATATTATGTTCTCCGTGCGAGTTTGTAGGTTTGTACACGTTACACCCAGGCGCGATACATACATTGACAGACAAAGGCTCCAAAATTTGTTGTGTTTTGATGTCGCATGCGTACAGCTTGGCGCTGTGTTTGTTTGGGTTTCGACTACTGGCATCGGTAGCAGCAGTCGTCGATTTCCACAGTCGCGAAGGCCAGCGTTTTTGAACGTGGTCCACTCCGTTATTTTGAAAAATGAACAGGTAAGATATTTTGATTTTGTTTTCAGTATTCAATAAAGTAATTTACATTTTAAGGAATTTGGACCAATCAGTTATTGAATTAAATCTGACAATTGCAATGGATGAATAAAATTGCCTGCACGGAAAAATAATTTACCTATATGCAAATATATATTTGATGTATTTAAAATATATATTTTGGTGATACATTGGATATTGTAAGTATATTTTTTATATATTTTTTAAATGCATGGGAAGTACTTTCAATGAAGATATCTATAGCCAAATATGTTTTATTTATATTTTATTTATATTTAATTTTTTTGCGGCAAAACGTTATTTATTTTTTACGGCACAGGAATTAAAAAACCACTTTTCGACGCCTATTATCGATCCGTGAAGTAGCACTTTTCGTGGCTACCTTCGCAACTGATACAAAAAAAAAATGTTTATGGTAGTTCTGAGAGTCGTGCACCGTACTGCACATGACAAGTGCCATAAAAAGTCTTTTCGTGGCAATGGTCTTGCGCAGTCCGGGCACGAGTCTCAGAACTGCCATGAAAAAATTTTCGTGTCAGCTACGAAGTTAGCTACAAGTACCACTTTACGTATCTATAACAGGCGTCGAAACGTAGCTTTTCATTAGCTGTGCCGAAAAAATATGGTATGCGGCGTGCGCGTAAAGTGACTGTCCAAGCAAGGTGATGTTTTTAGAACTCTCCGTAGGCTTTGCCTGGTGAGCCGAAGGCAAGCCGGAGGCGAGCCGAAGGCGAGCCAGGCAAAGCCAACGGCTCGTTTTAATAACATAACCTTGCTCGAAAACGGTCACTTGACGCGCTTGCCGCATAGTATACTATTTACATATATTTCACATATGGGAAGTGACAGAGAGTGTGAGAGATGATGAGAGAGACAGTGAGAGAGGCTTTGAAAGAGACAGTGAGAAACACAGTTAGAGAGATAGTGAGAGCGGCAGTGAGAGAGACAGTGAGAGCGAATAGTGAAACAGAAGTGGAAGAAGTCCCTGTCTCTCGGCTGATCGACGGCGTCTTATTTCGCACTGTAGCTTAACAATGTTACGCTATACCTTAAAGGGATAACATTCACTTAAAATTCTAAGACGATACTCTTACTTTCAGGTTAGTCAATATTTAAGGTAGTCAATATAAAAAAAAGTATTTATTTGGACGTATTCAACCTCGTATTTAACTAAATATTTGTCAATTCAAAGAATTTTTTTTTCTCAGCGTGGATATTTTATATATTCGACATATATTTCAGGAAAAAAATGGATATTCCAAAATATTATCAAATTTTTTCTCAACGTATGTTAAATTAATATAATCGATGAGAATATATATTCGAATATATTTAATTTTCATTTTATTGGTAATGATTTTTTTTCCGGCAAAAACCTATATATTTCCGTAAGTATTTCGCATACATATATTTCAGTGGCACAAAAATAATTAACATGATTAAAATATTAAAAAAAACGTATTTGAATACATATATTTTTACCGATCATATTTCACATGTATTTAGAAAATATTTAAAACTTATTTCGAATATTCAATTTTCAATTCGAATTTATTTTCAAAGTATAAAAAAACTTTGTTGCATACATTTAACTTTTTTTCTGTCGTGGTATATTTCATTCAATGCAATAATCGGATTTAATTCAATTAATTCCACGGAAAAACTAAAATATATGGGAATGTTAATAAATATAGTTTTTTTTTTGCAATATTTTATAGTATTTTAAAATATATTTTTCATGTATTTTTTCCCGTGAAATTACGTAATACCAGGTTCTTGCACGAAAAAAATATATTCGAAATATATACGAAAATATATAACTTTTGCTGCAAAAAAATGTTGGGTATAAATAAAATACTGGTACTGGTGGGGGCACCTGCCTTGCCCTATCGGGCTTAAGGCTCCCTTTATACACTGGGCACATAGTTTTTCTGTTCATTTACGGAACTATTAGTTTCTGTTGATTTCGCAACCTCTTCGATACCGGCCCAGTGTATTTGGGAGAACCTACAATTTTAGGTGGGTTTCGAACCCCCGAGGTATAAATAAAATACAAATAAATGATATTCGAAATCATATTCTTATCGAATATATTTTACATATATTCAGAAAATGCATAAAGAATATATATTTTTAATGTTCATTTTTTTACTGGAATTCAAGTCAAATATATTAAATATATTCTGCATATGGGGCTTAATCAGCCCTCACACTAAATCAGCCACTTCCGAGCCTTATATTTTTTTTCGCTGAACATTTTTTGAGTTGTTATACCTATTAAAAGAACCTCTCTTGATTTGTTTCAGAATTTTTTGTCCATCCACTAATGAGATATGATTTTTTCGAATCGTCTATAAATGGCTAAAAAATAGACCAAATGAAGCTTTCTCTTAAACGTTGGTTTCTCCCGTACTTTTTCAAGGTATTTAAAAAAAATTTGATACTTGCCTTTCTGATTTTTTTTAGTTGAAAGCAAAAAAATCGTCGATTTTAAACCTTATATTGACGTTTTTAACTTTTTTCGAAAAATTACCGAAACAACTTCGAGAATACCCTTGAAAAAGCTTCATTTGGTCTATTTTTCGACCATTTATAGACAATTGCAAAAAAATTACATTTCACTAGTGGATGGACAAAAAATTCTGAAAAATATCAAAAGAGATACTTTTGATAAGTATAACAACTCAAAAAATTTTAAGTAAAAAAAATGTAAGGTTCGGTAGTGGCTGATTTTGCGTGGAATGCCTCATATATATCACTATTTCCCCCCGTGCGGATGATTTTATTTACACTATTAAAAATGTTATGAAATTTACAATACTTTTACTGTACCAAAGTAATTGAAATTTACAAACATGGTATGTGAAACGTAAATTCATACCATCGTATCGCTAAATTAATAGAGTGATATTAATTTTAATATACTATAGGGAATTTAATATACACAAGTTTGAATACTGAAAACCCGCATACTAATTTTTCGAATACGTTATGTAATGCTACAATTTTTGTTATAATAATCGAAATTCTTGTATATGAACTCATTTATCAGTAACAATGTATTAAAAAAACAAGACAACTTTGAATTTTAATTGCAGCCGAATGAAAAATACAATGTACGTGAAAATGAAATTACGATACGTACAATACATCTGCAATAATTGTCTTTTAAAGTTTTAAAGCAAAACTGAAATCGAAATTTCATATACAATAAATTCTAAATTACAAAATCTAATATAGTCGATCCACTATAGTGGATCGAAAATTTTGAAAATTCCATGTTATCAAATTTTGATCAAACTTTCTATTCAATTGTTTTGAGGTCACTGAACGCAGATTTGAGATAAGGATTACGTGCATGCGCACGCGCGTGTGTGTGCATTCATGTTCATGTATGTGTGAAAGTGTGCTCTGTGTGTGTGTGTGTGTGTGTGTGTGTGTGCGTGTGCGTGCGTGCGTGCGTGCGTGCGTGCGTGTGTGCGTGTGTGCGCGTGCGTGCGTCATGTGCATGCACGCGCGCGCGCTCGTTAATGCGTGCGTGTGTGTGTGTGTGTTGTAATTTTGACGTCAAGTTCATGTTCAGTAACCCGAAAAACCCCTATATACAGAGTTAAATCGCAATCTGACAAGTTATGTCATTCTGAGAATTCACGAGCCACCCCTATGGATCCGTCATGATGCTTTAATTTTGACCTCAAATTCGTGTTTACCAACCAAAAAAAAACTCCTGAATAGATAGTTAGAGTGAACCTGAGAAGTTATGGCATTTTTAGAATTTTCGATCCACCATATTGGATTCGTCACGTTTAATTTTGTAATTGCTTCCAAAACCAACATGATTATACTAAATAAAGGGTTGAACACGCTACAACCACCATTCCTTGAGTAGCTCCCAACATACAACTGATCAAGTGTTCTCTGGCGTGTCAAATACATGATGTGAATTACCAAAGTTCATAAACAGTCGATAGCGTAGTGGGTAGCATGTTAGGTTGATAGGTAGGATAGGTTGGTAGGTCGCAGGTTCGAGTCCCGGTCGAGGAGAAAAAAAAATTCTGTCGAGAAATCCGTGCATGATTTTTTTTTTCCAGTGTAACCCTCCATGACCTATAGCAACCACAAAATATGCGTTTGTAACTATTTTTCAAGCAATATATTAAGTACTTGTTTAAATTTTGCTTCAAAAAATATTAGCAAACATTTATCAATTTTCATGAACGTTGAACTGAAAATTCAATCAAGACTGCGTACGTTTCAAATGCACAAGTGTACTGATATTCCATGCGGTAATATTATTTTTAATATACATAGTAGTACATTTAATATACATCCCTATATGGATATCAGTAAATGTGTCTTAATTTTACTAAAGTTTAAGTTGAAAATTCCTACAAAGGTTATAACTTTTCAATCTATCTGTGTAGAAATATCACTGCTCGATACCTTCACTTTTACAATACGAGTATTGTAAAATTAAGTACCGTGTTTGAAATTTCATAAGCGGTATCCGCATAAAAACTTCCTATACGTGTGTATTAATTTTCATACAGAAACTTTTTACAGTGTAGCCATTGATATAATCGCAATTACTTCAATTAATCGCAGGAGATTATCATTATAGATAAAAAATGCCGCCCCCGGAAAATGTTCATCAGCCGGTTAGTTAGCCGGAGGAACCAGATAATGATGGAGCAAATGCTGTAGCTGCATTGAGCCAGCTTAGCATCGATGAATACTTACCAACGAATATTTCGAAGGACATACCTGTTGAACTGCGGCTTTTTTGCGAAGCATGCAAGCAAAAGCCATACTTGGATGGGAAATATTTTATAGTGGACTACGTCAAGTCTGGGCCCACTGCTATTTATGCAGTCTGCAAAATTTGCAGACCGCTAAATACTATTTCGGGTAGGCTTGTCATATCGTCAAACTTTACAACCCACTTAAAGGTAAGATAAACCAAAACCCGATCACGGTGATTCGGATAATTAATACTTTGTGAATAAGAGAAGATTGTTAAATAGTTGACATTGTTGATGAAGACTGCCATATAACGGATAATAAATTGTTGAATTGTAGAGAGTTCATCCTGAGCTCCATGATGATTACAAGACGTACGCCAACATTAAACGGGGGCGGATAAACGGCGTCGATCCCCAACAATGCACCAAGCGGACGACCTGCTCATTTTCTCAAGAGCTTTTCGAGCGGAAAAGTGCAAAAGAGCGTTTTGGAAAGTTTGGCACCGTTGAGAACCGTTGAAATGCCGAGTTTTCGTAAAATATTTGACGCTAGTTACTCGCTTGAGAACGGTGCCTACAGCTTACCTATGGAAGCTCATTCGAAAATATAAAATATGTAATATTTTCGCAGAATTTCGCATAAAACAAGGCGATTCTTCGATTCAGCATATGTCGCGACGAAAAATCGGATCAAAAAAGACTTATTGCATACGGAAAACATGTTGAAAATTTGCAAATATTTACGGGGGAACACCTCATACTTTTGCACCACGGCTGATATTTGGACCGGGATGCATCGACGATTTATAGGAGTATCACGGTCCATTGGGAATTTTTATTATACATACTATATAAGCCGAAAATATATTACCAGTCATCTAGCAATACCAGCAGTATTGCATATTATGAAGACCTCAATGACATAAATACTGAATTTTTTCTTTTTCTTCGTAACACCATAACGACCATAGAAATATCCTTCTTTCATTTTCTAGATCGATCACAATTCTCTTGAGCGCAAATCAGCTGCAATTGCATGCAGGCGTTTTCCTGGCACGCATTCGCACGAAGCCATCGCAGCTTCACGTGTATAAATCCACGCATCTTTTGGGTTGGATCAAAATAATATCGTTGCGACAGTTACTGATAACGGGTCTAACTTTCTTAAAGTGTTTCAAGTATTTGGCGTGAAGGTTAATGAATCCTTGGTTCCAGGTAGGTTTTACGAATACGCACGCATGCACGCGGGCACACGCAACTACACATACACGCACACACTCGCGCGCGCACATACGAACACACGAACATACGAACATACGAACACATACGAACATACGGCAATCGGTAGATGCAATTGGTTGTGGAAAACACTTAGGTCTCCGAAGATTAATGAAGCAGTGAAGGTGTACTTGGGCAGGGCTTTACTACGGCCCGTCGTAACTCGCTGGAATTCTTTGCATGACGCCTTGAAAAGTATTGTTTTTCTCAAAGACAAAATCACTCATAGTGATATGAATAAAATAGTCCAGCTGAGAATTCTTCTCTGAAACACGGACATCCAGTACATCGAAGAATACCTGCAATGTACGCAGCCACTGGCCGAAGCAATAGACATATTGCAAGGCGAAAGCTACGGCTCGGATGGCTACCTCCTGCCTACGTTGGTGTGTCTTCGGAGGAAAATAGAAATTTTGGCAATACAAGAAACGGTCATAATATGCAAGCCTTTGCTCGTCGCGATTATGAATTCGGTAGAATCGCGTTTCAAGGACTTTTTTAGAGTCGAGGAAGCAGGCAAGCTTGCAGCAGTGGCAGCCATCACACATCCGCGATTTAAAGAACGTTGGCTGGTATGCCTCGACGAAGATACGTGAGAAAAAGTGCGATCTCTGTTTCTTAAGGCTGTATCCGACGAATCAGCTCGTAACCGGAGAGCTGAATCAGAGGAGAAACTTAGAGAAGCAGATGATTTTTTCAATTTCGGCGAAGGTTCTTCGGTAGACGAGCACCAGGATCCAGCTCTATATCACGGAAATGCTGCAATTGATATCAGCAACTTTATTTCACGAGGCGAAACCAGCCTCGACATATTAAAAGATTTTCCTAATATTCGAAAAGTCTTCTTATGGTATAATACACAGCTACCATCATCAGCACCTGTAGAAAGACTTTCCAGTTATGCCACTTTGATGGATATTCCAAAATACAACAGGCTGACTGACTCTCACTTCGAGAAACGAGTTTGATTCAAGGCCAATGCATCAGGAGCATATTTTTAAAGGTATTTCATTTTATCTAGTCATGTCAATGATCTTATGTTAGTAGTATCTGAACCACGTTCGGCCACAACCAGCGGTAAAAATATTGGCACTGGGACCTAAAAAAATCTTTCTTATCGTTTAGATGCGGAAAAAGGTTTCCGTGCGCAGACGAGGAGTGTTTCATGGATCGAGAAGTTCCGTCGTATTTCGTTGTATTCCAATAATAGCAAGGATGATCTTATTAATTATTATTTTTGGTTCCTACGTTCTTTATTTTTCCGTATTTCATTATCCCAAATCAGAATCACGATAATCATAATAATTAAATATATATTTCGTGATATTTCAAAATATATACACATAAATATTTCGACCAATTATTTCAGTTTCTATATATTTTTCTTCACAATGATAATTCGTAACTGTAATTGCTAAAAATAATGACTCTCACTCTCTTACCGTTACTAAAACCGTTAATAAAAAAATCACGCTGCGCATTACTCGTTCTTTTTTTATACCTCTTGTGTAGCTCTCTTTACTCTATACTATGAGCGGATATCATATCTAATCTTGACACACGCACACACACACTTACGCACGACCCACTCAGGCACGGATACAGTCCTCTACCTCACATAGTCGCTTAAACATTTACTCACATCCGAACCATACAAATATATCTAAATTAAAAATGTAGTTCAATTGTAAGATTGATTAAATTGTGTTTATAATTTAATCACAATTGTAATTAAATTACATTTGTCATTTAATTACAATTAATTTATTTACGATTGTACTTAAATTACATTTGCCCTTTAATTACAATTAATTCAATTACAATTGTAATTGAATTACGAATGAAGTTAATTGTGATTGTAATTAAATTGCAATGTAGTCAATTACATCAGTAATTAAATTACAAATGCAGTTTTATTATAATTGTAATTTAATTACAATGTAGTTAAATTACATCTCTAATTAAATTATAAATGCAGTTCAATTACAATTGTAATTAAATTACAAATATAGTTTAACTACAATTTTAATTAAATTACGCATGTAATTTAATTACAATTGTTATTAAATACTCAACGTAGTTCTTAATTGAACAGAGTCCAACTACCCATTAAGCGTGTAATGTGTAATTAAATCATGTTTTAATTATCCATTACCAGCTCAATGTGTAATTAAATCATGTGAAGGGAATCTCGCGATTCGCGTCACCCTCGGCCTATCTGACCATCCTCCACGCCGGGAGAGCATTGAGCGCCAGGTAATCTTTTTAATTCAACGGCGGGAATTACCAAACCCGCTAAACCTAACTTTAGCTGAAATAGACAAAATGAACGGAAACGAAACTTAACCTTAAAGGGACGCTGGTGTGTCGGATGGCGAGAACGGTGACGGTATACCCGATTCGCTCAGGATGTAGGTTGTGGTGAGAGGGCGTGGACGGCTAGCCAACTTTCGAGTGCCTTCGGAAACGTAGCCTAAAATAAATGAACTCAACACGAAAAATACGGTATGGGGCCTTGTTTCGAACGATAACACGAATTCAAACAAAAATATTTCTTAATAGTCGATAACGGAAAAATGCCCAGGTGTTATGGCGTGGGGGTACTTTTTATTTTGAGGATGGCCCTCCAAGGGGTATTCTCCGAGTATGGGGAAGATCCGGGACTACCTAAAACTAAACCTACGATAACTGCGATCGGGCAATCCGCGACGGCTGGGTGATCGCAATCCCAGCCGGCAACGGCCTTCCATACGTAAACGTAAAGCAACCTCAAACTAAACCTATACGATAACTTGCGATCGGGCAATCCGTGACGGCTGGGCGATCACAATCCCAGCCGGCAACGGCCTTCCATACGTGTCTCAAAAACCGCCCTTCTCTTCCTATACCCTTTATCTTGAAGCGTCGAGATTTCCACTCGATACTTTATACTCCCCTCGATTACGTATACAAGAAAGACCGAATATACCGGGTGGCGCGTTATTTCGGCCCTGTCTCACGGTAACTCGGTATCCTTCATGCGATTGACCCCATAAAACACGACTTGCTAACTAGAACGTACGATAACGCGAAAACTGAAAAAACGATAACGAATCCATACGCTAAATATTAAAAATTATCCGGATTATTCGAATATCGTTTTGAAAACGAAGGTCGGGACGACCTGTGACGCTAAAACTAAAAAATTGCGTCACAATCATATTTCAATTATCCATTACCAGCTCATTGTGTAATTAAATCATGTTTCAATTATCCATTACCACCTGAATGTGTAATTCAATCATGTTTTAATTATCCATTACCAGTTCAATGTGTAATTAAATCATGTTTCAATTATCCATCACCAGCTGAATGTGTAATTCAATCATGTTTTAATTATCCATTATCAGCTCAATGTGTAATTAAATCATGTTTTAATGAGCCATTACCAGTTTAATGAGTAATGAACATGAGGTTTAATTACACATTACCAAGATAATCTGTAATTGGATTTTATTCGATTACATTATTGTTGCCCATCGCTGCTCAACACGTCCCACACGACACAGTATATTTGAGGAATATTTCAGAAATGTTTCATTTGAAACATGTAATATTTCATTGCAACATTTCAGAAATATGTCAGTACTATGGCCATGTCCGCGGAGATAACGTGGGTTTTCCAATTAGAGCACAGTGCGACACAGTGTCGACATTTCTGATGGAATCGGCCTATCCGAGCAAAGGAATACACCAGAAATATCGACACTGTGTCGCCCTGTGCTCTAATTGGAAAACCCACAACGAATATTAAGCCCGCTGCACACGACGCTTGTTTTGCTGCTAGATTGCTTGCGGGCTCTGCAAAACTTAACGGGTTCTTGCGGGTTCTAGTAGCAAAACAAGCGTCGTTTGCAGCGGGCTTTACATAGCGGACATATGTTAGAAATATGTCAGAAATATTTCAACGATATATTTCAGAAATGTTTCATTCGAAACATGTAATATTTAATTGCAACATTTCAGAAATATATCAGAAATATTCCGGTAATATATATTTTATAATAAATATTTTATCAGTTAAAACTTCGGATTTTTTATTTCTTCACATTATTTTGTCGTTGTTATAGGTCATAGAAGGGTTACACCGGGAAAAAAAAATAATGCTCGGATTTCTCGATAGGATTTTTTTCTCCTCGACGGGGAATCGAACCTGCGACCTACCTATATACCTATCCTACCTATCTACCTGACAAGCTACCCACTACGCTATCGACTGTTTATGAACTTTCGATATTAATATGATGTATTTGACACGCCAGAGAATACTTGATCATAGTTGTATGTTGGGAGCTACTCAAGGGATGGTGGTGGTCCCGTCTTCCATACTTTATTTAGTATGGGCGCCTCTTTTCGAAATTTCCGCGTTTGTACTGCCAGATGGGCGTAAGTGCTATATTTGGCGGATATTAGGGAAAAGGATTTCTACAGCCAAAGGTGCGTAAGGGACAAGGCGCTCACGCCCGTATGACAGTAAGAACTCGAAGAAATTGTGAAATCGGTTAAATCTTACTGCCAGAGGGGCGTATCTCCACTGAAAAAAGTTCGTTGCTTACGCTCTTGTGGCAGTGATAACTTTTTTAGAAATATTTCGGAAATATCAAAAATGTTATATTGCAATTGACATATTCCAAAAATATTTCGGAAATATCCAAAATGTTATATTGCAATTGACATATTTCAGAAATATTTCGGGATTATCCAAAATGTTATATCGCAATTGACATATTTCGGAAATATTTCAGAAATATCGAAAATGTTATATTGCAATTGACATATTTCAGAAATATTTTGGAAATATCCAAAATGTTATATGGCAATTGACATATTTCAGAAATATTTCGGAATTATCCAAAATGTTATATTGCAATTGACATATTTCAGAAATATTTCGGAAATATCCAAAATGTTGTATTGCAATTGACATATTTCGGAAATATTTCAGAAATATCGAAAACGTTATATTGCAATTGACATATTTCAGAAATATTTTGGAAATATCGAAAATGTTATATTGCAATTGACATATTTCAGAAATATTTCGGAAATATCTCAAATGTTATATTGCAATTGACATATTTCGGAAATATTTTAGAAATATCGAAAATGTTGTATTGCAATTGACATATTTTAGAAATATTTCCGAAATATCCCAAATGTTATATTGCAATCGACATATTTCTGAAACATTTCAGAATTATCGAAAATGTTATATTGCAATTGACATATTTCAGGTACATTTCAGAAATATTTCGAAGTTATGTTATGAATCTGAAACGTTGAAACATTTCTGAAATATTTCTGACATATTTCGTGCCGTGTGGGGTAGTGGCGGTAATATTTATATGAGAATAAGAATAAAATTTTTTTATCAAAAAAACGCAACGTTCTTTCATAAATTACTACCGACTCAGCTGTGTGGGTAAAGCATAAAGGTATATAGCATTGTAAATTGAAAATGATCTCAAATCTACTGTTCATTCTACGTCCTCATTATAAATCTACGTCACTATATATCTACGTCCTCATTATAAAATTATTTACTGCTATTTATTTGCAAGTACACACATAAGTAAATTCTTACTTTATACATCGATAGTTTCTTCAGGGTTCTAAAGAGTAGCCACGATTTAGTCTGAGAAAGTTCAAAGAAAAAATCGTCTTTAGTCATGAGATGGTCAGCAGAAGAGATCGTTATATACATATAGAAACAAATTCTCGAATCATGAAAAATTTTTTAAATTGGAACTTAAATTGAGAATTCAAATACTTTTCATTGAAGAATGATTTTTTTGTGGGTAATTTATGAAATTGTTGTACGCTTCCAAAATATGATTTTAAAAAAATTATGAGAATCGCAGAGTATTTATTTCTGGTGTTCTATTATAATTAGAAAATAATAATATTGATAATACTTAGTTCCTTTAACTCCGTACCGATCGTTTTCACAATTAAGTGATATAATTACCAAATAATAGAAATTTGTGTTTCAAGTTTATTAACAGACATAAAACAAACGTCTATATTATCTACACAGTGAATATACATATACTAGCATGTTAAAAGAAAATTTTGATTCTTAATGCTTTACCCCTCAAAACTTGATTTTTGATAGAAAAAAGCATCCTCGCGAAGAGGGATCTCTGTAGCTTAAAAGTGGAAACTGCCGCTCATTGGCCGTTTGTATATATAACGGCCAATTAACGTCTATGACGAATTTATTGAAAGGAAAAATTCGAGACCATGAGAATTGTATTTCGAATTGAAAAAAAAAATTTACCAAATACATTTCTTTCCCCTGAATTCTAATTGCTTATAAAAAAATCGAAACAATTTTGGGTTGAAATTTTTTTTCTGACAACATTGTGTCCTACATAAAAATTTAGATCGATTTTATTCATAATAATAATTTTGCAATAAAAAATTGTTTATAAATTGTCATAAGCGATTTATATCGGGTGAATTTTTTTTTCGTGATAATCTTTTTTCTCGATTCAAATACGTACTGCATAGTTCTTTATTATCTTGCTGGAATAGGAAATCATTAGTCTCAGGGAAGATAGTATATAAGCGAATTCATTCCCCTTTAAACATTTTTCCGCTATGAGATTATGCAAAAAAAAAAAACGTAAAATGTCATGTATTTATTTATTTTCGGTACAGATTGATGTCACGTGTAAAAAAGCGTCGTTGGCATCAATCTTTACCGAAAATAAATGAATAAATGACTTTGCGTTTTTTTTTACATAGTCATAGCATAAAAAATGTTAAAGGTGAATAAATCTTCTGATATAGTATCTTTCCTGCGACTAATGATTTCCTATTTAACAAGAGAATAAAGAACTATGGCAGTACGTATTTGAGTCAATAAACAAAGTTATCACTCAAATAAAAATTTCACCAGATACGAATTGTTTATATCAATTTATAAACAATTTTTAATCGCAAAATTATTATTATGAATAAAATCGCTCTAAATTTTTATGTAGAACACGATCGTGTCAGGAAAAAATTTTCAACCCAAAATTGTTTTGATTTTTTCATAAACAATTAGAATTTAGGAATAAAAAAAAATTATTTGATTAAATTTTTTTTTCTTAATTCGAAATACAATCTTCATGGTCTCAAATTTTTCCTCTAAAAAATTTGTCATAGAGGTTAATTGGCTGTTGTAATTAGAAACGGCCAATGAGCGGCAGCTACTACTTAAGCTACAGAGCTCCCTCTTCGCGAGAACGTTTTTTTCTATCAAAACTCAAGTTTTGAGGGGTAGGACCATTAAAAATCAGTTTTTGAAGTGAAACTTCTCTAGCCCCGTTGTGATTTGAAACTTGATGAAACGAAAAAAGCGACACTAAAAAGAGACAAACATATGTATAAATCTATAGGATTCAGCCTGCGAGAGAATGAGATGGAATACAGATATACAGTGTTTCCTATTATCTTCGTCTCCTCTTTGTGCGCTGGTTCGTAACCTCCCCACTCTTGTCTACCAAGCGTTGTACATTTGGGGGCTTGTGTGCGTCGGCGTATTGCCGAGGTGTGCTTGTGTGTGTCTGCGTGTTGTCGAGCCGAACCGAGAGAGAAGGCGTCGTATGGTGAGTATAGTAGTATCTATATTGCGCTGCCGAATACTTGCTATGGTCCAACCGTTCTACGTGTGTATGTTTGTACGTGTGGTAGTACGTGTGTGTCCGCCTGCGTATTACGAAGCCTTGAGAAAAAGCGTCATAGCCAGCGTGATTGTTCACGTGTATCGTTTTTGTAAATATTTTTATGATTTTAATACGACATTTTCCAATTATACCGAAAACTAATGCCGAAAAGTGTCGTGAGTATCGGCAGAAAAAAAAAAAGATAAAAAAGCAGATTGGACCATAATAAATCAGTTATAATTGTGGCAATTTAAATTTCTCCCAACCAATTAATAAATACAATTTCATCCAAGAGAATTTAATAAAGTATACACCAGAAGTATCGCGGATTTTTAAAAAAGATTACGATAAAATTCCGATGATTTTAAGTACGAATTTTAATGTGAATTTTGCATTGGATACAGCGCTCCCTTTGATTGAGTTCCTCAACACCAAATTAAATTTAAAAATGTTCAGCAGTCACACTGAATCGACAACGAGATCAAAAACAGTAATTGACGCTGTATTTCAAAGATATATTGATCAAATCCAAACCAAACCATTTATTTCATACTTTAGTTATCATAAGTCACTCGTGTTATTGATTGAAATTGGAAACACGGAGTCTGAATAATAAAATGTAAAATAACATTCAAACTTGGTACCAATATTATTATAAACAAACCCTATAAATATCCCACTTCTGATATTTTTACATCACTTTTGTCCCTCTTTGTACTTTTATAATACCTTCCCTCTCTCTCTCTCTCCCTCGAGGTACACAATAGTGCACAATTTAAAAAAACTAGGTGTGTGGCAAACACACGCGTCAGAAGTGAAACTTATGGAAGGTGTATGAGCGATTTTATGTGGCTTCAGCCACCCAAAAAAAGACCATACATTCAAACAATGAGACTGAGAGAAAGAGAGGGAGAGATAGTAAGTATTTCTCCCTCTCTTTCTCTCAGCCTCATTGTTTGAATGTATGGTCTTTTTTGGATGGTTGAAGCCACACTGAGAAAAAAATCTGTCCCTGATAGCGAGAATTCTGGTTCCCTAAGCCACACTGTAAAAAATTTTTGTGCGAAAATTAGTATACCGGTATACAAAGCTCGGATGCATATACCGTATATTAATTTTTATATGCATACATATTGTATATTTATAGTGCTGGTGTACTACTATTGAGGAAAAAATCTGTTGACATTAATAGAAGACCGTATTCGATTTTTAATGTACCGTTTTACGAAAAAGCAAGACGGTAATGCAGGATCACAATAACCGTGTACTTGAAATCTACCAAACAGTCACTTAAATCTTATGGCGAAGGTACATGTAATTTCAAGCGCATATACGTTGGAATTTTAATGTGCCGGTATATGAAAAATCATGACGGTAACGTAGGATTACAATAATTAGGTACTTGAAATTTACTATACAATCGCTGAAATTTTATAAAGAAGGTACACGAAATTTCAAGTAAAAAAGTGCTCTAAAATTAATACACCCATTTTTGTGCATAAATCGTTTTTTAAATTTCAAGCAAAAAATTAGTAATAAACTATAATGCACTTATTATGATATCAGAAATAATATAACAAGAAAAAAAAAAGTTCTGCGTCGATATTCACTCACGACACAATTTCGGTCTGAAGCGGGATTCGAACCGCCTACCCACAAGTTTCCTACCTAATGCCTGCTTACTAACCCGGGACGCTACCTATTACGCTATTGACTACTACTTAATTTCGTCGCATCAAATTCGACATATAAGTTGCATGCTGACTCACAGTTATAAAAAATTGAATATTATCATTTGACGAAAAGATTTTGAAGCATATAAACGAAACAGAGCTTCTTTATACGGAAAAAATGTTATTCATTTCGAATCGGCAGTCAGATTTTCAGAATTCAGAATTGCGGATTCATTGACTCTTTGAGGCCTTCATTGAGCTTAACCCTTTGCGGCATACATTTTTCGACAAACGGTTTTTTATTAAAACTATCGAACTTATGGTTTTCGGGGTCGCTGATTACGAATTTGAAGTCCGTTTTTGAAAATAAAAAATGGCGGATTCAATATGGCGGACGAATTTTCGAAAGTTCATCGGATTCACTTGAAACTAGTTACTCGGGGGTTTTCGGGGTCGCTAATTACGAATTTGAAGTCTGTTTTTGAAAATAAAAAATGGCGGATTCAATATGGCGGAAAAATTTTCGAAAGCTTATCGGATTCACTTGAAACTAGTTACTCGGGGGTTTTAGGGGTCGCTGATTACGAATTCGAAGTCCGTTTTTGAAAATAAAAAATGGCGGATTCAATATGGCGGACGAATTTTCGAAAGTTCATCGGATTCACTTGAAACTAGTTACTCGGGGGTTTTCGGGGTCGCTGATTACGAATTTGGAAACAGTTTATAAAAATTGAAAACAGCGGAACCAATACGTCCCAAACGTTCCGCTGTTTTCAATTTTTATAAACTGTTTCCAAATTCGTAATCAGCGACCCCTAAAACCCCCGAATAACTAGTTTCAAATGAATCCGATGAATTTTTGAAGATTCATCCGCCATATTGAATCCGCCATTTTTAATTTTCAAAAACGAACTTTGAATTCGTATTCAGCGATCCCTAAAACCCCCGAGTAACTAGTTTCACGTGAATCCGATGAACTTTCGAAAATTCGTCCGCCATATTGAATCCGCCATTTTTAATTTAAAAAAATGGACCTCAGATTCGTAATCAGCGACCCCTAATACCCCCGAGTACCGAATTTGGTTGCAATTTACCCAAAAGTTCGTTCGAAAATGATTTTTTTTCTAAAAAAATGAACGATTTTTGACATTTATTTATTTATAATTGTTTGTAATTTTGCGTAACTGCATGTATCATCATTTTTGTCACATTCCACGATGCTTCTACTATTATAGTACAAAGATTCGTGGATGTTACTTCGAAAGCATTAAATCTACCGAGGAAAGTTGTGAATCAAAAAGGTGGGACTCTGCATGGTATCCCACTATGCCGCAAAGGGTTAAATAGAATTCACTTGAACATTGTTCTCGAGGATTTTTAAGGAAACTCATACACCTGTATAGTAAATTTCTATCACGTGTTGAAAGCAGAAAATACCAGTGTGCTAAATAAATTATCTCTGCTATCATTTTTTCCAGAACGATACCTTAATTCCAATCCAGTATTTTATAATTCTCAGTCAATCTATGGATTTTAATACACCAGTGTCGGGAGAATTAACAAGACACCGTTGCTTCATGTTTTAAGTGCCTTAACTTAATTTTCAACAACTTTGACCGCTACTTTCAATATAAAGAAAGATCTTAAAAACCTAATTTGGTCTTTGTATTTACAAAACTGTATAATGATTTTCATACGCAAATCCATTAATGACGAAACTCGTACACGGGTATAGTAAATTTCTATCACGTGTTGTAAACAGAAAATACCAGTGTGCTAAATAAATTATCTCTGCTATCATTTTTCCAGAACGATACCTTAAATTCCAATCCAGTATTTTATAATTCTCAATCGATCTATGGATTTTAATACACCAGTGTCGCGAGAATTAACAAGACACCGTTGCTTCATGTTTCAAGTGCCTTAACTTAATTTTCAACAACTTTTACTGCTACTTTCAATATAAAGAAAGATCTTAAAAACCTAATTCGGTCTTTGTATTTACAAAACTGTATATTGATTTTCATATGCAAATCCATTAATGACAAAACTCATACACGGGTATAGTAAATTTCTATCACGTGTTGTAAACAGAAAATACTAGTGTGCTAAATAAATTATCTCTGCTATCATTTTTCCAGAACGGTACCTTAAATTCCAACTCAGTATTTTATAATTCTCAATCGATCTATGGATTTTAATGCACCAGTGTGGGGAGAATTGACAAGACACTGTTGCCTGATTTTTCAAGTGCCTTAACTTAATTTTCAACAACTTTGACCACTATTTTCAATATCAAGAAAGATCTTACAAACCTTATTCGGTCTTTGTATTTACTGTCTGTGTATTGATTTTCATACACCAGTATATTGACGAAGAAATTAATACACCAGTATGATATTTTTCAAACCTGACTAAATAAATTTCATATAAGTTTATGAAATTTACAATGCCGTTTATATTAATTTTACTTTCATACACCTGGTTCTAAATTTTAATATTAAGTTGTGCTATGAATTTACGAACATTTTTTACAGTGCAGAATGTATTTTGAGCCGATAGCAGCGCCACAGTCAAGCTATGGCAACTAAACAACTCTTCCAGACATACGTCACTTGCTCGAAGAATACGGTATCGCTGAAGGAGCCGAACAAGAAATATCTCCTGAAGCGATTACAGTGTATATCCTGGTCGAATCCTGGTGTATAGTCCCGGTATAATACGGGGGTAACGAGGGGCTCTTATATTACTATACATCCCTATAGCCCGCTCTACGCAGTGATCGTCACAGCCAATAGAATTCTTAGAAAGAGAGAGCAAATGACCTTTACCTGCTTCTCACTTTGTTTAACTCTAGCGGACACTTTTCGAATGCCTTAATTGTTTGTTGTGTTTTTGGGATCGCGCAGTCCATTGAACGTATCGCGCTCTCAGCCAGAAGTTTTGCCGGGTCGGCCTGAGTATCGCGCTCGTATCGATACGTGTAGCTGCCACAGCTATACAATGAATGGTTACTGTATGGGCTAAAAACATTATTTCTAATAACTGGAAGTATCCTGTTTAGAGCCAGGTGTATTCTTATTGTAGAAAACGTATAAATACTCCAATGTTATGGCTCACGTAGTGATACACACTGTTCATGTGACTATTTTAATTGTCACAGTAGCGAACTACTCTCAGCGATATACCGGTCTGCTGGAGAAATGAAACTTTTTTTTCAGTGCACGTAAAATCGCTCATACACCTTCCATAAGTTTTAATTCTGACGCGTGTGCTTGCCACACACCTAGTTTTTTTTTTGAAACACCCTAATCTATACATATAACGGTATCTTTAACATTGTTTGCAAAGTTAAGAGATCATGAAAAAAGGAGAAAATGAATAATCGTTGATCGAATCAATTCCTTCTAAACTTTAAGAATATCTAATCTTGAAAGAATAGTTCCACTATTGAAATAATGTGTATGTTGATGTAGTCCAACGCGTGTACCGTAGGTTAAGTAGAGTGCCGATATGCCGGCAATGTTAGTACCTAAGAAGGAGACTACAGCGACATGCGAGTAAGAGGGTAAGCGACGGTTGAGCGTTAGTTGGGCACGAGCCGCCATCACGTATGTACACGAGGATCAAAATTAAAAGTTTTTTTATCAACCATACGAAGGAGCAAACGCGAGTTCTTTCTAACATCCCTTCTATCCTCCTCATCCAATCTACACATTATTCGTCTGCGTCAATAGTGTAACATTTATTATAAAACTAGCAAAGTTATGTGAAAATAAATTCTATTACTAATCAAGATCGTCAAATGGTAATGACGCATTCACTTTTGTAAGTGTGAGCCAGCATGCGGCTTATATGTGAAAATTGACGAAACGAAATTCAATAGTAGCCCATAGCGTAATAGATAGCGCCCCGGTTTAGTAAGCAGACATTAGGTAGGAAACTTGTAGGTAGGCGGTTCAAATCCCAGCTCAGACAGAAATTCTGTAACGAGTGAATATCAACGTAGAACTATATTTTTTCTTGTTATATTATTTCTGTTATACTGTTATCACGATAAATACATTATGATTTTTTTAAAATTAATTCTGAAGCTCGAAATTTAAGGAACGATTCACGCACAAAGTACATGCATCTGAGCTTCTTACACCAGTCTATTTATTTTAATACACCAGCCTAAAGGAAGGTCTGGAGACATCTGCAAAAGGCCAAAAAGAGGGTCTGGAGGGTCTCGCGTGCACCCTACATAACCTCTTTAGAGTCCAAATGTTCACTTTCTGCCACTTTTGCAGATTCACGAGGGTCTAATATCAAAGCACTGCGAACTCGTCATACCCCCCTTGCTTGACCCTTCATACTGCCGAATTGGAGGCTTAAAAGCGGTCTTAAAGAATCTTGAATTTTCGACTCGGGCAGTGTGAATATATATACGTATCACTTTAGAAAAGTGTGAATCTTATTCTATAAATGTGACCGTCTAAATTGACAGAATGATGAATTATCTGCGAGTTTGAATGGCATAACCTTTCATATTATTGCACATATCCCCATAATGAACCTGTGAAGGCAAAAGTCATATTATGAATTTTTTTCTGAATGTCATTTACAGTTTCTTCATTGGTAAGAAGCCGCGTTGAATGTAACCTTACGGGAGATGAGATTAATTAAGACTTCAGAGTGTGAAATAGATTCCAACTGTTCAATCGAGTATTATAGTAAATAAGCCTAAAGTTTTACGAATAAGATTAATGGTGTAGCTCACACAATTATAGGACACGAATTTTAAATTTTATTCATCCAATTAAATATACGCAAATAGAGCAATTAAATGGCAACCCCTGATGATAACAAGGATTAGGACTAAAAATTTCACTGTGCCACATTGTTACCTGGATCATTAGCGATTCCTGATTGACGAAACTGAGTAGACGATATTGACCCGGCACCATGCCCACCTTCTTGATGATTTAAATTAGAAGCAGCAGAAGCCAAAGTAGTTGGATAGAACTCTATCATGTCGCAACAGCTTTCCTGAATCGTAAACTCGGAGAGGAAATGAATTATCCATTTACTATTTTTCACTATACGTGGAATATTCGTCACCATTTATGTTCCATCTTTCCGTAAGTACTACTATGATGATCAAGAAAATAGGACCCCACTAACACCGTAGAGCACTATATTCCTTATAGAACGAACTAACACATTACTTCGATGCATGATCGGTAGACCATTTTTTTCACATTCACTTGCATCTATCACGTATAAAATTTCCGTAAACTACGTACTGTAGTTTTATGAACTATTTATGCATGTCGTTAGCCATCATGCAAAAAGTATTAGTTGCTTTTAAGTGAAATTCAACGAAAAATTATATATTCATTGGTCTGAATAGGATTGCACGTGTTTACAACCGATAATTCAAACTGTGTATATATTACGAATGTATATCTTACAACAGATATTAACATTAGCCATGGATGAGAACAGCCCTAGTAAAAGACAAACTGATCGCGTTAGAAAGTGATATTATTTTGACAGGCCTAGGCATGTGCTTGCATGTTCGGGGGCTTCCCTCACCCAGAACTCCGTCTTTAACAGTAGGCGGCTCTTTACGGAACCAGCGATGGGCGTTTCCTCTTTGGCAACACCCTTATCACGCAGCATTTAGAACACGATTGGCCCGCAAAAGAAACGCCTCCATTCGCAACCGTCTGCCATTCGGGGTAGTTTCGACAGTTTTCGAAGCAGGTGGCTAAAATCGATATGAGAGTTTCCATGTGGATATACTTTTTACTAATCGCAGTAATAAACAGCGTGATAGTATCTTTTGAAGGTACGTTATACAATTTTTAACTGCAGTGCATAGTGTTTATAACATTACTGATGAATGATATTCTTTCCATAAAATGCTCTTTTTGGAAATGTGCTCGGTTGAAAAAATGCGGTTCATAATTTTTAATTACGACTCCTATCATAAATGATTTTTGACTTATGAATAAAAACTGAGTAAATATTCTTGAGTAAATTGACGGAGGTAATCAAATAAAAAAAAAAAAAAAACATATTTGGGCCTTCTCGTGAAGTATAATGATCATCATCGTTCGTCTTGGCTCGGTTGTTAATACATTTTTTATGCCAAAAAGGTCAAGGTTTCTATACCAACCTATACGCATTGTAGCCTATACGAAACTTCTCAACGGAAGTATATGATGGTGAAATATACATGCAAAAAAAATATATGAACTATGAAAGATTGCGGTGCGTAAAATATGTGTCACTTATATTTTCCATACATTTTTCATATTTTCTATACATTTTGCGCATAAAAAATATGTATTTTTTACATGTTATTTTTATATGTGTAATATGTATAAAATATATAGCATGTATGGAAAATGTACGCCGCTCATATTGTATGCGCCACAATCATCTCTGTTTCACATATATAACATATATTACGCGTATATTTCACCTACATAAATTTCCGTGAGTGCTACTGCAATCAGTAATCTCTTACACTAACAATTGTTTTTTTTTATTTACGGAGAACTTTGTAAGCAGAAGCAATCCTATCTAATGTTCTATATACATTTCGAATAAGATTTTCAATAAAAATGATTTATCATCATTATCCGTTTTTTAGAGATGTGGAACAATCATTTCCCGGCTACTCTCTAGCTTCGATGAATTCAGCGGCTCAGAGAGTATCGTGCTTCACCTAGGTAGTGGAGTGAAGGTAAATTTGATGACTTTGAACTGGATTTCTACAGGAGATAATTGAATTCTCTCATTCAGTCATTTTACTAGTGATATTTTTTTCTTTGCTTAAAACCCTCAATGACACAAAGCTATGCAGATATTTTTATTGAATGATTTTCTATTCCTTCAGGATTTTTTATTCTCGTTCGTTTTTATTATTTAATATTCGAACCTATGTAAAATGGCAAATCGACTCTTTTCTATCAAAGTGCATGCCAACCTCATTTTTTCGCTTTCTCATATGCTTGAACTTTGTTCTCATCAAAAAATTTTTTCGACACTTTGATGCTAGTGTATCTTTATTGCTTCACTCATTTCTGTGTGTTACAATTGAGTTACATTTCTTATAATTAAGTTGGAACAATAAAATTATAGTATAATTGTTCGCAGCTTTAGATAAAATTTCTCTAAAACTACTCTTATAAATTTAAAAAATGCTTTGACAGCCTTATACGTTGGAATATATTGAGTATGTAGAGTGAATTCAAATGTTCATTTTTATTGAATGGAAGGTTAAATTTAATTTGATTAACTTTTACGTGTCCACATTCTATTAGCTTATGCATAAAATCATCACATTTACTACATCTTTGGCAGAACCTTCCTACATTTAGATTATGGTCATTATTGTCGATTATTATTCTGGATGTGCAGCTACTTAATAGTCTTATTGGCGCTATTCCTCTTGTTTTATTCGGAGGTCATTTTAGTAATAAGTATTTTTGTGCAGTATCTATCACATCAATCTCAGGGTGGATAACTAACGAGGAAGAATTATTTAAATTAACCTTATCCGCGGATCAAAAATATTTTACAAGTTCTTTATACAACTTTCCTTTTCCATTTGTAACTCGTTTACATCATGCCTCAATAATACCTCCTCTTTTCCAATAGGTTTAAAAATATTTCTGGCACTGCTGCAAACCAGTTATATTTACCAGTTATATATTTAGTATTACAATTTGCAATTTTTTAAAAGAGAGGTTTGTCTTAGGAAGCAAATTCTTGGATATCTAAACTCCGGCAGTACCAACATAGTTATTATCCAATTTAACCCTCAACCGGTACACTTATTTTTTTGCCCTTACTACGGTACACATGGGTCTGTGAGACCCGGCGGACGAAACGCGTTGCAACTCCAAACTGAGTGAACCGATTTTATTTCAATAATAGTGAAATCGATACGCCAGACTGTAAGCTACACGTATGTGCAAGCAGAAAGTCAATTCGATTTTCAGGTGAGAAGTTATAGGGTTTAGAAGAAGAGCTACGTCGAAAAAACGCCAAAAAATCATAGTTTGTTGAAATGTGCTCTGGGTCCGAGAGACCCATGTGTACCGGTTGAGGGTTAAAACAGTTGAACAATTTTCGACTGCTATATGAGTTTCACTTACTTCGAACCTGACTGCATAGCTAGCGGAACACTGAAGTAAACTCAGAAGTCTCCTATAGTACTATAAATGTATTTTCTCCATATCATCTAAATGTTTAATAGCATAAATAGGAGCAGCATACATTAAAATCAAGGTAACTAAAGATTCAGTTGATTTTACAGCCATATTCCAGGAATATGCTTTAGTTCTTTGGATTAACCAGACTGTTGATAACGTGGCAGCCTTCGTTTTTTTAAATATCATTTCTGCTGCCTTTGTGTATGAAATTGTTTGACATGCATTTATCCTTTAGATATACATATTCATTCACGTAATCTTTTTTTTGGTTGCCAAAAAGGAAGGTTGCATGTTTTCTCTTATGGCCATGGTCACACTTTTTGACGACAAGTATTTTTGTTTTTGATACATTTGTTTGTAGTTTATTTATTTGACAATAATCGTATAGAGCCATCAGCGTCTTTATCATATATATGTAGCTATCTGAAAATATCACTATATCATCGGCAAAAGCTAGTATAATATAATTTCAAAAAAGTGTGTCACAGATACACCTCGAACAACATTGCTTATCAAGAATTCCTCTGGGTCGGCAATAGACGAAGTGAATGCTACAAGAGAAAGAGTTTCCCCCTGTATTAAGCTTTCAGTAATGGTTATTTCCTCTGTTTTCCCATTGTTATTATCTACTATCATTTTAGCATTCTAGCAAAGTAAAATTTTATGCAATAATGCATAAACTTTTACTTTTTCCTTCTGAATTTTCAGTTGCACAATTAAGTTGAGGCAGTATATGTTATCAAGGCATGATATTTTTTGTCTAAATCTTGTTTTCCATTATGGTAAATTCTTTTGTTGCTCACACCATTTTTTCAGTCTTGTGCAAAGAATATTTGAGAATATTTTCACTATAGTATTTACAAAGGCAATTGGCCTGTAATTTTCATAGTTCATTGTATCACTCTTGTTCTTATAGAGCTTTTTAACAACAATTTTTATCTAGACACTAAGGACACATTCTTCTTCAATAATTTTATTAAATAAAATGTTTAAAAGCAGTATCCAGTGTCCCGAAATTTTTTTGTAGACACTTAATACTTATTTCATTTGACCCTGGGACTTCATTGTTTGTACTCAGTTTTAAGCTTTTACTAATCTCTTCGAGTTCAAGTATCCGATCAAGTGAGTCGACATAGATTCTTTCTGAAGATATGGGAACCGGAATTCTGTCTGCCTTATGATAAATGTTTGGGTTTAGGTTTGTGAAAAATGCGTTCTGAGTCTCGGTATCAATAGCGTTTACGTTAGAGTTTGCACTTTTTTTTTGTAAATGTTTAGGACGTACCAAAATTCTTCAGAATTCTTTGTATTTAAGATTGAGGCAATAATTTTTTCATTATAGTCTTTTTTACTCTGTTGAATGAACTTGCCATAGTCTTTTTTACTCTGTTGAATGAACTTGCCATAGTCTTTTTTACTTTTCGGGTAGTTATCTAGATATTCAGATCGAAACTCATTTTCACGAGATAGCTTTAATTTATTTCTGACTTGGAGCTTAGCGTTCATGCAATTTCCGCTGAACCATGCATATAAAGTGTACATTTTTTATGTGTTACAACGTATACCCTTGGGGGTTTTTACGTATTTAACCCTTCCCATTTAATCCCTCCTGTCACTCCCTGCTCGCACTTCGTTAAGCTAACCTAACTTCCGTAGCACCCGCAGCTGCTATTTAGCTCCACTGTATCGCATTCGCCATGGACATGGGGAAACTGCGGAAAACCCATGCTGATACAGATGGCCTTATTTTTTACTCAGTTTCCGATGTGTTGCCATCAGAAACTCAGTAAAACTACCTCCCGCTCGGTAGTTGGCGCGCCAAGCCAGTGCACGGCTGAGTGGTCACCCATCCAAGTAGTGGCCTCGGCCAATACTGCTTTCCTTGGGAGATCACCAGAGCCACCCACCGACCGCACGTCTACTACCGTCGGTTTATATGAGTTGTATTTTCTATCAACTATATCCAGTGTCAAAGCAGTCACTGTTATATTAGTTTTCATAAACTTATTCGGTATATCATTACTCTTATTAAACCATTCATTTAATAAGGAGTGCTTCACACGTTTCTATACAATTCGAGTTCATATAATACATAATAGATTCAGTGAGAGGATCAGCGGCAAATGACCAGATGCCGTAAGTAAATTAAAAATTTCAAAATCATTGATATTAGGTAGGGCTCCCAGGTTACACCACAAAAGGTCAATACAAGAACCACCAACAACACTTATGAATGTGGATTTTCCCGGTACATCATTTTCTATTCTTCCATTCAATACAAATAAGCCTAAGCATTCCATAAATTTTACGAGTGCCTTCCCCCTACTATTGACCACTTTATCCAGTGATTCTTTCTCTCTTATCAACTTAGTATTTTGAAATATGTTTTCGTCTATGAATGATTTTTCTAAACCAACTCTTCAGTTAAAGTCACCTGCTATAAAAATGAGGTCTTCAGGAAATTCGTTCATGACTTTTATTATTTCTTCTCTTAATTTTTCTAGTACGCTTCTCAAGTCCCATAATGAGCTTATATAAATCATACAATAGATTAGTGAGTATCCCTGCAGTAAAAACCTTGTCATGATTGAGAACCTCGATATCGATAGTTGATCGGCTCTCATCCCCACCTCGTTGAATATAAGATCGAGTCCCCCTTGTGCACTTACTCGCGTCGCTTCGCGTACTGCTGGGCTGTGGTAGGTTCTTTGTGCCATTCTCTTTCTTTAAAACCGCCTCATTTTCGGAATATTGGTACTCCAAGTTTCACATAAACCTATGACGTCTCAATCTTTTATTATATCGCTTATATAGCTGCATTTCCCATACCATGGACATTCTTGAAAAAAGTCCGATTTCGCTCGAATTTTTCTTTAATTGCTTCTCATCTCGGT
This sequence comes from Rhorus exstirpatorius, assembly GCA_963564615.1. Lineage (NCBI taxonomy): Eukaryota > Metazoa > Arthropoda > Insecta > Hymenoptera > Ichneumonidae > Rhorus > Rhorus exstirpatorius. Next base: position 5,443,537 of record OY751315.1, read on the forward strand.
TTCGAGGAGTCGAATTCCTCTCAAATGTATTTTTGAGTCTTGTGGACACTCTCCTATCCATGTCGCCAACACCCATGCATCTTTTCTTCTTTGTTTGATTATTTCGGGTTATAGTTTTCGTTGTTACGAAGCGTGCAGAACTCTCTTCTAAATTTCCTTTATTCCGATCGGAATTCTCTCCCTGCACGACCTCTTCCTCCACCTCTCTGTATTTGGATTTAGCTTGTTCTAAGGTCATGACTGACCCGTCGATAACTAAAGCACCGATACTACCTCTTGATTTCACTTTTTGCCCTTTACCTTCCAATTCCTCCTTCAAAGCGATAGCGTTATTTTTCTTCTCTCTCTGATACTTGTTCAAGTCGTGTGAAATAAATATATTTTGGTCCTTTAAGTTCTCTCCTTGCCTAATTATTGTTTTCTTGACGCTCGAGTTTATAAAAGAGACCTTCAATAGCCGTTTTCCTTTCTTATTTCCAATGCACGTCACATTTTCGATATCACTGTCATGCAAAAGTACACCAGCTCGTGTAAAAAGAGACACTGTGAAAACTCGCAAGTCTTCATTTGATTGATCGTCGCGTTGTCCGAAACATTAAAGCGTACAATATTTATCATTCTTTCTTTTGATAATAACCAATTAATTTCTTTTTCCATCGCAGATATTTGTGCAACCGGTATTATACACTTATAATCACCTTAAATTAATCTGTCGCTCGTTAATATATTTCTCGATCTTCTTTTGCGATGCAACCAAATCTGCATTAGTCTTGTTGATTTCAGTTACCATTCTATTTGTTTCAATAGAAACCACCGTTAAATTTTTAATAAGTTTTTCAAGGTTTTGAATATCCTCTTTCATAGCCATTTTCGACACGTAGATTTCTTCTTTGTAATGTAAATATTTGGAGACCTATTCGCAGTATAGATAAAAAAAAGTGTACGCAGTAAAAATAAATTTAAATCTTTCGAGTTTTTTTGAACTTTATAGCATTGGGAAGTTGGCACCAAAAAGTGACTCATTTTAACACTATCATCTTATCAAACGCTTGCAGTGTAGCTTCTACAACTTTGGCTGCATGGTGAGATGTTTTATATGCTGTGAACACTCGCCACCATAATTTTTTTGTGCATCCGAAAAAAAGTATTTTCTCTTACTCGAATCGTGAATCGGCACAATGTCATGTTTAAGCGCAATTTATTAACTATTAGTAGATTTTTTAAGATCAGTTGACTTTCTCTAATAGTTAGCGGCACCTGATTAAATGTTGAGAATTCTATTTCGAAATTCAATTAGTGAAGATCATTATTCCCTGAATATACAAAAAGACTATATTTTACAGAATTACATGTTATTTCAAGAGCATCTGCTTGATTTATTATATAAAAAAAAATATTTGATCACCATGTACGGTAATAATTTCATCGAACCATATGAACTCTTCACTATCCGAGTTACCGAGGTTCTGCTAAAATATAAAAATCGTACCAAGACATTTTTCTTACGTAGTTTTTGAGTAAATATTTTAAAGGCACGTCTCAATGCATAGCATCTAGCTACACTATATGCTGTAATTCAATATTTTTCTTACGATCAGATATCTTACAAAGTCACGGATAATTAAAACATCAGGATACTCAGAACTGGGCTTAAAAAACCGTCAATGGAAGGAATCAAGAAGATTGACCATACTGTTTATGAATAATGATTAGTTATGAAGGTGCAAATGCTTTCTTCCCGAGTGTGTTCAGATATCATATTATTGTGACTTTAATTCCTCAATTCTTCGCTGACAGCGTGTATCTTTCATTGATGCGTAACATATCCCAGTTACTAATTGGCGATACACCCCGCTACTTGATCGACTAAAATATGCCCTCCACTCAGACATTTGATTTGCCTAATCCAATCCACATTGGCATACCGAAAATAAATCGAACGGTGTCTATATGAGGGGTTCCCTACCATTTTACCTAATCGGTGAAGTACACCGACGGTGATCCGTATGTAATTTTTTTTTTCATTTTCACTACCGAAAAAAATAGATTCGATCGTTTTTCGATTTTGCCACCGCTCGTGGTTCAATTCTTCGTAATTCCTGAAAATCGACTTCTTTCAACTGGCTCCACTTCTAGAGCGTTGATTTTCTTGAAAAACGAGCATAACAAAAAAAAAACGTACCAAAAGACCCACGCTTTTCAAAACGGGAAATTAAACAACTTTCTTGCCACAAAATTTCAAGGTTTTCAAATTTAGAAAGACCGAAATCAATACTTTTTAATTGCGACTCCTTTCATTTTCACAAAACTTTTCCGTAAGTTAGTCTGAAAATTATCAAAATTTCCTGCAATGGAAATTACGGGAGTCGATTTCGTTCGGAAGTTACAGTAACACAAGTGCTGAAAAATTCGAAATATTTCACGAAAATTCATGTTAACTTTGTTCAGAGAAGAGTACGTGAAAAAAAAAGGAAATCTTTAATGGTGGAAATATCGACTCCAACAATTTGATAACTATTTATGCACGGTGCTGGTTTTACTACTCGATTTTAAAATTCTCAAAATATCACTATCAAGTAAAGAAGATCGATTTCGTTTAAGTAAATTTAACAGTGGCTGAAGTTCATGAAGGCCAAGTAAAAACCAAGAATCAGTTATCTTGAAAATAAGTCAGGTAAACAGTGTTGAAAATCAATGATACTGAACATTGTAACACAAAGGTTATGTCCAACCCGTCAGTGTCGAAATTGTAATTAGATCATTTTCACCCTAAACTACTTACAGCTTACAAAAAAATAAGGACTATGTAGATTTAAATATTCAGATTACAAAGAACGTTAAGGCGTTCTGATAGTTATCATGAAACATTTCGTTATAAAGTAGCAAAAAAGTATGCCGGACACTAGTAGTGGAAGATGTATGAAACATTCATACGTGCTGAGATACAATAATGATAAATAAATACGTACGCATAGATCGTCTTATCATTGTGAAGACTTTTCTCCAAACCAAAAACACTACACTGGAAATCGCTTAACTGTCCGACGGTTAACTGCACCCCCCCCCCCCAGCTCTTTCCCCGCCACACGGACAGACGTGTAGGAGATGGTTAACTGCCCGATTTCCCTCTCCTATCCACCCTAAATCAAGCAGTTGAAGGAATTCCAGTGTACTTACAATATGAAAACTCTATCGATATAGAGATTTATCAGATATTCACACAGAGAAGGAAGGTGGCGACGCTAACACAGTTATGACGACTAATTTTGTGTTAAATTTTTTTATACATTGAGATTTCCTGAACGCAATATTCACATTCATACCGTTTTAGTGAGAATTAGATGTATATTCACTATTTTATCCAGGCCCCATGCTTAGCACCTACTGAATACACTCCTCAGCGGATAAACCACCTTAATCAGAGTAGCAGTAACTTTAGCTGACTGAATAATCAAGTATGACCACAATGTATTATTGAGAATAATTTAGCTAATAGGAACGAACATCCAGTATCAGATTTCGAGGTCCCACCGCAATGGTTGAGTTTTTCAGTATACTGGATGGTATTTCATTGTGAGCTACAGTTATGCTATAATTTATGCCATAGTTCATTTTTCGGTTTGTTGCAACATATCTGCAATGACCGTTAATATCGACGCTGACATAAAAACTGATTATATCTCGAAAATATTTTTCGATCTGTCGTCAGCTACACAACTCATTTTACTATTATTACTTGAAGTAAGCACAAGGGCTCTGTATAGTTAGTCTTCTCTACATGACAATCTTATGTCTCACTCTAAGCTAGCTTACCGGATGCGTCTTATCGATGTTAAGATTGATTTCTTTAAAATTGTTAAAAATTTTCAGCTTTTATGTTAGAGTAACTTCCGAACGAATTCGAATCCCAAAATTCTGTTGCCAGGGAATCTTTATAACTGTACCAGACAAATTTAGAGGAAAAGTTTCGTAAAAATCAAAGGTGCCGCAATTCAAAATATAATAATTCATCTTTTAAAAAATTCGAAAACGCTGAAACTTTATGGCTAGAAAAATTTGGATTTTGTTGAAATGCTTACAATTTTATGGGACATTTTTCGTTCCATTCGATGTTCGAAACTGTACGAAAAAAACGTATACACAGATCGGGGTCGGTGACCTTCACTGATAAGGTGAAGTGCCTTCAAACCCTCCATAATGTACATGTATTGTAAAAATATAATGGTACTCAGATTTAACATTCATAAAAAAGAGTTCTCAATGCTTTCAACTGAACTATGATTATAAACGATATCATTGTCTTTCATTTAACAGTGAGAATATATTTTTTTAACTTGAATTCTAACTAAATGTAATCAGAGTAAGCGATATATGAAGTATAGGAGTGTATAATATATAGGAAGTGTGGGATTTTCAACTGACGAGGGGGAGGAAATGTCAAAGAAAAACTGCTTTCAGGCCTAGGAAAATCGAAAAATATCGTCGACTTTTTTTCCCAAAATTTTTGGCTACCCTGGTTAAGTTAGTGACTATCTGAATACTCTCAGTTCTTGTTGAGATTTCAAACATAAGTGAATCCTACCATTAAAATTTGAAGAAGTAGAAAGAGGACGCCAAGTCATGAAAAAATTGTGTTCTCGGAAAATATTTTTAAGGAGAACTTAATACTTGAAAACCTTGGAATAAAACTTTCCAACAAATGTGTCATCTCCTAATATATATTAAGACAAATTCAATCACTTACCTCTCCATATTATAGGAATATCTCGCCACCGCCAACGTGCACAAGAATCGGCCTCAGCGAGCGGGGTCTTAGTAGGCCGGGCACCCACACAAACGGAAATCAACTGAACCCAAACATGCATGGGTCGAGTGCGAGGGTGCGTAGCATCTCTGAGCCGTGGGTTTCCTTCGTATATATGCAGGGTCTCCCATTTTAAAATAGTATATTAAGCGGCAGGCGCGTAAAGTGACTGTTTTCGAGCGAGGTTATGTTTTTAGAACGAGCCGTTGGCTTTGCCTGGTGAGCCGAAGACGAGCCAGGCAAATCCAACGGCTCGTTCTAAAAACATCACCTCGCTTGAACAGTCACTTTACGAGCACGCTGCATACCATATTTTTTTCAGCACAGGTGTTGAAAAGCTACGTTTCGACGCCTGTTATCGTGAAGTAGTACTTGTCGTGGCTAACTTCGTAGCTGACACGAAAATTTTTTCATGGCAGTTCTGAGACTCGTGCCCGTACTGCGCATGACAAGTGCCACGAAATAGTATATTGTGCACCTAGGGCGTAAAGTGGGCTTTTTTAGACCGAGTGTGGAATTTGCAGTACAAGTCGAAGGCGAGCTAGCACGAGTCGAAGGTGAGCTAGCACGAGTCGAGGGTGTGCTCGCACGAGCCGAAGGCGAGTGCAGGAGCGAGCCGAAGACGAGTGCGTCTGCGAGCCGAAGACGAGTGCGTGTGCGAGCCGAAGACGAGTACTGCAAACACACGAGGTAAAAAAGTCCACTGAGCCCTTGGTGCACACCATATTTTTTGTAATGCATGTATAGATTTCTGTGTTTTTGTGCCTATAAGTGGGCGTAAAGTGACCTATAGTGACCTAAAGTGAACATAGGGTCTGAACCCTACCTGAGTGGGATTCTATGGGATTTTTTCTGGGGTTCTATGGGTTTTTTGTGGGGTTCTCTGGGATTTTTTATGGGGTTTTATAAGGTTTTATAGATTTTTTCAACAGGGAAATACAATATCATATATTGTATATGTACGCACACGGTCGTTTTTACGAATTTCAGAAAGCGGGCTATAATGAAAATAAGCGGGCTATAATAAAAATAAGCGGGCTATAATGGATTCATTATAGCCCGCTTATTTTCATTATAGCCCGCTTATTTTCATTATAGCCCGCTTTTTTCATTATAGCCCGCTTATTTTCATTATAGCCCGCTTATTCAAAAACCGGGCAATAATGAATTCATTATTGCCCGCTTTTTCGAGCCGGTCAAAAAAGGGTCACTTTACGCCCGCTTAATAGGTACAAAAAACGCAGAAATCGTGCATGCGTTACAAAAAAACTTTTTACGGCACTAGTCATGCGCAGTACGGTGCAGGACTCTCAGAACTGCCATAAAAAAAATTTTGTGTCAGTTGCGATGTTGCGAAGGTAGCCACCGAAAGTGCTACTTCACGGATCGATAATAGGCGCCGAAAAGTGGCTTTTCAATGCCTGTGCCGTAAAAAATATGTTTAAATTCATCGAAAACTAAGCATTCAATTAAAAACTGTTTTGAACAAAAGCTGTTGTATATGAAAAGGGACATCAGATAAGCATCTCAGTTTTTGGGTCCAGGGTCTCTGCTAGGTCCATTGAGTCTTAAATTTTGTTTTTCAAATAGAATTTCCTATCGTTCATTATATTTTCTTATTTCTCATTGAAAAGTAAGTAAGTTTTACTCGCAGTCATTTTTCGGTTTTCGTCTTTGAACAGGCCCAAAACGTTATTCAAAGTTTTTTCGTGAAAAGAGTAGCAGTACGTTAATCTTTGCGAAGAATTTGAAAATGAAAATGAGTTGTATGATAAAAAAAAAATTTTGAAGAAAAATTCTCCTCCCGGTGCACTGGGTTGAAGTTTGCAATAAAACGTGGATTTCTGTACCATTGGCTCCAGAGCAATGTAATTCAACGATAACATAAAAAAATCCATTTAAAACTTGTCGAAGTAGACACCTATTCTTGTGTTTTGATCAAAAGTTACATGAAGTTTTAAAAAGCATCACTTTCCGCCTCGTGACTAGGCGTTGCTGCAATTCTTTTGAGAAGTATATTCGAGTCCTCTAATCACTTTTTTACTATGATACATGGCTTTAAACCAGAAAAGTGCAAAATAATCTGTTTGACATATGGAGAATTCGCATGTACAATGGTCTTTAAAAAATATGAGCCAGTTTTAATGTAGTATATGAAAGTCACAGCAGCTGTATTTGAATGAACAAAGAATATGCCAAAGCAACAAGAAATCGTTCATATGTTTTTGTTGCTTCAAATAAAGAGAAGGCCGAGCGAAATCAAAAAGCTTACGATCGAGTAATCGCAAATAACCCCGTTATGAAAATTGACGTAAGTAACCGTGGGTTAACTGTTTATAATCCTGAAAAATATCTATTACAATTAAATATCACAGATATTTCTAAAATGATTCAGAATGGAACTATATGGGATGTCGATAGGACACAAAATACATTTAGCGATCTTACATTATTAGGTGAATTCGATTAATAAAAGTAAGTACCCCGTTCTTAATGAAAAATGTTTTTAAGCTTCGATAATCGTTATTTACTGAGTTAAAGACAAATAATTTTTTTTATGAATAATATTCTATGGCTTGCCTATGTCTTTGTCAGGTACACACATAATTTTAAAGAAGCTGCTGCTTTTACAGGTAGTTTTCGAGCATGATAACATGATGAGAAAGCAAAATTGAAAACCCTCCTGATTTAAAAGATTCACCTGATAGAATGATAATAGACAAAGTCTAACTGCTCATTATTGTGCAGGGCGTGTAGTTATGTCCACAGAGTTGCGAAACACAATCGAAAGTTCGTTGAAATGATCGATAACGTTTTCCAGAATTTCGAGCTTGAAATTCGAGCTGAGAAATCAATAGTTTTTCACAACAAGGTCCTGTCCACGGATTCCATCTTTTTCACGAATGATAACATAATCTGGTCTTCATCACATTTTTATGAGCATTCAGATTCACTTACAAAAATAAACATGTTATACGCTCTCATTTTAGGTTCAGCATTAACATCTTATTTCCTCTAGTCACGATTAAAAAAAAAAAAAACTATAGTTTCCGAACGAAATTAGCCGTATGTTCGAATCTTGAAATCTTTTTTAATCGACCCCTCGAAGAAAATTCCCTTTTTTTTAAATTCATTATGATTTAAAATTCTATAGTTAGTGAGATAAGTGCTGCCAGTCAGTGACCACTTGGTTTGGACGAACCAATCATAAATTACTGGTTGGGATTGAGTCAATTTTTGCGTCACAACTGACCAATTTCGGTGGCTCGATCTACCATAGCAGGAATTACTTGATACAGTGAGAGACCAGTTTTTCGATTAACTGATTCTTTTTCGTTGGGTGGCACAGAAGATATGTCGTTTTTATTAGCTCATCGATACTTAAATTTCAATAAATCATACAAAGGAATTTTTTGACACATTGCGAGACTGATTTTTCGGGTTTGTTGAACCGAAATTGTCGGCCACCATTTACAATCCAGCGTGACATCGTGCACATGAAGATGTAATATAAACTCTGTTTTTTCTAGTAATGTAACGTATTATTTTTAATTAGAATGGTTGATCTTTATTCGACTGTCAGTGAAGGACTTGACTTCGCTATTGCAATAATCCGTATACATTTCTAGGCAGGTTCAAAAAGTTTTTCAATGCTAGATTACTCACCTGTATAAGAGTTCTATTTCACTCTGGGCGGGGTGGGGGGCTTCCTTTGTTTGCATCCTGTGTCATGGGTGTTTGCCAAATAGAACCCTAGATGCATTCTCCCTTTTCTTCATAGTATACGCTCGACCCCTCGATGATGCGGCTAGTTGGGCATCAAACCTTTATATTATATATGGTGCTTATCCAGAGGGGTTCCTCGAGTCGGCAGCAACAGCAATGCAAAGAATGTAAGGGGATACACGTGCAGCGACGTTGCTCCCTATGGGTCCCCCATCTTTCTCCCCCGACCTATTAACTCAGACATGGCGTGGACCATATTTCCAGGAGAATCAATAAAGCATAGATTTATAGCCCTTCGTAGTTTTATAAAACGATTTAGGAACACCGACCACGACCAGTAATTGTGAAGACGACATGTCGACGGAATAAATAATCTTCGTTGTCGTTATTTGTGGCACGAATTTTTGCAAAATCACGCCTGAAAGTATAATATATTACTTCGTTATTTTCACCTCTATCCAGGAAATTCAATGCACGATGTGTTATATAAAACATATTCAACTGCTAATTCCAAACAGAACCGTCACTTTTGGTCTTTCGACTGTGTGGTTAGAGTCAGACACGTGATCATCCGCCTCTGGCAATTGAGAGTCATGATCAGCTCTGTCACGTGCCTTTCTGTTTATATAAATTTCTCTGTGTGGATTTTGGCCATTTGGCATAAACTAGTTCAACAAAAGATATTTGAGTATGTACCAGTGATTCACGAATCGTACCCTATGAGAACGTCAACATTCTATACTCGTGAATATAGTCAGGGTAGACAGTTTATTGCCTGTTGCTTACTTCTCTGCACAAACATCAGAGGGCACGTGCATAAGCCGCTCAATATTCATGTTAAGTCGCGAATTTTCGTTCGGGCGATACAATGCCATCGGCATGTATCCCACTCTTTATAGGAAAAAATTGCTATTCTTGATCTCTCATAGAAGAAGGTATATCATTACTTCGGTTTATACCACACTGATAAGTGCCGATAAAGTGATACGATTTTGAAAATTATGAGTTTACTTTTGTAATATTTTTTCTCATGCTAAATTAAGATCTATATATATCAGACATACATATACATACCAGCGTAGGAGTTACGATAACGCAAATGGAAATTCAATAGCGCTTCCAGGGTTGCTTCACAAGAGATCTAAAATCTCGCGTCAACGCAATTGTTTATTTTTCGTATTACTATACGTTAGCGTTCAACAGTGTGCGCTAATTCGAAGATTTCAACTCAGCGAGAGAAAAATTCCGTGTAAACAAATTCCAAGATCAATTTCGCTTTTATCGCTTTTATTCGAGTCAACTTCGAGTCATGGCATTCAAATTTAGTACATAAGCTAAATACAGAATAAGTTGTACTGAAGATCATGTGACTCGACGCGTTTATCGTCTTCGGTGTTCTCGCAAACGGTGAAAAATGAGTTAATAGAATTTGACACATCAATTTTGTAGGTGTGGACAGGGTTTTTTCAATAACGTAAAAAGAAAAGGTCTTGGACTACCTGTTAGAAGTTAAGAAATGGTGTAATACTACAGTGACATAGAATTTGTTAAAACTTTTTTTGGCAATCTGATTATATATATATATAAATGCAACGATGGAGCCTCCATTATTTATCTATGACACCGACTTCACATCAATTTTTTGACGATAGTTTTTTTACCGTTCGTTCCACGTATTACCTGGTTTGAATGCTCCATATAATCCTACAATCATAAGATGCGTAGGGCAATTTGATTAGATAATTATAAGCGTGCTATAATTTGAGGTCCCTGTTAAAGTTACAACAGATTATACTGCAACTTCAATTTCAATGGAATATATCATTTACCACACTTCTCCCCCATATGAATTAGGAAGCTATGGATACGAGCGCTGTTGCACCAGCGCATTTTGACAAAAAAAAAATGCAAGTTAAAACTTCAAAATTGCTTCCTCCACATTTCGTACATTGCTCGACGTTCTCTGCGAGGACCTTTGTCAATTTTGGCTTCCTGATAGAAGAAGCCTTCAGGATTCTATAAAATTTGGAGGAAGCAATTAGCATGTATCAACTTATTGCGGCCTTTGCCCGCCTTACTTTTATCACTTTCATCTTTTGAAAATTAAGTTACTATTAACTTTCTAGATATTCAATGCTCCATAAAATAAACGCATTCACGTATGTGTAAAAAAGGCTCTATTCTCAATATTTGAAATGAGAGCTATTAAATCCATGTTTCTGCAAAATTCTCAAGTTCGTATAATCTGAACCCTTTGACCGAATCTCACGGTAATTACCACCAACCTTACTTTAAAAATACTCTAATCATGGGGAAAATTTGCCACACGTTTAAAAAAATTCAAAAACACTTTTTGAAAAAATTCAAAATCTCACGAAATCTGAACCCCTCAGAAATTCTCGTAATTTTGACACAATCTTTCATTGATGGTACTTTATACATGAAAAAATAAATTAGTTGAATCTCTTCAAATTTGGGAAAATTAGAGCTGTCACAGAATTTTTTTCAAAATTCACAATGTAATACAACAAGTATTCTACAAGCGATTTTCGCCAAACTCAATACCATCCGTATTTTTATGATAAGCTATCCATGTACAAAAAATTTTGCACGATACCTCAAAATTCATAAAAGTTCGGGTGATCACAGACATTTTTTTTAAATTAAAAATTCCCCTAAAATGTAAACCTTTTGAGCAAACGTGATACAAGATGCAGTAACTAGAGGCGGTTGCGAACACTGGATGTGTGTCCGAAGTTTCAGTAAGATTAATCAAGCCTTTGTCAGGCTCAGCACATCCACATACATGCGTGCGCGCATCCTGATATTTTTTTAAAATGTGATATTTGAACGTTTTCAAATATTTCAAATACATTGGCATTGAAATTGGAAAATTTTGCTTCCTCTTGAGGAATCTTTATTTTCATAAAAAAAAAACTACTAGTTTTTCATGCCAGTATATTCGAACTGGGATACCCCCATGGAAATTTATATGGTTGGCATATATGCATAAAATATATGTGACATATATTTTGTATAGGTGACATATATTCCGCCAAAAAGTAACGTCCTCCTGAGCAGGCCCGGCTCACCACCCGTTGTACGAATTCAAACTTATCTTGGCACAGCGTCCAACGTGAGCGAGATTTCATGCAACATAACATAGTTTAAGTCGCCTCGAGTATAGGACTCGTCCTAGACCTCGGCATTAATTAATCAAACAATTAAAGAAACAGAACTCTTTTTCGATAATTTAGCATCAATTAAACAATTTAAGGTACTACTATTGGGCTGTTTGGAGCGGCAGTCCCAATTTTCGTCGGCCATTCATTGGCAACGCGTCCCCTATAATCAACCGTGTTTTATTAGTCGCCCAAGCCGACGAAGCTTGGAAACGCATAGATTCTTGTTTTTCTTTCGTTAATTTCGAGTCATATCAAATAAATAAAATTCAACAAAAGAATAATTTGGCTGCTTGGACTGACAGACCAAATCATCGGTCAATTTAATTGATCATAAGTCCCCTAAATCACCCTCTTTTCAATTGGCCGCCTGGATCGGCAAAATCCAGTACTCTTGTTTAATTAATTCAAGTTCCCGATCTTGTTACATTCAAAAAAAAAAAACCAATTTAAAATCTTTTTTGCAGTTAAATCAATTTAAATTCAGTAAGTCAGTAAATCCAGTAAATTCAGTAGAGTCATTTTTCGAGTCAAATAAACGCCTACGATGACAAATTCGAGTCGATTCGACACCACGTTGATCGACATACCGTTATAATTACGAAATACGAATACCTGAGGCGCAATCTATCAAACAAACATTGCCACTCGTTAACACATTTAATGACGGGAGCAAGCCCTGAGGCTGCGTATTAAAAAAGAAAATTCAAAAACAATAATAAAATCATTCAGACCCCCATTTTGCAATCGAGTCCAGTATTTGAACCCGTATAACCTCAAAATTCAACTTTCGAGCCCTTTTTATTTTGATTGAAATAAACATAAAGTCTCGAAACGTTTCAATATATTATGCATATATGCGATAAATATATGACACGTATATGATCAATATACAGTTATACATATAGAGCAAATATATTTTCAATATAAATCCTTTATAGTTCCAGTGTAAATGACATATATGCAAAATATAAGAAAAGATATACGATCGGTATATGGCGCATATATGATCTATGTACATTCTTTACAAAATCAATATATATATTTCAGATATAAGTAGTTTACGGTCCTGATAAAAACGTTTATTTCAACGATCAAAAAATAATTCTTTTATTTGAGAGTTTGAAAAAAAGTGAAATGTTTATATTTCACCAATCGAAAAATAATTTTCTTATTTGAGAGTTTGAAAAAGTGAAATGTTTATATTTCAAGGGTCGAAATATAATTCTCTTATTTTCGAATTTGAAAGAAGTGAAATGTTTACATTTCACCGATCGAAAAAAAATTTTCTTATTTGAGAGTTTGAAAAAGTGAAATGTTTATATTTCACCGATCGCAAAATAATTCTCTTATTTGAGATTGAAAAAAGTGAAATGTTAATTTTTTACCGATCGAAAAATAATTCTCTTATTTGAGAGTTTGAAAAAAGTGAAATATTTATATTTCACCGATCGAAAAATAATTTTCTTATACATTTGAGAGTTTGAAAAAGTGAAATGTTTATATAGTTCAACGGTCGAAAAATAATTCTCTTATTAGCAAGTTTGAAATAAGTGAAATTTTTATATTTCAACGATCAAAAAATAATTCTTATTTGAGAGTTTGAAAAAAGTGAAATGTTTATTTTTTACCGATCGAAAAATAATTCTCTTATTTGAGAGCTTGAGTAAAGTGAAATGTTATTAATTGAACGATTGAAAAATAATTCTCTCATTTGAGAGTTTGAATGAAAACCCGACATATATTATTTTTTTATAAATGTGCTCACGTGTTCAGAGAAAACAGACACACACACTTATTCCGTACGGAACCTACGTGTCTTCGGCATAACGCCTGTACGGAGCTCGCAAGTGTGCGCACATTCGGCAAAGACTGATTGCAAAGTTGGTAATTTGGCTCGCGTCTATGAGGACGCCAGGGTGCTGTGTCGAAGACGCGAGGTCTCGTGACTCGTCGCCTTCTGTCGGGGTGGTCGCGCGGCTCCGCTCGACGCGCGAACCGCGCTCCCCTGGTGAGCGCCGTGGCACACGAGAGAGTCTCTTTCGATACTTAGTTACCGAAAAGGCCGCTATGCTGCGCATTCCGCCAAGAATTTTCTCTCATGCGAAACTTTAACCGGTAGCATTAACCCGTAAAAACCACACCTCTATTGAGCATACATACATGCCACACTAGTGCGATTTGGGATTTTGAATTTTCAATGTACTATAACTCTCGTATGAATAATCTAAAACTATTCGATAACCAGTATTTTTTGGGGTAATAGTTTCTCAGGAATTCGAAGGTCATAATTTCAAATGCGATAAATATTATTCATTCAGTGAAAATACGATAAAATCAGAACAAAAATGTTCGAAAATTCGCAAAAAAGAAATTTTAGGTGGTGCAAATTTGCACTAGTGTGGCGTTTACGGGTTAATAATTGAGCCGCTGTAACAGCTGAAGTAAGTCTCCACGGGTTCAAGCAAGCGTTGTTGAAGACAAGTCAATCTGAATTTTTTCAAATTTTATTTTCAACGCTAAACTTTCTTCGCAATTATCATGTAACAAACAAAAATCAAAGACGCTCCTTACTATTTGGTTGCGTACCATTCAGAGTTACGAGCTTTTTCTGTATATGTTCTATGCATATAATCGTATGCATTCTCCTCTACATGTTAAGAAAAAACATTCAGAATTTCTATTTAAATGCATATTACATATCCGTATGTATAAGGTGCTGTGTGTGTAGGGTTCATTATATATTATATGCTGCATATATTTAAATGTTTCAAACGTGTATATTTTTTTGCACATGATATATATGCGGCATATATGCATGTATAAAAATGCCGTACATGTTTTTGACATGTGACTTGTATGCCGCATCATGTACGTACAAAATGTGTATATCTTGCTTACAAATGGAATATGTGTTGCATGTATGTTACGTATAAAATGTGCATATCTCGTTTACAAATGGATTGTATGTTGCATGTATGTTACATATAAAATAGGTATATCTTGTTTACAAATGGATTATATGTTGCATGTATGTTACGTATAAAATGGGTATACACGCGCGAGAACTTGCCACATGCACTCTAATGGACAATATTGGTACTATTAACGCGTGTTTCGCCTTAGTTCTAACCTGAACTTCGTGGTATCTCAAAACAGAAAATTCTCAGATCATAAAATGCAATAGTATTTATTCATTTGTAAAAATCCATCCAAAATCTTTTCCTAAATTTACATTGCTCTCCCGATGGTGTTGCATTTAGGAAAATATATTGAATCCTGAAAAATGCGAAAAAGTCAAAATTACTGAAAAAAAAAAAATTATTCGGTAAAAAAATTGATAAAAAATTACCGTTTTTCCTGCCCACTTCAATTTCGGTTAGGATATTTTTCTTTTTGACTACAGAATTTATGTAATTTTTTTTCATAATTTTCAAAAATGTCCGATTGACCGTTTTCGAAAATATCACCACTTAAGGGGTCGGGGGGGCGTCAGGGGGGTCGGTAATAATCTGAGAAAAATTTGGAGATGTTATTTTAGGCTAACGAAACACCTCCGGTCATTAAGCTCAGATTGTAGAGGGTAAGGGTCAGACCCTTGTCGAATTGACCTGGAATGCCCCAAATACAAATTGCAGACCAGCAGACATAGCGAAAAAATGAATATGAAGATAAGAGAATTTGGTGAAAAGATGTATTGGTATGAAAAAAGTTTTTGTTAAATTGTTTAAACAATTATTTTTTAACAGATAGACTTTTTGCGAGGGTAACGGCATATTTGAAAAAGGTTGATCATATGTATATCCTGTGGCAGTTGCGAGTAGAGTTGCCAGATGCGCATCCTTTACCCGCATCCCCATTTTTTTTGGCGTCGCGTGTTCAATGAAGTACTTAGTTCAGCTGTTTAAAGGTACATTTGGCCCTTATTTGGAAAGAGAGATGTTATTTTTACAGAAATTCAATACCGGCTATATGATAAGTCAATTAATAGTAAATTACTATCACTCAGTAACTTATTACTGGTTAATTTATAACAGTTTGCGTTAAATTTTTGTAAGGGTAGCTATTTATTGAAAAATATATTTAATATATATAACATATATATAATACATATAATATATATAATATATATAACGCCAACAGTTAGGTCTTATTGTGGATCAACCAAAGCCTGGATTTGGTAGTGCCAATGATGGAAACACTGCGCGACGATTTTTTGAAAATTCATCAATTTCTGCTGCTGTAACGGGCATTGACGAAGATATTATTAAAAGGTTTCATGTTACTTTACAAGCTATTTCGAGTGGTCATGAAATTAATATACCACGATTCCAACAGTACACAGTAGAAACAGCTCGAAAATTCGTCAACTTATATCCCTGGTACTACCTGCCTACTTCTGTGCACAAACTTTTAATTCACGGCTCTGGAATAATACAATGTGCTTTATTGCCAATCGGAAAAATGTCTGAAGATGCACAGGAATCTTGTAATAAGTATATTAAGAGATACCGTGAAGATTTTGCACGAAAATGCAGCAGAATAAAATCGATGGAAGATATTTTCTTGCGCTTGCTAGTGTCATCAGATCCGTATATATCAGGCTTAAACAAGTTGCCACAGGAGAAATCGAAATCCTTATTTCCGGAAAGAATTGCATTGCTTACTTCACCAACACTTTATGCTTCAAATTATGATTCTACTTCTTTTGTTTCGATGCCGTCAGATTTTTCAGATTTTCCGATAGAAAATTCGGCTGATGATGAAGATTAATTTTAATATAAATATTATAAGAACATGCTTGTTAATACAACATTATTTTTTACAGTTGGCTTTGTACTGTATATCGTAAATAAATATGTCAGTCTTTTGGAAATCGTGATTTTTATAACAGTTTCTCACACAATTTATATATATATACTTAATCGCTATTTTTAGTCTGCTATTTTCAATTTTGTTCTTTTTCACACCGGATTCGTAATCAGCAACCTCAAAAACCCCTGAGTGACGAGTTTCAAGCGAATCCAGCAAATTTCGACAATTGCGTCCACCATATTTAGTAGTGTTACAAGGACAGTTCTAACTCAAGATCCCTACCCCGACATTTACCGACATTTTTTAGCTCAGACACGACCCACTTAGCCGAGACCCGAACCTGGGGGTGGGGGGGGGGGGCTATCTTTAAGAGTCCGAATACACGGAGTCGATCGGGGGCGGGGGGGATCTCTGACAACTGGAGGGCACCTAATCTTTATGGGTCGAGGCATTGGGAGGGGGCGGGGGGGGGGGGCTAGCTTTTAGGGTGGTATTGGAATGCCGCTATCTCTGGCAGCGGCGGGGCATCTTATTTTTCATGGCGACATTTGATTGATGATTATCAGTTAGACTGGCGTCTCTGTAGGGCGGGGTGAGGGGCTAGTTGTGAGGGTGGTATTAGAATGCAGCTATTCTGTATATCTGGCAGCTGCAATGCAGCTTGTCTTGGCATTGGAATGTTGTTATCTCTAACAAGTCAATAGCGGACTAGAGCGTTAGACCCTTCAACCACACACGACGTTACCCTCCCGGGCCAGTGCGTCTGTTTGTCGCAACCTTATCGTTGGTCATAAATCATTTCTGTTTGTGTGCTAAGGACCAGACCGCAGTCTGGAAAAAGCCAAGCATGAGGTCATAAAATCTTAGAGGCGCCTATGATCCGGCTGGTCCTCGACACCCGAAGGAAAATACCCCTAACAGGTATTCTTCCGACCGCATTTATATAAGCGTTTCCCTATCACTGACTGGTGCGTGAGTAAATGTAGCGCAGGGTGCTGCGGCAGATCTTTTTTCAAACTGCGATGAAATTGGGCTGATATGTGCCATCGACGTGTTTCGACCTGTTTCGAGCCCTCCCATTACCTTCGAGAGCGGATGATGCCATATTGCATGTCTGAACACGCTTGAGCCTGCACAGTGTTTAGATATTGTGACAAACCGCCGGAAAATGAGGCTTTGATGTTCATGGAATGCCGCTATGACGCGCTTAGTCGCTTTCTTGCTATCAACATGGACGGATATTCTGATGGCGTTCTCGGAGCCAAATATCCGTCAGAATTATCAAGGGGTGATCTTAAGAATATAACGAAGCCTATGATTTTAAAATATTTTAGTCGATCAATTCACATGCTGTATGATCGTTTACCCGAAAATCTTCGTGCAGACAGTGAAATTATGTCATATCTGCCTTGTATGGAACACTGGAATACGCCTCACATCATGACTCATATCGATGGCCCTGCAGCCTCTGTACGGAATTGTGAAATGTGTCGCTCTAAAGTGGGGGTGGAGGAAAATGTGAAAAATTCTATTGGGTCCTAGAATTGAGAGTTGGTGGGGGTTTGGAATTCGGAAGGCATATATAAGCTCAATATGCACGCGTGAACTGCAACCGTTCACATGCAAAACAAGCAACGTGAGCTGAAAAACGATTGCTCCTGCTTGTGAAAAATATTGAAGAAGTGAAAAATCTTATACGTTGGAGAGAGGATCCGGGATTCATCACAAACAGATTAAAAAATGCATCAATAAGTCGAAATGGATTTCGCAAGAGTAGTGTTACACGGAGAGTTCTAACTCAAGATCCCTACCCCGACATTTACCGACATTTTTTAGCTCAGACATGAACCACTTAGCCGAGACACAAACCCGGGGGGGCGGGGGCTATCTCGATGAGCCGGAATGCACTCAGCCCATACACAGGGGGGGGGGAGGGGGGATATCTCTAACAACCGGAGTGTACCTAATATTTTGCGGGTCAAGAGGGGGGGGGGGGGCTTCTTTTGAGGGTGGCATTGGAATGCCGCTATCTCTAACAGGTAAATAGCAGACTGGAGCGTTAGATTTTTCAGCCACCCACGATGCTACCCCCTGCAGGGCTGCCCTTGTAAATTTAAGAGAGGGGATATGCTTGTCGAGACACGTTAATCTCAGTGTATCATTTTCGCCGTACCTTGTAAGATAGCATTGGAATGTTGTCATTCTATCGACAGAGTGCACTTTACGTAATCTTTACAATGGCATTGGAATGTCACTTAACTGGCGCGTCTGTCTGTCGCGTCCTCATTTCCTGTCATAAATCACTGCTGGTCACGTGCTAGGTGTCTGACCGCAGCCTGGAAAAGGCCGAATCATGAGGTCATAAAATCTTACAGGCGCCTACGATAAGGTAAGCTGCTCCTTGGTACCTGAAAGAAAAGCGTTCAAGTGTCCCTAACAGGTATTCTTCTGACCGCATATATAAGCGTTTCCCCATCACTGACTGGTGCGTGAGTAGCGCTAGGTGAAAATTCATGTAATGTATGCATGGGATTATGCGTACAGAGCCGCTCGCCGAGGCCGGTGGGAAGAAGTAGCACGTGATCGTGAGCGATTCAGATTAAGAATTGAAAAATGTGGTAAACTGATTGAATCTGTATCGATGAAGAAAAAATTTGACGGAAAATGCAATACTGATTAAATATGCGTCATCGATGTGTTTCGACGTGTTTCGACCCCTCGAGCCTTCGAGAGCGGATGATGCTATATTGCATGTTTGAACACGCTTGAGCCTGCACAGTGGAGGATACACGTGCAAAGTGCTAACTATGACGCCAGATATTGTGACAAACCGCCGGAAAATGAGGCTTTGATGTTCATGGAATGCCGCTATGACGCGCTTAGTCGCGTTCTTGCTATCAACATGGATGGATATTCTGATGGTATTCTCGGAGTCAACTATCCGTTGGAATTATCAAGGGGTGATTTTAAGAATATAACGAAGCCTATGATTTTAAAATATTTTAGTCGATCAATTCATATGTTTTATGATCGTTTACCGGAAAATCTTCGTGCAGACGCCGAAATTATGTCATATCTGCCTTGTATGGAACATTGGAATACGCCCCACATCACGACTCATATCGATGGCCCTGCACCCTCTGTACGGAATTGTCAAATGTGTCGCAGCAAAGTGTGGGCGGAGGAAAGTGTGGAAAATTCTATTGGGTCCTAGAATTGAGAGTTGGTGGGGGTTTGGAATTCGGAAGGCATATATAAGCTGAAGATGCACGCCTAAACTGCAACCGTTTACATGCAAGACAAGCGCCGTGAGCTGAAAGAACGATTGCTCCTGCTTTTGAAAAATATTGAAGAAGTGAAAAATCTTATACGTTGGAGAGAGGATCTGGGATTCATCACAAACAGATTCAAAAATACATCAATAAGTCGAAATGGATTTCGCAAGTATCAACAAGGTGGGAATAATGGCGGAATTTTTGCCAACAAAAAAATTGGCTGAACTCCCCGTTCAGGCAGATCATCCGATCTCCGACCTGAGAATAGTCGGAACGAAATTCGGGAGGAGGATCGTGGCGGATATCACCAACGAATTCTCTGTATTCTTACCTGCAAGATTCGTGAAGGCGTTCGACGAGAATAAGGAAATATTCAAAGAGATGATTGACGCTGCGCATGCAAATCAACTCTACATGAATTACTTCGGTGGGAAGTACAACAGCGTAGAATTCAAACGCATTTGACGCCATCAAACCATCAATCCATCGCGCCTACTATCGGGTCGTGACTCTACGCGAACGATGGTGGCAATGAAAAAAGTGTTTGAATCCATAAGTGCACATTATTGAAAAAGTAAAAAAAAACATTATAGATGACGTGTGGTGCGAAATGTATAAGTTGGATTGAAACCAAATATGTAAAACAATTTCCTATAGTTTATTTCATTAAAAAACACACATGTATTTTTCGATAAAATGTTTTTATTTATTTCAAAAATCCTGCGTTTACACAATGCCTTATGTACCAGCTCCTGAAAGATTTCACGTTTACGTTGGCACAATTATATTTTGAGTCATGGGGATGATGAGAACATCCTTTATTGTTTGATATTTTCTGCAATGATGGACAATCGAGAGTTTCCATATCGACAATATGCGCCGACGAATCCGTGAATTGCGCTAACCATATCCTCTTCTCCAATCCCTTCACGTAGATGGTTCTAGCTTTTTTCAAGATAGCTCGAATTATTGTTCCGGTGGCATCATATGGTGTATAGCCTGCATTCCATCGTATTCCATGAAAATTTCGTTCGAGCCATGAATTCATCGTTTTCTACTTCGCTGGTAGAGAGTTACATAGCGTTGGAGATTCGAAGATAGCCAGGCCGAATGCAATCTATTGACAGGAAAAGGTGTTTTCCCGTATGACTATGTCAATAGTTTGGATCGAGGGGCCATATACTTGGATTTTGGGTTGAAAATTCATATCCTGCCTTGAAAATAGTTTTCGTTATGAACGAAAATATTTTAAAAAAATATATAAATATAAAAAATATATTTATATATTTTTTGAATAAATAAAATATATTTTATTTATTTAATTTTAAATAAAATTATTTAATAAAATATAATATAATATTTAATAAAATATTATTTATTTTTTTAAATAAATAAATATGTAAAATATATTTTAAAAAAAGGCCAAGAGGTGAGCTCGATGTTTAACAGAGAGCTACAGCAGAGAGCACAAGCATAGTTATTGAGCTCTCTTCTTTGTGCGAGTATTCACTAATTCTGTTTGTCTCTCTCTCTCTCTCTCTCTCTCTCTCTCTCTCTCTCTCTCTCTCTCTCTCTCTCTCTCTCTCTCTCTCTCTCTCTCTCTCTCTCTCTCTCTCTCTCTCCGTATCCATATCTTTTTCCATGCTCGAGAGTCTTTCTATAGGAACAATAGTGGGCATTTTTCATATTTTCCGATATATATCGAGTATGCAGGAATAGTACTGCGAGTAATTGCGATTTCCCGAGGAGCGTGAAATGCATGCAGTCTTCGCTCAATGCTGCGAATCTCTTCTCCTTTCATTCAATGTGCTTTAGTAATATAATTTTAATATGTAAATATTTTACCCTGAAGGTTCATGAAACCTTATGAAAATTATTTCACCAATATTTACCGCTGATCGCACAGCGCGCTCATGTATTTCTCTTATTAGCTTGAAAATATTTTATTTATTGAACGAAAATCATTTTTTGGAAAAAAGAGCAGAGAGGGAAACTCAAAGCTCAACCGAGAGATATGGTTATTGAGCTCTCTCTTCTTTGGGCAAGTATTCGCTAACTCTCTCTATTTTTTGTAGATATTTGCGTGCTTCATATAATGTTTTTACAGATGTTTGTATGCTTCATGCACCTTAGTAATACAATTTAATACATATCTCGCCCTCAAGATCGTTAAGCCTCATAAAAATTATGCCACCCACTTATGTATTTAAATTTTCAAAGTATATCTTTATGAATTGATCGGAAAAAGAGCCGTGAGGTGAACGCGATGCTCAGCCGAGAGGCACGGCAGAGTTTACAAGCATAGTTATTGAGCTCATTTCTTTGTGCGAGTATTCACTAATTCTGTTTGTCTCTCTCCCTCTCTCTCTCTATCTCTCTTTCTGTATCCATATCTTTTTCCATGCTCGAGAGTCTTTCTATAGGAACAATAGTGGGCATTTTTAATATTTTTCGATGTATATTGAGTATGCAGGAATAGTACTGCGAGTAATCACTTATTCTGTTTGTCTCTCCCTCTCTCTCTCTCTCTCTCTCTATCTCTCTTTCTGTATCCATATCTTATTCCATGCTCGAGAGTCTTTCTTTAGGAACAATAGTGGGCATTTTTAATATTTTTCGATGTATATCGAGTATGCAGGAATAGTACTGCGAGTATTCACTAATTCTGTTTGTCTCTCTCCCTCTCTCTCTCTCTCTCTCTATCTCTATCTCTCTTTCCGTATCCATATCTTTTTCCATGCTCGAGAGTCTTTCGTTAGGAACAATAGTGGGCATTTTTAAAATTTTTCGATGTATATCGAGTATGCAGGAATAGTACTGCGAGTAATTGCGATTTCTCGAGATGTGTGAAGTGCATCAGCAACATGTCCCGTCTTTGCTCAATGCTGCAAGCCTCTTCTCCTTATTTTTCGCTTAATGTGTGCCTATCTCTATCAAACCTCGTGTCTCTGAATACATATAACTGCCTTCATTTACGAAGGTTCGAACGCTGCTACTTCTTCTCACACACATTTTTTTTTACAAGGCATGATATTAAATGTTACTATTTTGTCTTTGAAAAAATAAAAGCAACCGGGAATCGTTTGTTGATCGTTCGTGTCGTAATAATTTGCCTGGAAAAACATTTTTCGAAGAAAAAGATTTTGATTATAAATTAAATTGAATTGATTGGAGACTCGTGACGTTCGTTCGTACCGTTCGCTCACACGTTTCTTTCATTCGTAAAATTTGGGTGGTATGGTGCGAGAGCTCTCATCGCTCGAGCTACCGTTCATAGCTGCACCATATTCGACAACGATATGGTTAAAATAGAATTGACTAAAGCTAAAGTAAAATTCAACAAACCGATATATGCTGGATTTTCAATTCTTGACCTGTCTAAAATCTATTTATACCGTTTTCATTATGACTATATGAAGATTACATTCGGCGAGCAAGCAAAATTATTGTACACA
The DNA here is from genome assembly GCA_963564615.1 of Rhorus exstirpatorius. Classification (NCBI taxonomy): domain Eukaryota; kingdom Metazoa; phylum Arthropoda; class Insecta; order Hymenoptera; family Ichneumonidae; genus Rhorus; species Rhorus exstirpatorius. Next base: position 5,466,794 of record OY751315.1, read on the forward strand.
GATACGGACAGCCTAATCTATCACGTAACTACGCCAAATATCTACGAATCCATGAGACGTGACATACACCAATTTGATACATCTGATTACCCTACAAATAATCTCTATGGAATGCCTCTTGCGAATAAAAAAGTGTTGGGTCTTATGAAAGATGAAAATGATGGTAAAATTATGACCGAGTTTATAGGGCTTAGGGCAAAGTTATACTCGTATAAAGTACAAGGTAATGAGCTTGAAAATAAACGTGCAAAGGGCGTCAGAGGAGCGACTTTGAAAACCATCACGTTTGATGACTATAAAGTGTATTTATTTCATTGTAAAACCCTGATTAGGACCCAGCACATGATACGCAGTTCAAAACATGTTGTAGAGACGGTTAGGCAAAATAAAATAGTATTAAGCTGGCAGGATGACAAACGAATTCTGTGCCCAAAGTCTACTGATACTGTACCATGGGGTTACGATGTGACGAGTAAAGACATTTACATGGAAGCATAAATCTTCGAGCAGTGAGAGTCGGCGAAGCCTCTCAACGTTTCACGAGATTTGGGTTGTGAATGGTATGAAAACTGCGAATACATTGTATATGAAATAATAAAATTGATACGCTGGAGGAAAAAATCTATTAAAAAAATATATATATTAAAACTGACTTTTTCTCAATTAATATCCTGTCCAACAAAATAATCCTGTGAGAGATGGGATAGAAGGTGGCGATTGAAAAGATCAATAATGTTTATTTGTTAAAATATTTTATTACACATCAGATTTCCTTATCCAACTATTGTGGGCGTTTTCGAAACCCAACCATTTTACCAACATTTTATCCCCACAAGTTTTCAATATTCGTTCATTCAGATAAATATCGAGATTTTCAACTCTAAGTAGCTCTTGCTCATAAAAACCACCGGCGATGGGTTTTTCAAAGACTACTAAAGACTTCTGAAGACTATCAATTGCGTATTATGAGGAATTCTTCGAAGACTTCCAGAGACTCCCAGAGCCTCCAAAAGACTTCCAAAGACTTCCGAAGAATTCCAAAAACTTCCACAGACTTCTAAAAACTTTCAAAGATTTCCAAAGGCTTCCGAAGACTTCCGAAGACTTCTAAAGACATCTAAAAACTATCGATTGCGTATTATGAGGAATTCTTCGAACACTTCCATAGACTCCCAGAGCCTCCAAAAGACTTACAGAGACTTCCGACGAATTCCAAGGACTTCCACAGACTTCTGAAGACTTTTAAAGAATTCCAAGGACTTCCACAGACTCCTGAAGACTTTTAAATACTTCCGAAATGCCTTCGTGCTCACCCAAGGGGGGCATCATGATATTCTTTTAGCAATTTTTCTCGGCCTTCTTTGCTTAGGCGGTGGCGCCTATGCTGAAGCCTTCTCCGTTCCTCTCGTGGCTGCTTGAGCATCGGTGCTTGTCTGGGAAATGCCAAAGCGTAATCTGGGGGGGGGGGGGGGGAGATTACGCTTATCTGGGAAATGCCAAAGCGTAATCTCGGGGGGGGGGGGAGTATATAAATATTAGGGAATAAATAAAATATTTTCAAGCTAATAAGAGAAATACATGAGCGCGCTGTGCGATCAGCGGTAAATATTGGTGAAATAATTTTCATAAGGTTTCATGAACCTTCAGGGTAGGTAGAGAAACAGGGCCGGTTCTAACTCAAGATCCCTACCCCGACATTTACCGACATTTTTTAGCTCAGACATGAACCATTTAGCCGAGACATGAACCCGGGAGGGGGGGGGGGGGGCTATCTTTAAGAGTCCGAATGCACTGAGTCGATCGGGGGGGGGGGGGTCTCTAACAACTGGAGGGCACCTAATCTCTTATGGGTCGAGACATTGGGAGGGGGGGGGGGCTAGCTTTGAGGGTGGTATTGGAATGCCGCTATCTCTGGCAGCGGTGGTGCGCCTAATTTTTCATGGTGGAATTTGATTGCCGATTATCAGTTAGACTGGCGTCTCTGCAGGGGGGGGGGGGGCTAGTTTTGAGGGTGGTATTAGAATGCCGCTATTTCTGACAGCTGCAGTGCAGCTTGTCTTTCATGCTGGCATTGGAATATTGTTATCTCTAACAAGTAAATAGCGGACTAGAGCGTTAGACCTTTCAACCACACACGACGCTACCCTCCCGGGCCAGTGCGTCTGTTTGTCGCAACCTTATCGTTGGTCATAAATCATATCTGGTCGTGTGCCAAGGGTTAGACCGCAGTCTGGAAAAGGCCAAACATAAAATCTTAGAGGCGCCTATGATAGTGTCTCGCCGGTCCTCGGCACCCGAAGGAAAATATCCCTAACAGGTATTCTTCTGACCGAGTTTATATAAGCATTTCCCTATCGCACTGACTGGTGCGTGAGCAGATGTAGCGCAGAGAGCTGCGGCAGATCTTTTTTCAAACCGCGATGAAATTGGGATGAAGAGGAGATTGAAAATATGGAAAAGCACGTTCGATTCGATACTTGAGCTCAAATTCACATGATGTATGCATGTGATTATGCGTACAGAGCCGCTCGCTGAGGCTGGTGGGAAGAGGTTGCACGTGATCGTGAGCGATTTAGATTAAGAATTGAAAAATGCGGCAAACTGATTGAATCTGTATTGAGGGAGAAAAAAAATTTAACGGAAAATGGTATACTGATATGCGCCTTCGACGAGTTTCGACCTGTTTCGAGCCCTCCCATTACCTTCGAGAGCGGATGATGCCATCTTGCATGTCTGAACACGCTTGAGCCTGCACAGTGTTTACATATTGTGACAAACCGCCGGAAAATGAGGCTGTGATGTTCATGGAATGCCGCTATGACGCGCTTAGTCGCTTTCTTATATATATAGATATATAGATATATAGATATATAGATATATAGATATATAGATATATAGATAGCATAGATGGAGAAAGAAAAGCGTTCAAGTGTCCCTAACGGGTATTCTTCTGGCCGATATATAAGCGTTTCCCCATCACTAGCTCACATTTTCTCCCGTGCATTCAAACAAATATTATCGGTCGGAAAAAAAAAATGGATGCGCAAATGTGTAAAAGGACTGTCGCGCTTATGGAGGAGGCATTTTCCATAATTAGGAGAAAATCTAGACCAGCTTCAGTGCAAAAGTGGATAAAGTTCAGTGATAAACATGTGAAGATTTTGGGCAAAGTGTTACGTGCAAACGTTCCGACAATAGGTGAAAAAATTCGTATTCAGACAACAATAGCGACATTGATGTCGCTGAGTGAAAAGCTGAAAAAATGTGGTGCTGGTGCTGTGAAAAGTGACAAGGTGCGGTGGAGGGACATGGACACTGCGTTTAAGAAAAGAATTAGGACTGGAGTGGTTATCAATCTACAGCACAAAGATGTACAAAGTTTTCTTGACGACGCGAGACCTCTGATAATCTCGAAAATAACCGCGGTTTTGAGCAAAGCAGGAAACTTAAAAGTTAACGTTATTCTAGCCTGCCGTTTTCACATCACCAAACTCGATGAAATAATGGAAGATAATAAATTCTTTAATACGCAGAATCAAGCTATTCTACCCTCGACAGACATGGAAGAGTGGTTCAGGGTACATGTAAAGGATAAATTGTTGGTGAAAATTGAGGAGTTTACGGAAAAGGAATCCGGCTGGTCTCTCTCTTCCATAATTAACTTAGTCGTCAATATGAACAAATACATGCCTTTGCGTGGTGGACTATCTACGTATACAAGTCTACCAAAAAAAATTCAATTAAAACGTGCAGTCGTCAATATTATAAATGATGACCCTTATTGTTTCTTATGGTCTGTGACGGCAGCCCTTCACCCTGCAGCTGAAAATTGTGAGCGAAAATCGTCGTACCCGCCGTTCAGTGAAGTGCTTCAGTACACTGGGCTCAATTTTCCTATGAGTCTAAAGGACGTACCGAAATTTGAAAAAATGAATGGTTTGTCAATTAACGTATATGGCATAGAAGATCATCGTCGTGGAAAGCTTGAAATATTGCCAGTATATTTGAGCGCTCAAAGGTCCGATAGACCTACTATACACCTACTCATGCAGGAAGCTGCGAGCGAAGAAGAAGAAGAAGAAGAAGAAGGAGAAGAAGAAGGAAAAGAAGACAGCCATCCGGTGCATCACTTTTCATGGATAAAAAATATTTCTCGGCTGGTCAGCTCGCAAATTTCAAAAAATGCACATCATACTTGGCTCTGCGACAGGTGTTTGTGTCATTTCAAAACAGAAAATTCGCTAATAAAACACACAGATGACTGTGTAAAAATCAGTAAATGTCGAACGGTCTTTCCGGAGGGTGAGGACAGAATATTAAAATTCAAAAATTTCAAATACAAAGAAGATGTTCCATTCGTCGTGTATGCCGATCTCGAGTGCTTATTAGAGCCAATAACATCGGTACAGAAGAACACAATGGGATATCAAAACCATGTGCCCCACAGTATCGGTTATTATCTGCGCTGTAGTTATGATGATGCACTTTCCAAGTAAAAATCATACCGTGGCAAAGACTGTATCCAGTGGTTTATGGCGGAGTTGAAAACCCTATCAAAATCGCTGCATTCACGTCTAACACATATCACACCGATGGAGATCCTGAACACGGAACAAAATCATCAATTCACAACGTCTACAACCTGCCACATTTGCGAGAAAGAATTTCTTCCAAGTGATCTAAAGGTTCGAGATCACTGCCATTTTTCGGGTCGTTATCGCGCTGCTGCACACCAAGATTGCAATTTAAATTTTAAGAACTCTCATGTAGTTCCCGTTGTATTCCACAATTTATCCGGATATGATTCTCATTTTTTAATAAGGTCATTAGCAACTGCATTCGAGGGCTCTTTATATCTATTACCTATAAACAAGGAAAAATATATTTCATTCTCGAAAAGTGTCAAGGGAACAGTTGAAAATTACAGATTTATCGATTCATTCCGATTTATGCCGAGTAGCATCGACAAATTAGCCTCATATTTAGACAGTAATAACAAATTAATTACACGCGCAAATTGTAATAACGAGGTCGAATGCAGGCTATTGGCACGAAAAGGTGTTTTCCCGTATGACTATGTTAATAGCTGGGATATCCTCGATGAGACCGAATTGCCCTCAAAAAAAGATTTTTTTTCCAAACTCAATAATACGGAGATTTCCGACAGCGAATATGCGCACGCGTCTAACGTTTGGAAAACATTCAAGATAAAAACCTTAGGTGAATATTCAGATTTATATTTAAAAACAGACGTTCTCCTTTTGGCTGACATTTTCGAAAATTTTCGACGAAATTGTTTGAATACGTATAATTTAGATCCGCTCCATTACTACACAGCCCCTGGTCTTTCATTCGATGCAATGCTCAAGTGCACGCAAATTGAACTCGAACTCCTCACTGACGTGGATATGTTACTTTTTATTGAAAAAGGCATCCGAGGCGGAGTCGCGCAATGTACCAACAGGTATGCGAAAGCAAACAATCGATTCATGGAAACGAATTTCGATCCAAACACCGCCGAGTCATATCTGATGTACTATGATGTCAATAACTTATACGGTGCAGCTATGAGTGAATCATTACCATGCAGCTCATTCGAATGGGCGGAAAATTTTATTGAAAATATTGAAAATATTCCCGAAGACTCGCCGATCGGGTATATACTCGAGGTTGATTTAGAATATCCCAAGGAGCTGCACGAATCTCATAAAGACTTACCGCTATGTCCAGAACACTATCGAGCCCCGCAATCTAAAAATTCAAAATTGATGACGACATTGCTACCGAAGGAAAAATACATTATTCACTATCGTAATCTACAGGAGTCTTTGAGATTAGGCTTAAAATTAACGAAAATTCATCGCGTGCTAAAATTCAAACAATCCCCTTGGTTGAAAAAATACATTGATCTCAATACGAATTTGAGAAAGCAGTCCAATAACGATTTCGAGAAAAATTTTTACAAACTAATGAATAACGCGGTGTTTGGGAAAACGATGGAAAATGTACGTAATCATCGTGAAGTAAAGCTCGTTACACGCTGGCATGGGCGATATGGCGCAAGAGCTCTCATCGCTCGAGCTACCTTTCATAGCTGCACCATATTCGACGACGACATGGTTATAATAGAATTGACTAAAGCTAAAGTAAAATTCAACAAACCGATATATGCTGGATTTTCAATTCTTGACCTGTCTAAAATCTATTTATACCGTTTTCATTATGACTATATGAAGATTACATTCGGCGAGCAAGCCAAATTATTGTACACAGATACGGACAGCCTAATCTATCACGTAACTACTCCAAATATCTACGAATCCATGAGACGTGACATACACCAATTTGATACATCCGATTACCCGAAAAATAATCCCTATGGAATGCCTCTTGCAAATAAAAAAAGTGTTGGGTCTTATGAAAGATGAAAATAATGGTAAAATTATGACCGAGTTTATAGGGCTTAGGGCAAAGTTATACTCGTATAAAGTACAAGGTTATGAGCTTGAAAATAAACGTGCAAAAGGCGTTAGAGGAGCGACATTGAAAACCATCACGTTCGATGACTACAAAGAGTGCCTACTTCACTATAAAACTCTGATTAGGACCCAGCACATGATACGCAGCTCAAAACACGTTGTCGAGACGGTTAGGCAAAATAAAATAGCATTAAGCTGGAATGACGACAAAAGAGTTCTCTCCGCTGATACAATCGATACTCTACCTTGGGGTTATGAGCGCAATACGAAAGAATGTTTGTAGCTTAAAGTAAATAAAAAATGAAATAAACGTGTGGAGGTAAACTGTGAATGGTATGAAAACTATGAATATATTGTATATGAACTAATAAAATTGATGCGCTGGAGGAAAAATATATTAAAAAAAGATATATTGAAACCGACTTTTTCTTAATTAATATCCTGTCCAACAAAATAATCCTGTGAGAGATGGGATAGAAGGCGGCGATTGAAAAGATCAATAATGTTAATTTGTTGAAATATTTTATTACACATCAGATTTCCTTATCCAGCTATTGTGAGAGTTGTCGAAACCCAGCCATTTTACAAACATTTTATTTCCGCGCTTCTTCAATACTCGTTCAATCAGATAAATATCGGGATTTTCAACTCTAAGTGCTCTTGCTCATAACAACCATCGGTGATGGGTTCATCTTGATAATCTTTCAGACTGAACGTCACAGGGTTCGTATTTTTCCCTTGATGTATTGTAAATATTTCCGTTGTCCAGTTTGGAGAATAACCCTTGGCAAATATATTTTTGAATTTGCTTATCCCCACTTTGTCACCGCATCGAAATTTCGTCAACTTTTTTTTTTTTTCTTTTTTTTTTTCAACGGTTCTAGAGTCGCGAAAACGCGTTGTAATAGCTGCTTCTTATTCTCCGAGTTCACGTCTTTCGGCTTCATTTTAATTGTGCGATGTTATATCTGGAAATCTATTGTTATATCTGGAAATCAAATTTTTGAGAATATCGGTCCACTTGTAGCTTCCACGAAGACTAAATTGCATCCACATTTTATTTTTCAAGGTACGATTAAAACGCTCTCAAATTGATGCTTTCAAATTACTGTATGTCGAGTACATATGAATATTATACTTGTTCATGAGAGTTTGCAAGCTATTGACACGAAAAAATGTTTTCCCGCATGACTATGTCAATAGTTGGGGACGAGGGGCTATTCACTTTGATTTTGGGTGTACAGGAGGCTTCCAACTTCCAAAGACTTCCAAAAACTTCCGAAGATTTCGGAAGACTTCCGAAGAATTCCAAGCACCTCCACAGACTTCTGAAGACTTTTAAAGACTTCCGAAGACTTCCGAAGACTTCCGAAGACTTCGAAAAACTTCCAAAGACTTTCAAAGACTTCTAAAGACTATCGATTGCGTATTATGAGGAATTCTTCGAAGACTTCCATAGACTCCCAGAGCCTCCAAAAGACTTACAGAGACTTCCGACGAATTCCAAGGACTTCCACAGACTTCTGAAGACTTTTAAAGAATTCCAAGGACTTCCATAGACTCCTGAAGACTTTTAAAGACTTCCAAAAAGCCTTCGTGCTCACCCAAGGGGGGGGGGGGGGGCATCATGATATTCTTTTAGCAATTTTTCTCGGTCTTCTTTGCTTAGGCAGGCGGCGCCTATGCTGAAGCCTTCTTCGTTCCTCTCGTGGCTGCTTGAGCATCGGTGCTTGTCTGGGAAATGCCAAAGCGTAATCTCGGCGGGTGGGCGAAGGGGTGCAGGGAGATTACGCTTTGGCATTTCCCAGACAAGCACCGATGCTCAAGCAGCCACGAGAGGAACGAAGAAGGCTTCAGCATAGGCGCCGCCTGCCTAAGCAAAGAAGACCGAGAAAAATTGCTAAAAGAATATCATGATGCCCCCCCCCCCTTGGGTGAGCACGAAGGCTTTTTGGAAGTCTTTAAAAGTCTTCAGGAGTCTATGGAAGTCCTTGGAATTCTTTAAAAGTCTTCAGAAGTCTGTGGAAGTCCTTGGAATTCGTCGGAAGTCTCTGTAAGTCTTTTGGAGGCTCTGGGAGTCTATGGAAGTCTTCGAAGAATTCCTCATAATACGCAATCGATAGTCTTTAGAAGTCTTTGAAAGTCTTTGGAAGTTTTTCGAAGTCTTCGGAAGTCTTCGGAAGTCTTCGGAAGTCTTTAAAAGTCTTCAGAAGTCTGTGGAGGTGCTTGGAATTCTTCGGAAGTCTTCCGAAATCTTCGGAAGTTTTTGGAAGTCTTTGGAAGTTGGAAGCCTCCTGTACACCCAAAATCAAAGTGAATAGCCCCTCGTCCCCAACTATTGACATAGTCATGCGGGAAAACATTTTTTCGTGTCAATAGCTTGCAAACTCTCATGAACAAGTATAATATTCATATGTACTCGACATACAGTAATTTGAAAGCATCAATTTGAGAGCGTTTTAATCGTACCTTGAAAAATAAAATGTGGATGCAATTTAGTCTTCGTGGAAGCTACAAGTGGACCGATATTCTCAAAAATTTGATTTCCAGATATAACAATAGATTTCCAGATATAACATCGCACAATTAAAATGAAGCCGAAAGACGTGAACTCGGAGAATAAGAAGCAGCTATTACAACGCGTTTTCGCGACTCTAGAACCGTTGAAAAAAAAAAAGAAAAAAAAAAAAAGTTGACGAAATTTCGATGCGGTGACAAAGTGGGGATAAGCAAATTCAAAAATATATTTGCCAAGGGTTATTCTCCAAACTGGACAACGGAAATATTTACAATACATCAAGGGAAAAATACGAACCCTGTGACGTTCAGTCTGAAAGATTATCAAGATGAACCCATCACCGATGGTTGTTATGAGCAAGAGCACTTAGAGTTGAAAATCCCGATATTTATCTGATTGAACGAGTATTGAAGAAGCGCGGAAATAAAATGTTTGTAAAATGGCTGGGTTTCGACAACTCTCACAATAGCTGGATAAGGAAATCTGATGTGTAATAAAATATTTCAACAAATTAACATTATTGATCTTTTCAATCGCCGCCTTCTATCCCATCTCTCACAGGATTATTTTGTTGGACAGGATATTAATTAAGAAAAAGTCGGTTTCAATATATCTTTTTTTAATATATTTTTCCTCCAGCGCATCAATTTTATTAGTTCATATACAATATATTCATAGTTTTCATACCATTCACAGTTTACCTCCACACGTTTATTTCATTTTTTATTTACTTTAAGCTACAAACATTCTTTCGTATTGCGCTCATAACCCCAAGGTAGAGTATCGATTGTATCAGCGGAGAGAACTCTTTTGTCGTCATTCCAGCTTAATGCTATTTTATTTTGCCTAACCGTCTCGACAACGTGTTTTGAGCTGCGTATCATGTGCTGGGTCCTAATCAGAGTTTTATAGTGAAGTAGGCACTCTTTGTAGTCATCGAACGTGATGGTTTTCAATGTCGCTCCTCTAACGCCTTTTGCACGTTTATTTTCAAGCTCATAACCTTGTACTTTATACGAGTATAACTTTGCCCTAAGCCCTATAAACTCGGTCATAATTTTACCATTATTTTCATCTTTCATAAGACCCAACACTTTTTTTATTTGCAAGAGGCATTCCATAGGGATTATTTTTCGGGTAATCGGATGTATCAAATTGGTGTATGTCACGTCTCATGGATTCGTAGATATTTGGAGTAGTTACGTGATAGATTAGGCTGTCCGTATCTGTGTACAATAATTTGGCTTGCTCGCCGAATGTAATCTTCATATAGTCATAATGAAAACGGTATAAATAGATTTTAGACAGGTCAAGAATTGAAAATCCAGCATATATCGGTTTGTTGAATTTTACTTTAGCTTTAGTCAATTCTATTATAACCATGTCGTCGTCGAATATGGTGCAGCTATGAAAGGTAGCTCGAGCGATGAGAGCTCTTGCGCCATATCGCCCATGCCAGCGTGTAACGAGCTTTACTTCACGATGATTACGTACATTTTCCATCGTTTTCCCAAACACCGCGTTATTCATTAGTTTGTAAAAATTTTTCTCGAAATCGTTATTGGACTGCTTTCTCAAATTCGTATTGAGATCAATGTATTTTTTCAACCAAGGGGATTGTTTGAATTTTAGCACGCGATGAATTTTCGTTAATTTTAAGCCTAATCTCAAAGACTCCTGTAGATTACGATAGTGAATAATGTATTTTTCCTTCGGTAGCAATGTCGTCATCAATTTTGAATTTTTAGATTGCGGGGCTCGATAGTGTTCTGGACATAGCGGTAAGTCTTTATGAGATTCGTGCAGCTCCTTGGGATATTCTAAATCAACCTCGAGTATATACCCGATCGGCGAGTCTTCGGGAATATTTTCAATATTTTCAATAAAATTTTCCGCCCATTCGAATGAGCTGCATGGTAATGATTCACTCATAGCTGCACCGTATAAGTTATTGACATCATAGTACATCAGATATGACTCGGCGGTGTTTGGATCGAAATTCGTTTCCATGAATCGATTGTTTGCTTTCGCATACCTGTTGGTACATTGCGCGACTCCGCCTCGGATGCCTTTTTCAATAAAAAGTAACATATCCACGTCAGTGAGGAGTTCGAGTTCAATTTGCGTGCACTTGAGCATTGCATCGAATGAAAGACCAGGGGCTGTGTAGTAATGGAGCGGATCTAAATTATACGTATTCAAACAATTTCGTCGAAAATTTTCGAAAATGTCAGCCAAAAGGAGAACGTCTGTTTTTAAATATAAATCTGAATATTCACCTAAGGTTTTTATCTTGAATGTTTTCCAAACGTTAGACGCGTGCGCATATTCGCTGTCGGAAATCTCCGTATTATTGAGTTTGGAAAAAAAATCTTTTTTTGAGGGCAATTCGGTCTCATCGAGGATATCCCAGCTATTAACATAGTCATACGGGAAAACACCTTTTCGTGCCAATAGCCTGCATTCGACCTCGTTATTACAATTTGCGCGTGTAATTAATTTGTTATTACTGTCTAAATATGAGGCTAATTTGTCGATGCTACTCGGCATAAATCGGAATGAATCGATAAATCTGTAATTTTCAACTGTTCCCTTGACACTTTTCGAGAATGAAATATATTTTTCCTTGTTTATAGGTAATAGATATAAAGAGCCCTCGAATGCAGTTGCTAATGACCTTATTAAAAAATGAGAATCATATCCGGATAAATTGTGGAATACAACGGGAACTACATGAGAGTTCTTAAAATTTAAATTGCAATCTTGGTGTGCAGCAGCGCGATAACGACCCGAAAAATGGCAGTGATCTCGAACCTTTAGATCACTTGGAAGAAATTCTTTCTCGCAAATGTGGCAGGTTGTAGACGTTGTGAATTGATGATTTTGTTCCGTGTTCAGGATCTCCATCGGTGTGATATGTGTTAGACGTGAATGCAGCGATTTTGATAGGGTTTTCAACTCCGCCATAAACCACTGGATACAGTCTTTGCCACGGTATGATTTTTACTTGGAAAGTGCATCATCATAACTACAGCGCAGATAATAACCGATACTGTGGGGCACATGGTTTTGATATCCCATTGTGTTCTTCTGTACCGATGTTATTGGCTCTAATAAGCACTCGAGATCGGCATACACGACGAATGGAACATCTTCTTTGTATTTGAAATTTTTGAATTTTAATATTCTGTCCTCACCCTCCGGAAAGACCGTTCGACATTTACTGATTTTTACACAGTCATCTGTGTGTTTTATTAGCGAATTTTCTGTTTTGAAATGACACAAACACCTGTCGCAGAGCCAAGTATGATGTGCATTTTTTGAAATTTGCGAGCTGACCAGCCGAGAAATATTTTTTATCCATGAAAAGTGATGCACCGGATGGCTGTCTTCTTTTCCTTCTTCTTCTCCTTCTTCTTCTTCTTCTTCTTCTTCGCTCGCAGCTTCCTGCATGAGTAGGTGTATAGTAGGTCTATCGGACCTTTGAGCGCTCAAATATACTGGCAATATTTCAAGCTTTCCACGACGATGATCTTCTATGCCATATACGTTAATTGACAAACCATTCATTTTTTCAAATTTCGGTACGTCCTTTAGACTCATAGGAAAATTGAGCCCAGTGTACTGAAGCACTTCACTGAACGGCGGGTACGACGATTTTCGCTCACAATTTTCAGCTGCAGGGTGAAGGGCTGCCGTCACAGACCATAAGAAACAATAAGGGTCATCATTTATAATATTGACGACTGCACGTTTTAATTGAATTTTTTTTGGTAGACTTGTATACGTAGATAGTCCACCACGCAAAGGCATGTATTTGTTCATATTGACGACTAAGTTAATTATGGAAGAGAGAGACCAGCCGGATTCCTTTTCCGTAAACTCCTCAATTTTCACCAACAATTTATCCTTTACATGTACCCTGAACCACTCTTCCATGTCTGTCGAGGGTAGAATAGCTTGATTCTGCGTATTAAAGAATTTATTATCTTCCATTATTTCATCGAGTTTGGTGATGTGAAAACGGCAGGCTAGAATAACGTTAACTTTTAGTTTCCTGCTTTGCTCAAAACCGCGGTTATTTTCGAGATTATCAGAGGTCTCGCGTCGTCAAGAAACTTTGTACATCTTTGTGCTGTAGATTGATAACCACTCCAGTCCTAATTCTTTTCTTAAACGCAGTGTCCATGTCCCTCCACCGCACCTTGTCACTTTTCACAGCACCAGCACCACATTTTTCAGCTTTTCACTCAGCGACATCAATGTCGCTATTGTTGTCTGAATACGAATTTTTTCACTATTGTCGGAACGTTTGCACGTAACACTTTGCCCAAAATCTTCACATGTTTATCACTGAACTTTATCCACTTTTGCACTGAAGCTGGTCTAGATTTTCTCCTAATTATGGAAAATGCCTCCTCCATAAGCGCGACAGTCCTTTTACACATTTGCGCATCCATTTTTTTTTTCCGACCGATAATATTTGTTTGAATGCACGGGAGAAAATGTGAGCTAGTGATGGGGAAACGCTTATATATCGGCCAGAAGAATACCCGTTAGGGACACTTGAACGCTTTTCTTTCTCCATCTATGCTATCTATATATCTATATATCTATATATCTATATATCTATATATCTATATATCTATATATATAAGAAAGCGACTAAGCGCGTCATAGCGGCATTCCATGAACATCACAGCCTCATTTTCCGGCGTTTGTCACAATATGTAAACACTGTGCAGGCTCAAGCGTGTTCAGACATGCAAGATGGCATCATCCGCTCTCGAAGGTAATGGGAGGCTCGAAACAGGTCGAAACTCGTCGAAGGCGCATATCAGTATACCATTTTCCGTTAAATTTTTTTTCTCCCTCAATACAGATTCAATCAGTTTTGCCGCATTTTTCAATTCTTAATCTAAATCGCTCACGATCACGTGCAACCCTCTTCCCACCAGCCTCAGCGAGCGGCTCTGT
>OY751315.1:5480967-5730260 GCA_963564615.1 Rhorus exstirpatorius
CAAGTAAAAATCATACCGTGGCAAAGACTGTATCCAGTGGTTTATGGCGGAGTTGAAAACCCTATCAAAATCGCTGCATTCACGTCTAACACATATCACACCGATGGAGATCCTGAACACGGAACAAAATCATCAATTCACAACGTCTACAACCTGCCACATTTGCGAGAAAGAATTTCTTCCAAGTGATCTAAAGGTTCGAGATCACTGCCATTTTTCGGGTCGTTATCGCGCTGCTGCACACCAAGATTGCAATTTAAATTTTAAGAACTCTCATGTAGTTCCCGTTGTATTCCACAATTTATCCGGATATGATTCTCATTTTTTAATAAGGTCATTAGCAACTGCATTCGAGGGCTCTTTATATCTATTACCTATAAACAAGGAAAAATATATTTCATTCTCGAAAAGTGTCAAGGGAACAGTTGAAAATTACAGATTTATCGATTCATTCCGATTTATGCCGAGTAGCATCGACAAATTAGCCTCATATTTAGACAGTAATAACAAATTAATTACACGCGCAAATTGTAATAACGAGGTCGAATGCAGGCTATTGGCACGAAAAGGTGTTTTCCCGTATGACTATGTTAATAGCTGGGATATCCTCGATGAGACCGAATTGCCCTCAAAAAAAGATTTTTTTTCCAAACTCAATAATACGGAGATTTCCGACAGCGAATATGCGCACGCGTCTAACGTTTGGAAAACATTCAAGATAAAAACCTTAGGTGAATATTCAGATTTATATTTAAAAACAGACGTTCTCCTTTTGGCTGACATTTTCGAAAATTTTCGACGAAATTGTTTGAATACGTATAATTTAGATCCGCTCCATTACTACACAGCCCCTGGTCTTTCATTCGATGCAATGCTCAAGTGCACGCAAATTGAACTCGAACTCCTCACTGACGTGGATATGTTACTTTTTATTGAAAAAGGCATCCGAGGCGGAGTCGCGCAATGTACCAACAGGTATGCGAAAGCAAACAATCGATTCATGGAAACGAATTTCGATCCAAACACCGCCGAGTCATATCTGATGTACTATGATGTCAATAACTTATACGGTGCAGCTATGAGTGAATCATTACCATGCAGCTCATTCGAATGGGCGGAAAATTTTATTGAAAATATTGAAAATATTCCCGAAGACTCGCCGATCGGGTATATACTCGAGGTTGATTTAGAATATCCCAAGGAGCTGCACGAATCTCATAAAGACTTACCGCTATGTCCAGAACACTATCGAGCCCCGCAATCTAAAAATTCAAAATTGATGACGACATTGCTACCGAAGGAAAAATACATTATTCACTATCGTAATCTACAGGAGTCTTTGAGATTAGGCTTAAAATTAACGAAAATTCATCGCGTGCTAAAATTCAAACAATCCCCTTGGTTGAAAAAATACATTGATCTCAATACGAATTTGAGAAAGCAGTCCAATAACGATTTCGAGAAAAATTTTTACAAACTAATGAATAACGCGGTGTTTGGGAAAACGATGGAAAATGTACGTAATCATCGTGAAGTAAAGCTCGTTACACGCTGGCATGGGCGATATGGCGCAAGAGCTCTCATCGCTCGAGCTACCTTTCATAGCTGCACCATATTCGACGACGACATGGTTATAATAGAATTGACTAAAGCTAAAGTAAAATTCAACAAACCGATATATGCTGGATTTTCAATTCTTGACCTGTCTAAAATCTATTTATACCGTTTTCATTATGACTATATGAAGATTACATTCGGCGAGCAAGCCAAATTATTGTACACAGATACGGACAGCCTAATCTATCACGTAACTACTCCAAATATCTACGAATCCATGAGACGTGACATACACCAATTTGATACATCCGATTACCCGAAAAATAATCCCTATGGAATGCCTCTTGCAAATAAAAAAAGTGTTGGGTCTTATGAAAGATGAAAATAATGGTAAAATTATGACCGAGTTTATAGGGCTTAGGGCAAAGTTATACTCGTATAAAGTACAAGGTTATGAGCTTGAAAATAAACGTGCAAAAGGCGTTAGAGGAGCGACATTGAAAACCATCACGTTCGATGACTACAAAGAGTGCCTACTTCACTATAAAACTCTGATTAGGACCCAGCACATGATACGCAGCTCAAAACACGTTGTCGAGACGGTTAGGCAAAATAAAATAGCATTAAGCTGGAATGACGACAAAAGAGTTCTCTCCGCTGATACAATCGATACTCTACCTTGGGGTTATGAGCGCAATACGAAAGAATGTTTGTAGCTTAAAGTAAATAAAAAATGAAATAAACGTGTGGAGGTAAACTGTGAATGGTATGAAAACTATGAATATATTGTATATGAACTAATAAAATTGATGCGCTGGAGGAAAAATATATTAAAAAAAGATATATTGAAACCGACTTTTTCTTAATTAATATCCTGTCCAACAAAATAATCCTGTGAGAGATGGGATAGAAGGCGGCGATTGAAAAGATCAATAATGTTAATTTGTTGAAATATTTTATTACACATCAGATTTCCTTATCCAGCTATTGTGAGAGTTGTCGAAACCCAGCCATTTTACAAACATTTTATTTCCGCGCTTCTTCAATACTCGTTCAATCAGATAAATATCGGGATTTTCAACTCTAAGTGCTCTTGCTCATAACAACCATCGGTGATGGGTTCATCTTGATAATCTTTCAGACTGAACGTCACAGGGTTCGTATTTTTCCCTTGATGTATTGTAAATATTTCCGTTGTCCAGTTTGGAGAATAACCCTTGGCAAATATATTTTTGAATTTGCTTATCCCCACTTTGTCACCGCATCGAAATTTCGTCAACTTTTTTTTTTTTTCTTTTTTTTTTTCAACGGTTCTAGAGTCGCGAAAACGCGTTGTAATAGCTGCTTCTTATTCTCCGAGTTCACGTCTTTCGGCTTCATTTTAATTGTGCGATGTTATATCTGGAAATCTATTGTTATATCTGGAAATCAAATTTTTGAGAATATCGGTCCACTTGTAGCTTCCACGAAGACTAAATTGCATCCACATTTTATTTTTCAAGGTACGATTAAAACGCTCTCAAATTGATGCTTTCAAATTACTGTATGTCGAGTACATATGAATATTATACTTGTTCATGAGAGTTTGCAAGCTATTGACACGAAAAAATGTTTTCCCGCATGACTATGTCAATAGTTGGGGACGAGGGGCTATTCACTTTGATTTTGGGTGTACAGGAGGCTTCCAACTTCCAAAGACTTCCAAAAACTTCCGAAGATTTCGGAAGACTTCCGAAGAATTCCAAGCACCTCCACAGACTTCTGAAGACTTTTAAAGACTTCCGAAGACTTCCGAAGACTTCCGAAGACTTCGAAAAACTTCCAAAGACTTTCAAAGACTTCTAAAGACTATCGATTGCGTATTATGAGGAATTCTTCGAAGACTTCCATAGACTCCCAGAGCCTCCAAAAGACTTACAGAGACTTCCGACGAATTCCAAGGACTTCCACAGACTTCTGAAGACTTTTAAAGAATTCCAAGGACTTCCATAGACTCCTGAAGACTTTTAAAGACTTCCAAAAAGCCTTCGTGCTCACCCAAGGGGGGGGGGGGGGGCATCATGATATTCTTTTAGCAATTTTTCTCGGTCTTCTTTGCTTAGGCAGGCGGCGCCTATGCTGAAGCCTTCTTCGTTCCTCTCGTGGCTGCTTGAGCATCGGTGCTTGTCTGGGAAATGCCAAAGCGTAATCTCGGCGGGTGGGCGAAGGGGTGCAGGGAGATTACGCTTTGGCATTTCCCAGACAAGCACCGATGCTCAAGCAGCCACGAGAGGAACGAAGAAGGCTTCAGCATAGGCGCCGCCTGCCTAAGCAAAGAAGACCGAGAAAAATTGCTAAAAGAATATCATGATGCCCCCCCCCCCTTGGGTGAGCACGAAGGCTTTTTGGAAGTCTTTAAAAGTCTTCAGGAGTCTATGGAAGTCCTTGGAATTCTTTAAAAGTCTTCAGAAGTCTGTGGAAGTCCTTGGAATTCGTCGGAAGTCTCTGTAAGTCTTTTGGAGGCTCTGGGAGTCTATGGAAGTCTTCGAAGAATTCCTCATAATACGCAATCGATAGTCTTTAGAAGTCTTTGAAAGTCTTTGGAAGTTTTTCGAAGTCTTCGGAAGTCTTCGGAAGTCTTCGGAAGTCTTTAAAAGTCTTCAGAAGTCTGTGGAGGTGCTTGGAATTCTTCGGAAGTCTTCCGAAATCTTCGGAAGTTTTTGGAAGTCTTTGGAAGTTGGAAGCCTCCTGTACACCCAAAATCAAAGTGAATAGCCCCTCGTCCCCAACTATTGACATAGTCATGCGGGAAAACATTTTTTCGTGTCAATAGCTTGCAAACTCTCATGAACAAGTATAATATTCATATGTACTCGACATACAGTAATTTGAAAGCATCAATTTGAGAGCGTTTTAATCGTACCTTGAAAAATAAAATGTGGATGCAATTTAGTCTTCGTGGAAGCTACAAGTGGACCGATATTCTCAAAAATTTGATTTCCAGATATAACAATAGATTTCCAGATATAACATCGCACAATTAAAATGAAGCCGAAAGACGTGAACTCGGAGAATAAGAAGCAGCTATTACAACGCGTTTTCGCGACTCTAGAACCGTTGAAAAAAAAAAAGAAAAAAAAAAAAAGTTGACGAAATTTCGATGCGGTGACAAAGTGGGGATAAGCAAATTCAAAAATATATTTGCCAAGGGTTATTCTCCAAACTGGACAACGGAAATATTTACAATACATCAAGGGAAAAATACGAACCCTGTGACGTTCAGTCTGAAAGATTATCAAGATGAACCCATCACCGATGGTTGTTATGAGCAAGAGCACTTAGAGTTGAAAATCCCGATATTTATCTGATTGAACGAGTATTGAAGAAGCGCGGAAATAAAATGTTTGTAAAATGGCTGGGTTTCGACAACTCTCACAATAGCTGGATAAGGAAATCTGATGTGTAATAAAATATTTCAACAAATTAACATTATTGATCTTTTCAATCGCCGCCTTCTATCCCATCTCTCACAGGATTATTTTGTTGGACAGGATATTAATTAAGAAAAAGTCGGTTTCAATATATCTTTTTTTAATATATTTTTCCTCCAGCGCATCAATTTTATTAGTTCATATACAATATATTCATAGTTTTCATACCATTCACAGTTTACCTCCACACGTTTATTTCATTTTTTATTTACTTTAAGCTACAAACATTCTTTCGTATTGCGCTCATAACCCCAAGGTAGAGTATCGATTGTATCAGCGGAGAGAACTCTTTTGTCGTCATTCCAGCTTAATGCTATTTTATTTTGCCTAACCGTCTCGACAACGTGTTTTGAGCTGCGTATCATGTGCTGGGTCCTAATCAGAGTTTTATAGTGAAGTAGGCACTCTTTGTAGTCATCGAACGTGATGGTTTTCAATGTCGCTCCTCTAACGCCTTTTGCACGTTTATTTTCAAGCTCATAACCTTGTACTTTATACGAGTATAACTTTGCCCTAAGCCCTATAAACTCGGTCATAATTTTACCATTATTTTCATCTTTCATAAGACCCAACACTTTTTTTATTTGCAAGAGGCATTCCATAGGGATTATTTTTCGGGTAATCGGATGTATCAAATTGGTGTATGTCACGTCTCATGGATTCGTAGATATTTGGAGTAGTTACGTGATAGATTAGGCTGTCCGTATCTGTGTACAATAATTTGGCTTGCTCGCCGAATGTAATCTTCATATAGTCATAATGAAAACGGTATAAATAGATTTTAGACAGGTCAAGAATTGAAAATCCAGCATATATCGGTTTGTTGAATTTTACTTTAGCTTTAGTCAATTCTATTATAACCATGTCGTCGTCGAATATGGTGCAGCTATGAAAGGTAGCTCGAGCGATGAGAGCTCTTGCGCCATATCGCCCATGCCAGCGTGTAACGAGCTTTACTTCACGATGATTACGTACATTTTCCATCGTTTTCCCAAACACCGCGTTATTCATTAGTTTGTAAAAATTTTTCTCGAAATCGTTATTGGACTGCTTTCTCAAATTCGTATTGAGATCAATGTATTTTTTCAACCAAGGGGATTGTTTGAATTTTAGCACGCGATGAATTTTCGTTAATTTTAAGCCTAATCTCAAAGACTCCTGTAGATTACGATAGTGAATAATGTATTTTTCCTTCGGTAGCAATGTCGTCATCAATTTTGAATTTTTAGATTGCGGGGCTCGATAGTGTTCTGGACATAGCGGTAAGTCTTTATGAGATTCGTGCAGCTCCTTGGGATATTCTAAATCAACCTCGAGTATATACCCGATCGGCGAGTCTTCGGGAATATTTTCAATATTTTCAATAAAATTTTCCGCCCATTCGAATGAGCTGCATGGTAATGATTCACTCATAGCTGCACCGTATAAGTTATTGACATCATAGTACATCAGATATGACTCGGCGGTGTTTGGATCGAAATTCGTTTCCATGAATCGATTGTTTGCTTTCGCATACCTGTTGGTACATTGCGCGACTCCGCCTCGGATGCCTTTTTCAATAAAAAGTAACATATCCACGTCAGTGAGGAGTTCGAGTTCAATTTGCGTGCACTTGAGCATTGCATCGAATGAAAGACCAGGGGCTGTGTAGTAATGGAGCGGATCTAAATTATACGTATTCAAACAATTTCGTCGAAAATTTTCGAAAATGTCAGCCAAAAGGAGAACGTCTGTTTTTAAATATAAATCTGAATATTCACCTAAGGTTTTTATCTTGAATGTTTTCCAAACGTTAGACGCGTGCGCATATTCGCTGTCGGAAATCTCCGTATTATTGAGTTTGGAAAAAAAATCTTTTTTTGAGGGCAATTCGGTCTCATCGAGGATATCCCAGCTATTAACATAGTCATACGGGAAAACACCTTTTCGTGCCAATAGCCTGCATTCGACCTCGTTATTACAATTTGCGCGTGTAATTAATTTGTTATTACTGTCTAAATATGAGGCTAATTTGTCGATGCTACTCGGCATAAATCGGAATGAATCGATAAATCTGTAATTTTCAACTGTTCCCTTGACACTTTTCGAGAATGAAATATATTTTTCCTTGTTTATAGGTAATAGATATAAAGAGCCCTCGAATGCAGTTGCTAATGACCTTATTAAAAAATGAGAATCATATCCGGATAAATTGTGGAATACAACGGGAACTACATGAGAGTTCTTAAAATTTAAATTGCAATCTTGGTGTGCAGCAGCGCGATAACGACCCGAAAAATGGCAGTGATCTCGAACCTTTAGATCACTTGGAAGAAATTCTTTCTCGCAAATGTGGCAGGTTGTAGACGTTGTGAATTGATGATTTTGTTCCGTGTTCAGGATCTCCATCGGTGTGATATGTGTTAGACGTGAATGCAGCGATTTTGATAGGGTTTTCAACTCCGCCATAAACCACTGGATACAGTCTTTGCCACGGTATGATTTTTACTTGGAAAGTGCATCATCATAACTACAGCGCAGATAATAACCGATACTGTGGGGCACATGGTTTTGATATCCCATTGTGTTCTTCTGTACCGATGTTATTGGCTCTAATAAGCACTCGAGATCGGCATACACGACGAATGGAACATCTTCTTTGTATTTGAAATTTTTGAATTTTAATATTCTGTCCTCACCCTCCGGAAAGACCGTTCGACATTTACTGATTTTTACACAGTCATCTGTGTGTTTTATTAGCGAATTTTCTGTTTTGAAATGACACAAACACCTGTCGCAGAGCCAAGTATGATGTGCATTTTTTGAAATTTGCGAGCTGACCAGCCGAGAAATATTTTTTATCCATGAAAAGTGATGCACCGGATGGCTGTCTTCTTTTCCTTCTTCTTCTCCTTCTTCTTCTTCTTCTTCTTCTTCGCTCGCAGCTTCCTGCATGAGTAGGTGTATAGTAGGTCTATCGGACCTTTGAGCGCTCAAATATACTGGCAATATTTCAAGCTTTCCACGACGATGATCTTCTATGCCATATACGTTAATTGACAAACCATTCATTTTTTCAAATTTCGGTACGTCCTTTAGACTCATAGGAAAATTGAGCCCAGTGTACTGAAGCACTTCACTGAACGGCGGGTACGACGATTTTCGCTCACAATTTTCAGCTGCAGGGTGAAGGGCTGCCGTCACAGACCATAAGAAACAATAAGGGTCATCATTTATAATATTGACGACTGCACGTTTTAATTGAATTTTTTTTGGTAGACTTGTATACGTAGATAGTCCACCACGCAAAGGCATGTATTTGTTCATATTGACGACTAAGTTAATTATGGAAGAGAGAGACCAGCCGGATTCCTTTTCCGTAAACTCCTCAATTTTCACCAACAATTTATCCTTTACATGTACCCTGAACCACTCTTCCATGTCTGTCGAGGGTAGAATAGCTTGATTCTGCGTATTAAAGAATTTATTATCTTCCATTATTTCATCGAGTTTGGTGATGTGAAAACGGCAGGCTAGAATAACGTTAACTTTTAAGTTTCCTGCTTTGCTCAAAACCGCGGTTATT
Source organism: Rhorus exstirpatorius (assembly GCA_963564615.1). Classification (NCBI taxonomy): domain Eukaryota; kingdom Metazoa; phylum Arthropoda; class Insecta; order Hymenoptera; family Ichneumonidae; genus Rhorus; species Rhorus exstirpatorius. Next base: position 5,489,560 of record OY751315.1, read on the forward strand.
TTCGAGATTATCAGAGGTCTCGCGTCGTCAAGAAAACTTTGTACATCTTTGTGCTGTAGATTGATAACCACTCCAGTCCTAATTCTTTTCTTAAACGCAGTGTCCATGTCCCTCCACCGCACCTTGTCACTTTTCACAGCACCAGCACCACATTTTTTCAGCTTTTCACTCAGCGACATCAATGTCGCTATTGTTGTCTGAATACGAATTTTTTCACCTATTGTCGGAACGTTTGCACGTAACACTTTGCCCAAAATCTTCACATGTTTATCACTGAACTTTATCCACTTTTGCACTGAAGCTGGTCTAGATTTTCTCCTAATTATGGAAAATGCCTCCTCCATAAGCGCGACAGTCCTTTTACACATTTGCGCATCCATTTTTTTTTTCCGACCGATAATATTTGTTTGAATGCACGGGAGAAAATGTGAGCTAGTGATGGGGAAACGCTTATATATCGGCCAGAAGAATACCCGTTAGGGACACTTGAACGCTTTTCTTTCTCCATCTATGCTATCTATATATCTATATATCTATATATCTATATATCTATATATCTATATATCTATATATATAAGAAAGCGACTAAGCGCGTCATAGCGGCATTCCATGAACATCACAGCCTCATTTTCCGGCGGTTTGTCACAATATGTAAACACTGTGCAGGCTCAAGCGTGTTCAGACATGCAAGATGGCATCATCCGCTCTCGAAGGTAATGGGAGGGCTCGAAACAGGTCGAAACTCGTCGAAGGCGCATATCAGTATACCATTTTCCGTTAAATTTTTTTTCTCCCTCAATACAGATTCAATCAGTTTGCCGCATTTTTCAATTCTTAATCTAAATCGCTCACGATCACGTGCAACCTCTTCCCACCAGCCTCAGCGAGCGGCTCTGTACGCATAATCACATGCATACATCATGTGAATTTGAGCTCAAGTATCGAATCGAACGTGCTTTTCCATATTTTCAATCTCCTCTTCATCCCAATTTCATCGCGGTTTGAAAAAAGATCTGCCGCAGCTCTCTGCGCTACATCTGCTCACGCACCAGTCAGTGCGATAGGGAAATGCTTATATAAACTCGGTCAGAAGAATACCTGTTAGGGATATTTTCCTTCGGGTGCCGAGGACCGGCGAGACACTATCATAGGCGCCTCTAAGATTTTATGTTTGGCCTTTTCCAGACTGCGGTCTAACCCTTGGCACACGACCAGATATGATTTATGACCAACGATAAGGTTGCGACAAACAGACGCACTGGCCCGGGAGGGTAGCGTCGTGTGTGGTTGAAAGGTCTAACGCTCTAGTCCGCTATTTACTTGTTAGAGATAACAATATTCCAATGCCAGCATGAAAGACAAGCTGCACTGCAGCTGTCAGAAATAGCGGCATTCTAATACCACCCTCAAAACTAGCCCCCCCCCCCCCTGCAGAGACGCCAGTCTAACTGATAATCGGCAATCAAATTCCACCATGAAAAATTAGGCGCACCACCGCTGCCAGAGATAGCGGCATTCCAATACCACCCTCAAAGCTAGCCCCCCCCCCCCTCCCAATGTCTCGACCCATAAGAGATTAGGTGCCCTCCAGTTGTTAGAGACCCCCCCCCCCCCGATCGACTCAGTGCATTCGGACTCTTAAAGATAGCCCCCCCCCCCCCCTCCCGGGTTCATGTCTCGGCTAAATGGTTCATGTCTGAGCTAAAAAATGTCGGTAAATGTCGGGGTAGGGATCTTGAGTTAGAACCGGCCCTGTTTCTCTACCTACCCTGAAGGTTCATGAAACCTTATGAAAATTATTTCACCAATATTTACCGCTGATCGCACAGCGCGCTCATGTATTTCTCTTATTAGCTTGAAAATATTTTATTTATTCCCTAATATTTATATACTCCCCCCCCCCCCGAGATTACGCTTTGGCATTTCCCAGATAAGCGTAATCTCCCCCCCCCCCCCCCCAGATTACGCTTTGGCATTTCCCAGACAAGCACCGATGCTCAAGCAGCCACGAGAGGAACGGAGAAGGCTTCAGCATAGGCGCCACCGCCTAAGCAAAGAAGGCCGAGAAAAATTGCTAAAAGAATATCATGATGCCCCCCTTGGGTGAGCACGAAGGCATTTCGGAAGTATTTAAAAGTCTTCAGGAGTCTGTGGAAGTCCTTGGAATTCTTTAAAAGTCTTCAGAAGTCTGTGGAAGTCCTTGGAATTCGTCGGAAGTCTCTGTAAGTCTTTTGGAGGCTCTGGGAGTCTATGGAAGTGTTCGAAGAATTCCTCATAATACGCAATCGATAGTTTTTAGATGTCTTTAGAAGTCTTCGGAAGTCTTCGGAAGCCTTTGGAAATCTTTGAAAGTTTTTAGAAGTCTGTGGAAGTTTTTGGAATTCTTCGGAAGTCTTTGGAAGTCTTTTGGAGGCTCTGGGAGTCTCTGGAAGTCTTCGAAGAATTCCTCATAATACGCAATTGATAGTCTTCAGAAGTCTTTAGTAGTCTTTGAAAAACCCATCGCCGGTGGTTTTTATGAGCAAGAGCTACTTAGAGTTGAAAATCTCGATATTTATCTGAATGAACGAATATTGAAAACTTGTGGGGATAAAATGTTGGTAAAATGGTTGGGTTTCGAAAACGCCCACAATAGTTGGATAAGGAAATCTGATGTGTAATAAAATATTTTAACAAATAAACATTATTGATCTTTTCAATCGCCACCTTCTATCCCATCTCTCACAGGATTATTTTGTTGGACAGGATATTAATTGAGAAAAAGTCAGTTTTAATATATATATTTTTTTAATAGATTTTTTCCTCCAGCGTATCAATTTTATTATTTCATATACAATGTATTCGCAGTTTTCATACCATTCACAACCCAAATCTCGTGAAACGTTGAGAGGCTTCGCCGACTCTCACTGCTCGAAGATTTATGCTTCCATGTAAATGTCTTTACTCGTCACATCGTAACCCCATGGTACAGTATCAGTAGACTTTGGGCACAGAATTCGTTTGTCATCCTGCCAGCTTAATACTATTTTATTTTGCCTAACCGTCTCTACAACATGTTTTGAACTGCGTATCATGTGCTGGGTCCTAATCAGGGTTTTACAATGAAATAAATACACTTTATAGTCATCAAACGTGATGGTTTTCAAAGTCGCTCCTCTGACGCCCTTTGCACGTTTATTTTCAAGCTCATTACCTTGTACTTTATACGAGTATAACTTTGCCCTAAGCCCTATAAACTCGGTCATAATTTTACCATCATTTTCATCTTTCATAAGACCCAACACTTTTTTATTCGCAAGAGGCATTCCATAGAGATTATTTGTAGGGTAATCAGATGTATCAAATTGGTGTATGTCACGTCTCATGGATTCGTAGATATTTGGCGTAGTTACGTGATAGATTAGGCTGTCCGTATCTGTGTACAATAATTTTGCTTGCTCGCCGAATGTAATCTTCATATAGTCATAATGAAAACGGTATAAATAGATTTTAGACAGGTCAAGAATTGAAAATCCAGCATATATCGGTTTGTTGAATTTTACTTTAGCTTTAGTCAATTCTATTTTAACCATATCGTTGTCGAATATGGTGCAGCTATGAACGGTAGCTCGAGCGATGAGAGCTCTCGCACCATACCACCCAAATTTTACGAATGAAAGAAACGTGTGAGCGAACGGTACGAACGAACGTCACGAGTCTCCAATCAATTCAATTTAATTTATAATCAAAATCTTTTTCTTCGAAAAATGTTTTTCCAGGCAAATTATTACGACACGAACGATCAACAAACGATTCCCGGTTGCTTTTATTTTTTCAAAGACAAAATAGTAACATTTAATATCATGCCTTGTAAAAAAAAATGTGTGTGAGAAGAAGTAGCAGCGTTCGAACCTTCGTAAATGAAGGCAGTTATATGTATTCAGAGACACGAGGTTTGATAGAGATAGGCACACATTAAGCGAAAAATAAGGAGAAGAGGCTTGCAGCATTGAGCAAAGACGGGACATGTTGCTGATGCACTTCACACATCTCGAGAAATCGCAATTACTCGCAGTACTATTCCTGCATACTCGATATACATCGAAAAATTTTAAAAATGCCCACTATTGTTCCTAACGAAAGACTCTCGAGCATGGAAAAAGATATGGATACGGAAAGAGAGATAGAGATAGAGAGAGAGAGAGAGAGAGGGAGAGAGACAAACAGAATTAGTGAATACTCGCAGTACTATTCCTGCATACTCGATATACATCGAAAAATATTAAAAATGCCCACTATTGTTCCTAAAGAAAGACTCTCGAGCATGGAATAAGATATGGATACAGAAAGAGAGATAGAGAGAGAGAGAGAGAGAGAGGGAGAGACAAACAGAATAAGTGATTACTCGCAGTACTATTCCTGCATACTCAATATACATCGAAAAATATTAAAAATGCCCACTATTGTTCCTATAGAAAGACTCTCGAGCATGGAAAAAGATATGGATACAGAAAGAGAGATAGAGAGAGAGAGGGAGAGAGACAAACAGAATTAGTGAATACTCGCACAAAGAAATGAGCTCAATAACTATGCTTGTAAACTCTGCCGTGCCTCTCGGCTGAGCATCGCGTTCACCTCACGGCTCTTTTTCCGATCAATTCATAAAGATATACTTTGAAAATTTAAATACATAAGTGGGTGGCATAATTTTTATGAGGCTTAACGATCTTGAGGGCGAGATATGTATTAAATTGTATTACTAAGGTGCATGAAGCATACAAACATCTGTAAAAACATTATATGAAGCACGCAAATATCTACAAAAAATAGAGAGAGTTAGCGAATACTTGCCCAAAGAAGAGAGAGCTCAATAACCATATCTCTCGGTTGAGCTTTGAGTTTCCCTCTCTGCTCTTTTTTCCAAAAAATGATTTTCGTTCAATAAATAAAATATTTTCAAGCTAATAAGAGAAATACATGAGCGCGCTGTGCGATCAGCGGTAAATATTGGTGAAATAATTTTCATAAGGTTTCATGAACCTTCAGGGTAAAATATTTACATATTAAAATTATATTACTAAAGCACATTGAATGAAAGGAGAAGAGATTCGCAGCATTGAGCGAAGACTGCATGCATTTCACGCTCCTCGGGAAATCGCAATTACTCGCAGTACTATTCCTGCATACTCGATATATATCGGAAAATATGAAAAATGCCCACTATTGTTCCTATAGAAAGACTCTCGAGCATGGAAAAAGATATGGATACGGAGAGAGAGAGAGAGAGAGAGAGAGAGAGAGAGAGAGAGAGAGAGAGAGAGAGAGAGAGAGAGAGAGAGAGAGAGAGACAAACAGAATTAGTGAATACTCGCACAAAGAAGAGAGCTCAATAACTATGCTTGTGCTCTCTGCTGTAGCTCTCTGTTAAACATCGAGCTCACCTCTTGGCCTTTTTTTAAAATATATTTTACATATTTATTTATTTAAAAAAATAAATAATATTTTATTAAATATTATATTATATTTTATTAAATAATTTTATTTAAAATTAAATAAATAAAATATATTTTATTTATTCAAAAAATATATAAATATATTTTTTATATTTATATATTTTTTTAAAATATTTTCGTTCATAACGAAAACTATTTTCAAGGCAGGATATGAATTTTCAACCCAAAATCCAAGTATATGGCCCCTCGATCCAAACTATTGACATAGTCATACGGGAAAACACCTTTTCCTGTCAATAGATTGCATTCGGCCTGGCTATCTTCGAATCTCCAACGCTATGTAACTCTCTACCAGCGAAGTAGAAAACGATGAATTCATGGCTCGAACGAAATTTTCATGGAATACGATGGAATGCAGGCTATACACCATATGATGCCACCGGAACAATAATTCGAGCTATCTTGAAAAAAGCTAGAACCATCTACGTGAAGGGATTGGAGAAGAGGATATGGTTAGCGCAATTCACGGATTCGTCGGCGCATATTGTCGATATGGAAACTCTCGATTGTCCATCATTGCAGAAAATATCAAACAATAAAGGATGTTCTCATCATCCCCATGACTCAAAATATAATTGTGCCAACGTAAACGTGAAATCTTTCAGGAGCTGGTACATAAGGCATTGTGTAAACGCAGGATTTTTGAAATAAATAAAAACATTTTATCGAAAAATACATGTGTGTTTTTTAATGAAATAAACTATAGGAAATTGTTTTACATATTTGGTTTCAATCCAACTTATACATTTCGCACCACACGTCATCTATAATGTTTTTTTTTACTTTTTCAATAATGTGCACTTATGGATTCAAACACTTTTTTCATTGCCACCATCGTTCGCGTAGAGTCACGACCCGATAGTAGGCGCGATGGATTGATGGTTTGATGGCGTCAAATGCGTTTGAATTCTACGCTGTTGTACTTCCCACCGAAGTAATTCATGTAGAGTTGATTTGCATGCGCAGCGTCAATCATCTCTTTGAATATTTCCTTATTCTCGTCGAACGCCTTCACGAATCTTGCAGGTAAGAATACAGAGAATTCGTTGGTGATATCCGCCACGATCCTCCTCCCGAATTTCGTTCCGACTATTCTCAGGTCGGAGATCGGATGATCTGCCTGAACGGGGAGTTCAGCCAATTTTTTTGTTGGCAAAAATTCCGCCATTATTCCCACCTTGTTGATACTTGCGAAATCCATTTCGACTTATTGATGTATTTTTGAATCTGTTTGTGATGAATCCCAGATCCTCTCTCCAACGTATAAGATTTTTCACTTCTTCAATATTTTTCAAAAGCAGGAGCAATCGTTCTTTCAGCTCACGGCGCTTGTCTTGCATGTAAACGGTTGCAGTTTAGGCGTGCATCTTCAGCTTATATATGCCTTCCGAATTCCAAACCCCCACCAACTCTCAATTCTAGGACCCAATAGAATTTTCCACACTTTCCTCCGCCCACACTTTGCTGCGACACATTTGACAATTCCGTACAGAGGGTGCAGGGCCATCGATATGAGTCGTGATGTGGGGCGTATTCCAATGTTCCATACAAGGCAGATATGACATAATTTCGGCGTCTGCACGAAGATTTTCCGGTAAACGATCATAAAACATATGAATTGATCGACTAAAATATTTTAAAATCATAGGCTTCGTTATATTCTTAAAATCACCCCTTGATAATTCCAACGGATAGTTGACTCCGAGAACACCATCAGAATATCCGTCCATGTTGATAGCAAGAACGCGACTAAGCGCGTCATAGCGGCATTCCATGAACATCAAAGCCTCATTTTCCGGCGGTTTGTCACAATATCTGGCGTCATAGTTAGCACTTTGCACGTGTATCCTCCACTGTGCAGGCTCAAGCGTGTTCAAACATGCAATATAGCATCATCCGCTCTCGAAGGCTCGAGGGGTCGAAACACGTCGAAACACATCGATGACGCATATTTAATCAGTATTGCATTTTCCGTCAAATTTTTTCTTCATCGATACAGATTCAATCAGTTTACCACATTTTTCAATTCTTAATCTGAATCGCTCACGATCACGTGCTACTTCTTCCCACCGGCCTCGGCGAGCGGCTCTGTACGCATAATCCCATGCATACATTACATGAATTTTCACCTAGCGCTACTCACGCACCAGTCAGTGATGGGGAAACGCTTATATATGCGGTCAGAAGAATACCTGTTAGGGACACTTGAACGCTTTTCTTTCAGGTACCAAGGAGCAGCTTACCTTATCGTAGGCGCCTGTAAGATTTTATGACCTCATGATTCGGCCTTTTCCAGGCTGCGGTCAGACACCTAGCACGTGACCAGCAGTGATTTATGACAGGAAATGAGGACGCGACAGACAGACGCGCCAGTTAAGTGACATTCCAATGCCATTGTAAAGATTACGTAAAGTGCACTCTGTCGATAGAATGACAACATTCCAATGCTATCTTACAAGGTACGGCGAAAATGATACACTGAGATTAACGTGTCTCGACAAGCATATCCCCTCTCTTAAATTTACAAGGGCAGCCCTGCAGGGGGTAGCATCGTGGGTGGCTGAAAAATCTAACGCTCCAGTCTGCTATTTACCTGTTAGAGATAGCGGCATTCCAATGCCACCCTCAAAAGAAGCCCCCCCCCCCCTCTTGACCCGCAAAATATTAGGTACACTCCGGTTGTTAGAGATATCCCCCCTCCCCCCCCCCCCCCTGTGTATGGGCTGAGTGCATTCCGGCTCATCGAGATAGCCCCCGCCCCCCCGGGTTTGTGTCTCGGCTAAGTGGTTCATGTCTGAGCTAAAAAATGTCGGTAAATGTCGGGGTAGGGATCTTGAGTTAGAACTCTCCGTGTAACACTACTCTTGCGAAATCCATTTCGACTTATTGATGCATTTTTTAATCTGTTTGTGATGAATCCCGGATCATCTCTCCAACGTATAAGATTTTTCACTTCTTCAATATTTTTCACAAGCAGGAGCAATCGTTTTTCAGCTCACGTTGCTTGTTTTGCATGTAAACGGTTGCAGTTCACGCGTGCATATTGAGCTTATATATGCCTTCCGAATTCCAAACCCCCACCAACTCTCAATTCTAGGACCCAATAGAATTTTTCACATTTTCCTCCACCCCCACTTTAGAGCGACACATTTCACAATTCCGTACAGAGGCTGCAGGGCCATCGATATGAGTCATGATGTGAGGCGTATTCCAGTGTTCCATACAAGGCAGATATGACATAATTTCACTGTCTGCACGAAGATTTTCGGGTAAACGATCATACAGCATGTGAATTGATCGACTAAAATATTTTAAAATCATAGGCTTCGTTATATTCTTAAGATCACTCCTTGATAATTCCGACGGATATTTGGCTCCGAGAACGCCATCAGAATATCCGTCCATGTTGATAGCAAGAAAGCGACTAAGCGCGTCATAGCGGCATTCCATGAACATCAAAGCCTCATTTTCCGGCGGTTTGTCACAATATCTAAACACTGTGCAGTTTTCCTCCACCCCCACTTTAGAGCGACACATTTCACAATTCCGTACAGAGGCTGCAGGGCCATCGATATATGTTTGAAACTTTTGCTTGGTAGAAGACATAGATCCTGACGTTGGATGGAAATACGTATCTCATCGCTGTTATTGAAAGTTGACGGTGCATACGGCTTATGAGCATGAATCTCGCAGTGTATTATAGATTCATCGAAGACGATGGGACTTTGTATATTCACTATGTCCTCCTCCATTTTACACAGCAGATGCAGAGGGCACAGAATAAATAATACCTTATGCGCTTTTTCCGCGCACTGTCAGACCCAAATTCTTTTGAAGTATTACGTTCTGAGGTGTTAGCACTTTGAGTGTCGATCGGCGACTGGTCACGCTCATCCATGATGACTTGGTATTATGGGTTTTATTGAAGACTATACCCATGATTTTATATGCAATCGTATGGTTCTGACTTCGCCACAAAAATTTACTAAATCTCCGTCTTGGTCTACTATCCGAAGCTGGATGTTATCTATTGTCTTGCTCGTGATTGGCAGATAAATGACGTGCGATGGAACTTCAATGATTTTATATCCGGATGGTACGAACGGGAACAACTCGTGAATCGTATGAGCTTTTCGCTCATTAATATAGGCACCGGCAGTAATGCAACACTCTAAACGCAAGGCGTTCACTTTCAGAATGGCTACTGGGAGATCAGATGTATGCCTTTTATTGGCTACAAGAATACGCGGTGTGAAACCCAAGAGAGAGCCGATAGAATCATTAGGCATAAAATTTATATCGCGATTACACTCGATTTCACTACGTAGAGTATTGTTATTGGTTTTAATCTTAACAGAAATATTCGGCAACTCTGCCTGCACGTACTTCTCGATATCCTCTATTTCATAGCCACCCGTCGGTATGGTCAATATCTTGTCTCCCACATAAATTTTATTATTACCATCAGCTATATTAGGAATAGAATTGAAGGTTAGTAATTCAATGAGCCCTAAAGTGTAATTTTTGTGGGGTGAAAGTTCGATGGGGGAAAATATTGAGCTTCAAGTGTAGATGACGTCCCGGAAATAGTTAGTGTGAAACTATCATCCATGACGACGGCACATAGTCAACTGATTCTATATTCATCATTATGCATGTTTATATAGAGAATATTTTTCTTTGCCGCTCAATTGCTGGCAGGGAAACTTTAGGCATAAGTGCCCACATTCGACCGTACCATACTTCTGATATCCCTTATAATTATAATTCACGCTACCAACACCAAAATATTTCATCAACTCGACTGGAGGCTGAAGATTGCCGGAACTATCAAAAGTACGTGACATTCTCCCCCCTCTTTTTGTATGCAACCCAGTGTGTACCAGGTCCCATATCCTCATCTAAATTGATAATTGCTGATTCGCATTTTGCCGGTCCACTTTTCGGCAATTTATTTCTCATAAAAACTCCGCGAAAGTGTGGAATTTCCATGATTTTTGCATATTTGAGCAGATCAGCATCAGTTAACGCTTGGGGAGGCAGCGTGACTTTCCGTTTTTTAAACCAAGGCCCATCCCCCTCTTGTACGGTTTTAGATGCAGACCTTTACCCAAAGCAGCAGCTTCCATCATCTTATTATGTCTCTTACTCTCATCCAATTCCCGCTTAGCAGCTTCAGCCGCATTTACAGCCTTAGTGATAGAAGCAGCGATACCTGACAGTGCAGCACTCAGACCGGCAAATATCGGCAGGAGGAGCGGTAAACACCCCCCAATTTTACGAGGAGCTGGTAGAATGCGCAATTTACTTTTAGCCTTATTGCTACCTTTCCGAGCACCCTTTCGGCCACGGCTTTTCTCATCAACGATTTTATTCTGTCCCATGCTAATTTTGTTTTTTTCACGCAATGCCCCATGCCTATTTTAGTTTTGGCCTTCATGATATTTGCCACACCCCAAGCACTTGCTCTCTCGGCAATACCCGCGTCTTTGGCGTATACTCGTTTCCAAGCCTCCTCGGCCAGTAATTTATCGGCCAAAGTTCTCGCTTCAAGGCTAGTTTCTTTTGAATATGCAATATCGTGCTGCTTGCAGGCTGCATCCAATGGATTAATACCTCGATCGCCTCGTGCAAGACGTTTAGATAATTTTGTACCAGGTCCGCAATACTGATACCCAGGTAGATGGAGCTCAACAGGGAGCTTGTCAATCAGACTATTGACCAAAGCACAACCGATCATATCGGGGACGACTGCTCGACTGGTGAATAATCCCTATAAAACCCTATTTATATTTTATTTCTCCATTAGTGGTGCTCAGGATGGAGACGGATGAACTGCCTGTAATGAATTTCGATGAATTTATGCGGGGTGGTGAACCGCGCGAAAAACGTCATGGCGATTTGTTGCCTAATAGCATTCGGGCAGTATTCTGTGGCCCCTCGAACTGCGGTAAATCGAACGTCTTACTCTCCCTCATAACGCATCCTAATGGTCTGAGATTCGAGAACGTCTACCTTTATTCTAAATCCCTCAATCAACCAAAATATACATTGCTCGCACGATTACTGGAGCCTGTGAGTGGTGTTGAATATTTCCCATTCAATGAGCACGAACAAGTGGTGGCACCCAGTGATGCACACCCCAACTCAATATTTATCTTCGATGACGTGGCATGTGAAAAACAGGATAACATTAGAGCCTTTTTCGCCATGGGGCGACACAAAAATGTCGATTGTTTCCATCTTTGCCAGACCTATGCTCGTATTCCTAAACACCTCGTGCGTGACAATACGAATTTTGTGGTTCTATTTAAGCAAGATGAGATGAACCTTAAACATGTGAACAATGATCACGTCAATACTGATATGTCATATACACAGTTTAAAAATATGTGCTCAGAATGCTGGAATGACGACAAGTATGGATTCATCACGATCGACAAGGATAGTCAAATGAATGAGGGTAGATATAGACGAGGGTTCGATTCTTTTCTCAGTCATAAGTAAACGTTCATTGGAGACAGTATCATCTCTGACTCGAGGGTAGCAACATGAATAAACTTTTGGAGGAGAAGAAAGACGTATTGCGTCAAATTGTCAAAGCGAGCGATGCAATCCGACGAAAACATCGCATGATAAAAATCGGCAAAGACAATGCTGAATAGGCAACGCAAAATGCCTTCAAGCCAATAGTCACGCAATTGGAAAAATTGGTGACGCGGAAAAACGAGACGCCAGAGATGAAACAGGAACTTAAGCAGGAAGTCAAAGATCGTATTGAAGAAGAACATATTGACGATGGCAACCATGAAGTTAAAGATGATCCAATGTTGGAAGATTTGTCTTTCCAGTCTGCATACGGTGATGAAGAGGGAGAGCAGGAGAAGGTTGAGGATACAGCTGTGAATGTTGATGAATTAATAAATGAGTATGTAGTATTGCTGCAGAAAAATAGAAAATCAACCTTGGATGTCTCATACGGTATACGAAACCTTGCTAACAATAAATTAATTATTGGAGATTCTCCAATATTGTTTGATTCTCAGCATAATTGTGTACGAGATAAAAATTATCCAAAAACTGTTGGATTAGCGGCACTGTTGTTCAAAAAAGTGCCCCACGTTGAGGACCTGACATCCAACGATTTGAAAAATTATGAGAACATTGTAATTGCCACGAATGCCCATAAGAAATATTATAAAGCAGATGAAGCAATACGGACTGATAAAAATTTGAAATTCAAGACTTATATTGCGAAAATAGTTGATACGCACACGGGTAAAGGTATGCCAAAGTATAAAGTGGCTAGAAAAGACGCGAGATTCGATTATATTTATTGGGACGATCCCAATGAACTAGTGGACCGCCTACGTTTACTCCTCGCATCTCAAGCAGCCGGAAACTTATCTCACTCGAATGAAATCATATCGATTATCGAAGAATTGCGTGAGGCTCAAATCATTTATTAATACATTCATCATCGCAATGTCGCGCATTGACAAAATGAGTGTCGACGTGTTTGGACGACAGCTGGATAATAAAAGTGCGCTCAATCGTGGCCCTCCGGGCATTGGATTCAAGATTACAAGAGACGCACATTACGATTTGGAGAACAAGCGACTCTGCAACGTTGGGATTCCCGAAGCGAAACATGACGCTATCAGCTTAAAGGTGCTGAATGCTAAAGCCCTAAACGTAACTAAGAACTTACGTGAGGAAATAAATGAAAGTAGAACGCTATTGGTTGAAGGTTTTGAAACTACTATAAAAGATAAATGCGACACGTTAAATACCGACTTACGGAATAAAATAGAGAGAATTAGTGCGCAAATAACTGAAGATCTTACAACCGAGATAAAAGAAATTCTCAAAACTCCGAATGCTGGTACGAAAAACCTACGAGTGTCCATGCTTAGCATGTTTTCCCAGCTTGACGCTCGATTAAACATCCTTGAGAAAAAATGAGCGAGAAGAAGCGAGCGCTGGTGCAGGAACTACATAAGCCCGCACGCAGAAACTATCCTCGTCGGCATGTGGATATACGAGGCTTGGATGAGACTTGGCAAGCAGACCTTGTGGACATGTCGGCTTACGCGCGGCAAAACGACAATTATAAATTTCTCCTAACCGTCATCGATGTCTTCTCCAAGTTTGCCTGGGCCGTGCCAATGAGGAGCAAGAACGCTAAAGATACAACGAGCGCCATGAGATCTATACTTGCAAAGGGACGCATACCAGAGAACCTACATGTTGATCAGGGCAAAGAGTTTTATAATGCCGATTTTCAAACTCTCATGGAAAAGTATAATATTCATATGTACTCGACATACAGTAATTTGAAAGCATCAATTTGCGAGCGTTTTAATCGTACCTTGAAAAATAAAATGTGGATGCAATTTAGTCTTCGTGGAAGCTACAAGTGGACCGATATTCTCAAAAATTTGATTTCCGAATATAACAATAGTGTACATCGCACAATTAAAATTAAGCCGAAAGACGTGAACTCGGAGAATGAGAAACAGCTGTTACAACGCGTTTTCACGACTCGGGAACCCTTGAAAAAAAGGTCGACGAAATTTTGATGCGGTGACAAAGTGAGGATAAGCAAATTTAAAAATATATTTGCCAAGGGTTATACTCCAAACTGGACAACGGAAATATTTACAATACATCAAGTGAAAAATACGAACCCTGTGACGTTCAGCCTGAAGGACTATCAAGATGAACTCATCGCCGGTGGTTTTTATGAGCAAGAGCTACTTAGAGTTGAAAATCCTGATATTTATCTGATTGGACGAGTATTGAAAACGCGTGGGAATGAAATGTTTGTAAAATGGTTGGGTTTCGACAATGCCCACAATAGTTGGATAAGGAAATCTGATGTATAATAAAATATTTTAACAAATGAACATTATTGATCTTTTCAATCGCCACCTTCTATCCCATCTCTCACAGGATTATTTTGTTGGACAGGATATTAATTAAGAAAAAGTCGGTTTCAATCTATCTTTTTTTAATATATTTTTTCCTCCAGCGTATCAATTTTATTAATTCATACACAATGTATTCACAGTTTTCATGTCAATCATAGTTTACCACGCCAGCTTATCGCATTTTCAATTTTATTTATTTATTTTTTAAACTACGAACATTCTTTCGTGTTGCGCTCATAACCCCAAGGTAGAGTATCAGTCGTATGAGCGGAGAGAACTCTTTTATCATCATTCCAGCTTAAAGCGACTTTTCTTTGTCTTACAGTTTGCACTACATGCTTCTTCGACTGAATTAAATTTTGTGTTTCAACAAGATTCTCATGCCAGAAAAGACAATGTTTATAATCATCGAATTTGATTCTTTTTAAAGTAGATCCTCGAATACCTTCAGCACGCTTTTTTTCTACGTCATCATCTCGAACCTTGTAAGCGTATAGTTTGGCGCGCAGGCCCACGAATTCTTCCATGATCTGTCCATTATTCTCATCCTTCATTAATCCTAACACCTTTTCATTCGCTAAAGGCATCCCATAATGATTGTCAAGAGGATAATCGGAGGTATCGAATTTGTTTATGTCGAGCTTCATGACATCATATATATTAGGCACTGTAATATTATATATAAGACTATCAGTGTCAGTGTACATTTATTGAGCTTTTTGCCCAAACTGTTTTTTCATATACTCATAATGGGAATCGTAGATGTAAATTTTTGATAAGTCAAGGATTGAAAACCCTGCATACAATGGCTTATTAAATTTCACCTTTGCTCTGCTGAGCTCGATGAAGACCATATATCATCGTCAAATACAGTGCAGCTGTGGAAAGTAGCCCTAGCGATTAGAGCTCGAGCTCCATACCGACCACCCCACTCAGTAACAAGCTTCACTTCTCGATGCTTTCTCACATTCTCCATTGTATTCCCGAAAACTGCATTATTGAGTAGTTTATACAAGTTTTTATGAAACGCATTGGTAGCTTTTTGTCTCAATCCAGTATTTTAATCAATGTATGGCTTCATCCATGGTTTCTGTTGGAATTTTAAAACTCTACGAATTTTCTTTAATTTCAAGCCCAAGTTGAGACACTGCTGCAAGTTTCGATAACGAATTATATATTTTTCTTTTTCTAATAGCGTTGTCATTAATTTTATATTTTTGAAGGTGGGTGGCCTGTAATGGTGCGGACAAAGTGGTAAGTCTTTATGAGATTCGTGCAGCTCCTTGGGCTATTCTAAATCAACCTCGAATATGTACCCCGTATGAGAATCGACAGGGATATTGTCAGTATCCGATTTATCAAAGTTTTCCACCCACTCGAATCCGGCATATGGCAAAGCCTGAACCATAGCTGCACCATAAAGATTGTTTACATCGAAATACATTAAGTATGGTTTAAGCTTCGATGAGTCAAAATCCTCTCCCATGTATCGATTATTTGCTTTTGCATAGCGATTTGAGCATTGAGCAAGACCTCCTCTGTTACCTTTTTCAATAAACAATAGCATATCAACGTCAGTGATGAGTTCGAGTTTAATACCTGTTAACTTAAGCATCGCATCGAAAGCGAGTCCAGGAGCTGTATAATAGTGTAACGGATCTAAATTATATGTCGATAGACAGCTGCGTCGGAAATTTTCGAAAATGTCAGCTAAAAAGAGAACATCGATTATGAGATATAAATCTGAATATTCTCCTAACGTTGATATTTTGAAAGTTTTCCAGACATTCATGGCGTGAGCGTATGAATCTTCGGAAATTTCCTCATTATTTAGCCTAGAATAAAACTGCTCTTTGGATGGTAGCACAGTCTCGTCAAGTTTCATCCCACAATCGGTATAATCATATGGGTAAACCCCCTTTCTAGTCAGAAGCTTGAATTCCGTTGCATTATTACAATGCTTACGAGTTATTTGTTTTTCATCGCTTTCCAAGTACGATGCTAATTTTTCAATGCTACACGCTATAAATCTGTATGAATCTAAAAACCTGAACTCTATAAACTTGCCCTAGACTTTTTTTGTGAATGAAATATATTTCTCCTTATTAATTGGCAGAACATAAACCGCACCTTCGAATGCTACGGCTAATGCTTTAATCAGAAAATGAGCGTCATATCCCGATAAATTATGAAAAATAACCGGCACCGCGTGAGAGTTTTCATAATTTAAATTACATCCAGTGTGTGCGGGCCCGCGATACTTCCGTGTAAAATAGCAATGATCTCGAACTCTCAACTCGTTATTTTCGAAAGGCTTCTCACAAATATGACAAATGGTTACAGATTTAAATGCGCTTTGCTGATCATCGCTGAGATGCTGCTCCATTGGTATGATGTTCGTCAACCGAGTATTCACCAAGCTCGCGAAATTCTTCAATTCCTCCATGAACCATCCAATACAATCCAAACCTCGATGAGATTAAAATTCCGAAATGGTATCATCGTACGAGCAGTGGAAGTAGTAGGCGATGGAGTGAGGCACATGCTTTTGGTAGCCCATAGTACTCGTCTCCTCCGCAGGCGCAATCGGCTCCAGGAGACATTCGAGATCAGCATATATCACGAACTGAACATTCTCTTTATGCTTATAGTTTCTAAACCTCATGAATTTCGCATCACCCTCTGGAAAATACACTCTGCACTGGTTCGTGCAGTCGAGGATATGCTTCTGCAGCACGATTTCGCTTTGAAAGTGACAGAGACATCTGTCACACAACCATTTTTTGCCATCGTGTCTAGAAATCTGCGTGCTCACTAAGCGTGAAATGTTTTTTATCCATGTAAAGTGATGGATAGGACTCGCAAGATCATCCTCATCAGAATCATTTCTGTCACTCTCGAGCATAAGAAGGTGAATTGTCGATTTAGGAGATGTTTGTTCACTGATATATATCGGCACTATTACACTGTTCTTCCTCTGATTATCGATACCATAAATGTTAATTTTGAGGTTATTCATTTTTTCAAAGGTTGGCACTTTTTTTTACAGTAATTGGAAAATCCAAACCTTGGTACTGTAAAACTCCACTGAAATGTCTATAAGAGCTTGTTCGATTGCAATTTATAACTGGCGGAGAAAGTGCGGCAGTGACTGCCCATAAAAAGCAAAATTCGTCATTGCTATCTATATTGACAACAGCACGCTTTCGTTGAATATCTTTCGGAACACTGACGTATGAACCTCCCCGGAGTGGCACGCATGTATTTATCAAAATTCACAGTTAGGTTGGATACTTCGTGCAGTGACCAACCAGACTCTTTCCCATGAAATTCCTCAATTTTTTTCAACAACCGATCTTTTACATGCTCCTGGAACCACATGGCGATGTTCGTAGAGGGAAGAATTGCCTCATTCCGCGTGTTGAAAAATTTATCCTCCAACGCAGTTTCACCAATTTTTTTAGTTGAAACTTGCTCGCTAATATTACCTTAACCTTCGAATTGCCATAACGCTGGGATGCAGCTTCCAATTTGGCGAGGATCAAGGGTTTAGAATCATCGAGAAAAGCATCGAGATCTTTATGTTGAAGGTTGATGACTATGCCCGTTTGGATTCTTTTTTTAAACGCCGTCTTTATATCCTTCCATCGCACTTTATCAGCTGCTCCAGAACCAGCTCCTCTTTTCTTCAATTTTTCTATCACCGATAATACCGATGCAATTGTCGCTTGAATGCGCATTTTCTCATGCACTGAGGGACATTCGCGCCGAGAAATTTTCGTCAATAGTTTCACGTTTTTTTCCCCCTCCCTAATCCACCTTAGTGCTATAGCTGGTGATGATCTTTTTTGTTAAATTAAATAAGCGTTTTCCATAATGGAAATGAGCTTCTTACACTTATGAGTATCCATATTAGGAGAAAAAAAAACCCGAGACGAAAGAAAGACTGCACAAATGTTAATGGAAGGTTAAATGATTGGAGCCAGCAATATATACTCCCACTCCTCCCCACCATTCTACGGACCATCAGCATCAGCAGGTACATCAGTTGCACGAGTACATCTTCGTTCGGGTCGTCGTAGAATAAACATAGGGCTCCAGGGGTAGCGTTGCGTGGCCACAAGATTTGACGCAACAGTCTAACTGCTAGACGACATTCCAATGCCATTGTAAAGATTACGCAAGATATCCGTCCATGTTGATAGCAAGAACGCGACTAAGCGCGTCATAGCGGCATTCCATGAACATCAAAGCCTCATTTTCCGGCGGTTTGTCACAATATCTAAACACTGTGCAGGCTCAAGCGTGTTCAGACATGCAATATGGCATCATCCGCTCTCGAAGGTAATGGGAGGGCTCGAAACAGGTCGAAACACGTCGATGGCACATATCAGCCCAATTTCATCGCAGTTTGAAAAAAGATCTGCCGCAGCACCCTGCGCTACATTTACTCACGCACCAGTCAGTGATAGGGAAACGCTTATATAAATGCGGTCAGAAGAATACCTGTTAGGGGTATTTTCCTTCGGGTGTCGAGGACCAGCCGGATCATAGGCGCCTCTAAGATTTTATGACCTCATGCTTGGCTTTTTCCAGACTGCGGTCTGGTCCTTAGCACACAAACAGAAATGATTTATGACCAACGATAAGGTTGCGACAAACAGACGCACTGGCCCGGGAGGGTAGCGTCGTGTGTGGTTGAAAGGTCTAACGCTCTAGTCCGCTATTGACTTGTTAGAGATAACAACATTCCAATGCCAAGACAAGCTGCATTGCAGCTGCCAGATATACAGAATAGCTGCATTCTAATACCACCCTCAAAACTAGCCCCCCACCCCGCCCTACAGAGACGCCAGTCTAACTGATAATCATGAATCAAATGTCACCATGAAAAATAAGGCGCCCCGCCGCTGCCAGAGATAGCGGCATTCCAATACCACCCTCAAAGCTAGCCCCTCCCGCCCCCTCCCAATGCCTCGACCCATAAAGATTAGGTGCCCTCCAGTTGTTAGAGATCCCCCCCGCCCCCGATCGACTCCGTGCATTCGGACTCTTAAATATAGCCCCCCCCCCCGGGTTCGGGTCTTGGCTAAGTGGTTCGTGTCTGAGCTAAAAAATGTCGGTAAATGTCGGGGTAGGGATCTTGAGTTACAACTGTCCTTGTAACACTACTATATTTGGTCGACATTTTGTTCTCTCACTATTTTGACTTCAGATTCGTAATCAGCGACCCTAAAAACCCCTGGATAACAAGTTTCAAGTGAATCCGACTGATTTCGACCGCTGTGTCCACCATATTTAGTCTGCCATTTTGTTTTTTTACTATTTTTACTCCAGATTCGTAATCAGCGACCCCAAAAACCCCTGAGTAACAAGTTTCAAGTGAGTCCAACTGATTTCGACAGCTGCGTCCGCCATATTTAGTCCGCCATTTTATTTTTTTACTATTTTGACTTCAGATTCCTAATCAGCGATCCCAAAAACCCATGGATAACAAGTTTCAAGCGAGTCTGACTGATTTCGACATCTGCGTCCGCGATATTTAGTCCGCCATTTTGTTTTTTACTATTTTAGCCTCAGATTCGTAATCAGCGACCCCAAAAACCCCTGGACAACAAGTTTCAAGCGAGTCCGACTGATTTCAACATCTGCGTCCGCCATATTTAGTCCGCGATTTTGTTTTTTACTACTTTAACTTCAGATTCGCAATCAGCGACCCCAAAAACCCCTGGATAACAAGTTTCAAGCGAGTCCGACTGATTTCAACATCTGCGTCCGCCATATTTAGTCCGCGATTTTGTTTTTTACTACTTTAACTTCAGATTCGTAATCAGCGACCCCAAAAACCCCTGGATACCAAGTTTCAAGCGAATCCGACTGATTTCGACAACTGCGTCCGTCATTTTTAGTCCGCTATTTTGTTTTTTTACTATTTTGACTTTAGATTCGTAATCAGCGACCGCAAATACCCTGATAACCTACGTCTCAAACAGAATAAAGCACTTTTACGATTTATGGCCAGCTTTTCGGGAATCGGCCCCACTGTGATGCGGTTTAAAAAAAAGTAAATAAATTCCGATTTTAGAGAATCGGAAAAGGGACAAAAAAGTTCTTGTATGATCATCGCTCGAATGAACAGATGCAGATATCTTCAAGGTCATTGAACCCAAACCTTATCTCATTTATTATTGATTTTTTCGCATAAACGATCATGCACAAGCTTGTTAGGAATTGAATTTGCTACAACTGGTGGTTATTGTTTGTTCCCGTAGGATCGATGTTTTTTTTTTTCATTTCGACCGGCAACGAGGTGGAGGTGGATCTAAATATTGTATTATCTCGTTCATTTTTTATTTGTTAATAACTGATTTTATATTTGATTTATCAAGGGCGTACTCCTCGAAAAAATGTCCTAAAAGAAAATAGGCGAAGGCCAAATATATTTGCGAATTTTGTTTCCTACGAGTTTCAAAAATATTGGTTTAAGGGAAAAAAAAATAATAACCATAGTTGTAGCAAATTTAATTTTCAACACTTTACTTTATTGTCGTTAATAAAATAAAAAACAATATTAAACGAGATTTTACAATATTTAGGTTCACCTCTACCTCTACGCGGGTCTAAATTATAAAATATCGATCCTAGGGAAAAACAAGATCGACCAAAGTCGTGGCAATCTTTATTATCAACGATTTCATTCATTATTACCAAACAATCAATAATAAACGAGCCACTATCATATTTAGGTTCACCCTCCATTTCTATTCGGGTGTAAATAAGAAAATATCCATCATAGGGAAAAAGCAATAACGATTCAAGGTGTACCAAATTTTATTTTCAATTATTTCTATTATTATTACCAAACAATCAATAATACACGAAACAATACAATATTTATGTTCACCCCCCACCCTCTCTCTACTCGAGTCAAAATAAAAAAATATCGATCCTAGGGAAAGAAACAATAACAACTAAAGTTGTAGCAACTTTAACTTCCAACAAGTTTGTTCGTTATCGTTTGTACGTTTTTTTTGTACACCATTCACATTATCGCAAAAACGCCTTTTATTAATTCACTAATCTCAAACGATCATTTTAACTAAACCAAAATGGGAGTGGAACTCCTGTTTTTTTTTTTTTTTTAAGAATGTAAATAATAAACGTCAATACTTTCAACGCAAGTTGCGATTTTTTTTCCTTTTTTCTCAAAATCTCTCATAAGCAGACAGTGATACGTCATTGTTTTTGAAAGGTATCTTTTATGAATGCCATGAATTATCGTTAAGTCCAATTTAATTGTTTAAATAGATTTTATAGTAGCTTGATAGTAACATCACTTTTTTGAACGGTATAAAAAGTCGACTGATTTAATAAATGGATAGTGTGAATGGGAAATGAAGATAGGGAAAAAAATTCTGTTCAATTATAATGAATAATATTTTTTTTTCATATTATTTACTGTACATTATTCTTGTATTTTTCCAAATATTTTTTGCTAGTTCATAAGAAATAGTTTTCAAATACAGTTATGACGTGTTATTATTTATTTATAAGAAATTTGTAGAAAAAGGCAAAAAAATCACAACTTGCGTTGGAATTATTGATATTTATTATTTATATTCCTTTGAAGAAAATAGAAAGTACTGAAGTTCTATTCCCATTCTGGTCTTATCTTTTGAGATCAGTATATTCACCCAAAAAAAAAAATTAAGGTTTTGAGATAATTTGAATGGTGTATAAAAAAATTTCGAAATTTCGTTTGTTAGGTTCAGGTTAATCCGAAAAATGTAAAATGGTCAGGGTCATGGCCTAGGTGAATCTGCATAAATTTCTACATGCTGTCGATGACTAGTCCCGTGTCGATTACTTTGTCATCCCCTTTTCCCAATTTCATCGCACTTTTTGGCTTTTTCCGTTAGTCGCCCGATATTTTTATTAATAAGAAATACCAAATTAATGAATAAGGAAAAGGAGTGTTTGCAAAACGTACCTGTTTTTCTTGCTCGTTCGACATGAATGAGGACGATTTTTGTTCAAATTATGTTTATTCCCCATTTCTTTCACACGTCACTGTCATCACTGTGTACGTATGAAATAATTTTTGACTAACACTAATTTTTTATTTTCACTAATCAGTAATTTTTTATTTCAAAGTCTTATCTTTGTACACTATTTTTTCTTTACATATGTATGATATTACTTATAAAAAGTTCACGTTACGCGCAGTCTTCTGCTATAGTAAAATTGCTTTGTCACGTGAAAACGCGACGTTGTACGATGAAGCTGGCAAAACGCGTGTTGGCGGGTTTTCTTTACTTTTCCTCTCTCCGTCTTCAACGGAATCAAGGCACTGCTCTTTACAATGCTGGAAAACGCCTGCGCGCTTTAGGGGGTATAGGAGAGAAAATCGAGCAGCGTCTTCGTCCGAGGAAGACGCTGCTTTTAAATAAATAATTTAAATAATAAATGAAGACAGCTTTTAAATAATACTAATTTCGATTCTGTAACATGAAAATTGCGAGCGGAATTCCATTTGTTTATGAGTCAAAAACGTACCCCCTTTCTGGAGCCATTTTTCACGTACTTAATGGTAAAAAATTATTTTGCCTCAAAGTGTACATGATAGTAAAACTTTTCGGGATGAATATTTTTCAAGTTTTATTTCTCTGCGATAATATTGCAGCCAGGAAATTGCGTGCAAAAAAAATCGGTTTATTTATTTTTCCCTCCCTAAACTCTACCGTTAAAGAAATCACGAAGTTTTTTTCATGTCACACTTGAAAAAATTTTACCGCTATTTATACCATTTGTGAATAATGATTTTGTTATGAAAATTGTTCAACAACAAAAATATTTTTTTTTTAATTCCTGTATTACTTATGCAGTGACGAAATTTATTGAAACTGTAGTTCCGAAGGAAATATCTGGGTTTTCCCTCATTCATGTCTTGACCCTTTGTCTCTGCCCGAGGCGAACGAGCGAAATGTAAACAAAGGGTACAGAAGAAGAGTGTGACTATGTATATAATCGAGTTTTTATTGTCCACCTTTGTATAAGTTTTTAACAATGTCTTATTCTATCACGCAGTACATTTTTCATTATTCTCCTCTCTCAAAGAGAGTGTGACTATAAAAGTGTTGGCGCCGGGCGTTCTAAAGCGTCTATTTAGATATATATATATTGAAACGTTTTCGCCTTTTGCGTTGCCTCCGGAAGGGGTGGGGAAAGCGAAAGGTTGTTTTCTAAGAACTTTTTAGGGTTCGTGTTCTGGACCGGGGTCGCGGTTACTGTGTTTTGGGGAAAGGGAGATATGCCTCAGCGTTTTAGCTTTTCGTCAAAGTCGCGTTTCCGTGACTTGGCTAAGTGTCATCATGGGCAGGATTTAATGTAGGAAGGGTGGTATGGGTGAGGAGGTCGAAATGTAGCCGAAGCTTTTTATACGAGCAGAAGGCTCGATGAAAAGTAGAATCTGGGGTTGATGGGAGGAATTTAAGTTCACGTGATTGGTCGGCTTTTTACCTTGAAGATTCCAATAACGTGGTAAGCAAGATGGGGGATGGAGATTTCAAGCGAGCAGAAGGCTCGGGGAATGAAATTTAGATATTTAGAAATGATTTGAAATTTGCATGGTTTGGTTTGATTGTTCAGGATTCCAGCTCTGTGCTATGCCAGAAGGGATAAGACCGGTGGGTTTTGTATTTCTATTCGATGACGTTTTTGTTTAAGTGGCTCGCTGAATTAGTCGTCGTAGCACACTTATTTATCCATAAAAATATTCATGGATAAATCGTGTTTGCTAGGAGGATAATTTCAAAAATCAAGTTTTTATCGTTTTCCCTGTGGCTGAAGACCAATCGGCTAGTACTGGAGCGATTCAGTATAGTCGAGAGACTTCAAGGTGAGTTTTTGTTAGTTTTTATATTATCTTCCCTATGGCCGATGACCAATCGACTAGTACTGGAGCGATTCAGTATAGTCGAGAGACTCGAGGCGAGTTTGAATTAAACACCTGAAAATAAATTTGAGGTGCTAGCATCCAGGATATCAGTTTGGGATATTTTCGGTAGAGTTAGGACAGCGTGTCTCCTTAGAACGATTCCAGTTTTAAGGCGGGTACGGGAAGGATCGAATTGTTCGCGATGAAGCAATTTGATCGATGAGAGGATGGATGGTGATAGCGTAGCTCCCCAGAGCGATTCTGGCAAGATACACGATTCGGAGGTATGTCTCTTAAGGATCGAATTGTTCGCGATGAAGCAATCCGATCGATAGGAAGAAGAGTGGGCTTGATGGGTGCCGGGATCGTGCTTATATACCCGATGGATCGTTGGGTATGATGGTGGGGCCGTGCGGCGGCGTGTAACGCGTCTGCGCCTGCGTTGGTCGGCCGTTACTGCTCCTGTGCGTGAGCTTTTGCTAGTGTGCTACGCGTGATTATGTATGGGGACTATATATGGTCCCGTTACAATATATATCCAAATATTGGATATATATATATATCTAATAGCATTGTCTCGTGTGCGTTCGTGCTCAAGACTGGACGAGGCGTAATAGTTAGGGAGGCGAAGAGGGGATTTTTCGGGCATACTCGAGCGCGGAAGTTTAAGATATGAGAGATACCTTAGACCTAATAGATCAACTTTGGAAAGTATTAGCTCTATATCTAGTGACGCGCGCCTAGGATAGACGATCAGATTAGTATGAAAAAATCGATAGTCTGAAATACTCGAGCGCGTCAGATTAAGATATTGGGGGTTGATTTTAGTGTTTTAAGACTAAATTTAACTAATCTGACGATAAGTCCTTGACGCCGCAGAGTTATAGGGTCGCGAACTTGTAAAAAAAAAACGTTAATCTGGCATTCTCGAGCGCGATCATTTTTTTTTTATTTTGAAGAATATAATCTAAAACTTACTAAAAATACAAAATCTGCGTGTTTCCGCATGACCGGAAGTGTGGAGGAGCCATTTCGTCTTCCGAAAAACGCGTTGCGGCATATAAGTCGCGAACGATACATTTTACAAAAAAAAAGTTTATATAAAAAAAAAAGGTAATTTTATTTTACACAAAAAAGGTCTCCTTATATTTTTGTCTAAAGTTAAAACTTTTGGACTTAAAGCATCATGAAAACTCAAACTCCCGGTTTTTTGAGTATATCTCGAAAACGGAGGGTGTTAAAAAAAAATTGATATGAAACAACGATGATTAAATTATGTAACTTTTATTATATCTCAAATTTTTTTTTTCCTAAAGCTCTCGAAAATTTTCGTGGACTCGGAAAAAGTTACGCGTATCTGTATACAAAAGTATTATTAACATGTACAGTTTCATTTATTTATATTATTCAATAGCCTGTTGATCCTCAAATTGTTTTTTGGACGTACCGTAAGCAAAACGAAGTGAAGAATTCAAGCAAAAAAGAGGAATGTGCCATAAACATGTAATACAGACTGAGCGCTCCACAGAAATATGCTGTCCAGTATTTTTCCTTTATTTCGCAACATTGATGGTGGGGAAAGAAGCGGTAGAAGGGAATTTTCGATACACCCAAATATCTCTCTATAATATAAAGATATGTCGCCGCTGCCGCCGCCGCCGCCGCCGCCGCCGCCGCCGCAACCGCCGCCGCCGCTGTTTCAGGATTTGAGCTTATACCGGGTGTCCAATTTGAAAAGAATGACTAACCCAAACCCCAAACCCAAACCCAAAACCCAAACCTAAGTGAGGGCGCGTAGCGCCCTACGCACCCCTAGTATATATATATATATATGTTTATGGTCCCCTACCATAGACCTATATGCCCTCAGTATGACGCCGATTGAAGAGAGAGAAAAGACCCGACGGCATATTTCTATCCTTCAGCTCAATTGAATGTAATAATGTTATAATACAATGTAATAATGTAATAATACAATTTTTACTACATTTCATCTACATTTACGTTGATTGTATCTATCGCTTTACTGTCATTCTTAAATTCCCCGTTTTATCAGGGAGAAAGAAAGGAAAAAAAAGAAAAAAAAATCTTTTTCGGTCAGATTAAGAGAACCCACCAACATTTTTGTCAGATTAAGAAAATATGCTTTCAGGATACCGAGATAAACCTCCCCTATGAAAATCTGACGCGCTCGAGTATTTCAAAAGAACTTTTTTTTTTTGCATCTTCAAAAATTTGTCGTAACGTATCGTCACGCCGAAATCGTCAGTTATTCTGAAGGGAGCTTCCTTGGGGCCTACTTAACACCCCTTCCGAAAATCTGACGCGCTCGAGTAAATTTTTTTTTTCGGATTTTTGACTACTTTATATGCCTACCCCCACCACGCAAACCGGCAGATTAGTATACCGTTGTTATCAGAGGCACTTGGGGCATACGTGGTATGAATATCTGACGCGCTCGAGAATGCCCAAGTAACTGTTTTTTTTTTTACATTTTTGAAAAACCGTACACGCCCTACCCACCGCTAAAATGGTTTTTACCATACGAGCTTTTCTTTTCGAAATTACTTCATCTTTCGATTTTGATAGGTCTCGACGGCGCTCGAGAATGTCGCCATTTAGCGACCTCACCTCCCTAACTATAATGGATGGATGGACATAAAGATGGGGAGTCATTGACGAGACCTGAGCACGAAAAGAGTCTCTCGAGTATTGCCGTGCATTGCGATATGAATGTATATTGAAATAAATGAGTCTTTTTGGTTTTTATAGATACACTGGGCCATTCGATCTTTCTCCCTTTATCAAATATCCGTCCTACACTCATAAGTTAATACAGTCGAATTTGGTTATAAGCAATCCTTCGGGGCTGTAAGGAAAAAAAACGCCGAAGAGTCGTAAAATCTGGCTCCCCCACTACAGCGCATCGATGTAGCGTTCTTTGTGTGTGAGTGCATCGGTGAAATGCGCAATGCTGCTGGTTATAAGCAATTGGCTTGTGGTGGGGGACCGCGCTGAGCGGACTCGAAAAAAATCGGAGGGGAAATTGCTTATAACCAGATTGCTTATAACCAGATTCGACTGTATCATCGGATAATACGTTGTAAAAAAATTCCGATATGTATGAATGAATGAATTCATTCATATTTTTTACAGATTTTATTGATTAATAATGAATAATTTCTAAACGACGTCAAAAATTGAATATATTCTAACCGGACGATATTTTCAATGATTTTTTATTTAAAAATGGGAATATGGAGGATTTGAATAAGAAGGAAAGTTATTGTCATTCAAGTAAAAGATTTTTATTATTTCCAACGTGGTGTGAAAAAACGATGCGTTTGTCCTTAAATTTCAGAAAAAAATTGTAAAAAAATTATTCCATTACTCTTCTGTGTTTCGTTTTATCTGAATATTTTTTTTTTACAAAATTTAAAAGCAGACGCATGGTTTTTTGAGCATAATAACGTTGGACATAATAAATATCTATTATAAAAATGACAATGAGTTTTCTTCTTATTTTAATCCTCCATATTCCCATTTTTATGTAACTGTGAGAAATATAGCGACAATAAATGAAGGCTCGTTGTTCAGTGTTTTTATCGGTCTAGTGGGTCCTGACCCAATATCTTGGCATATCTTTTAAATTCGTCAATTTTTACTAAAAATTTTCATTTATAATTTTAATATTAACATTTTCGGGTCAGAACACTATAAATAAAAGTCTATAGAATTACTTGTGCAAATCTCAATCCATTCGGTTCGATAGTTTAGGCGTGGTACATGTTTGAAATTTGTGTATAATAATACGTGCGTCTATACAGATATACATATCGATCACTCCCTATGTCTGTCTGTCTGTCTCTCTCTCTCCTTCCTCTCTTTCATGTGAGCCACGGGCCACTCGGTACTATGCGTTTTCTCTGCATGCGTATATACAGATATACATATCGATCACAATTACACGCACACACACGCACCGGCAGTTGCTGGGTATCGGAGAGCGTTCTCTCTCCGATACCTCGATCCTCACGCTAGTGCAGCGCTCAACTCTCCGAGTAACCTGCGGACATCTCGAGAACTACACGTTCTCTCTACATCTTCTTACCGACAATATTAACATGTAATTTTTCAAACAAATACCACTCAGTTAACTTTCGACGTACAATAATAAATGAAGGCTTGTTGTTTAGGGTTATTATCTATCTAGTGGGCCCTGACCCAATATCTTGGAATATCTTTTAAATTCGTTAATTTCCACTCAAAATTTTCATTTCTAATTTGAATTTTAATGTTTTTGGGTCAGGACGCTATAACCAAAGGTCTCTAGAATTACCTGTGCAAATTTAAATCCAATCGGTTTGATAGTTTAGGAGTGGTACTTAATTGAAATTTAACATGCACTCTGCATTACCATAAGAGAGGGTAAAACAGTGCTTTCACATGCTCTTAAGGTGTGAAAATGATAGTGTCGAGATCAGGCTGCTGGTTATCCGATGTTACCGAATAAAACAAAACGAGTGACAGGGTCTTATTGATTCCTGAGATTATTCCATGAAGTTTCGTGTGCTACGCCTTATTGGTTCTACCTGTTGAGGTATCAAAATTTAAGTATCGAGATCGGGCTGCGGGCTTTCCAATCTTACCAAATGAAACAAATCGAGCCGTAATGTCGTTTTCATTCCTGGGCTTATTTCATGAATTTTTTTCGTGTGCTACTCGTTGTTTGTTTCACCTGTTGAGGTGTCGAAACGTATGCGCCAAGATCGGGCTGCTAGTCATCCAATGTTACCAAATGAAAAAAAAACGAGCTATTGAATGGTTTTTATTCCAGGGATTATTTCATGAATTTTCGTGTGGAACTTGTTATTTGTTACACCTGATAAGGCGTAAGAACTTTAGTGTTGAGATTGTGCTGCGAGTTTTCCAATGTTACCAACTGAAACAAAACGAGCCATAAGGTCGTTTTTATTCCTGAGATTTCTTCATGAATTTTCGTGCGCTACTTTTTATTTGATTCACTTGTTGAGGTTTCAAAATGTGAGTCTCGAGATCAGGAAGCTCGATATCCGATTCAACCAAACGAAACAAAAACAGCCGTTAGGTGGTTTCAAATCTTGAGTTTATTTTATGAATATTCGTGCGAAATGCGTTATTTGGTCCACCTGTTGAGGTATCGAAATGTGATTGTCGAGATTGGGCTGCTAGTTTTCCAATGTTATGAAAAGAAATGAAACGAGGCATCGGGTCGTTATTATTCCAGGGATTGTGTCGTGAATTGTCGTGTGAAACTCGTTATTTGTTTCACCTGTTAAGACGTGAGAATTCGAGGATAGAGATCAGACTGCGAGTTTCCCAATGTTATGGAATGAAACAAAAAGTGCTATAAGGTTGTTTTTATTCTTGAGATTATTTCATGAATTTTAGTGTACTACTCGTTTTTTCTTCCAATAAAAAGAAATTTGGTACCAATAAAAAACCATTTATTGGAGAACCAGCTGACCGATAATGAGCTAATCACCCTTCAACTTTGTGAGGTGAAACAAATAGCAAAAGTGGTGCATTAGCAAACATAAGAATTCCCATTCCCATGTTCATTGCATTTCTTCACTTTAGATAAAGAAGAAACCGATAGCGAGCTGAATACTTTGCACGCTGAAGCTGTGAAACAAAACGGAATTGCTGCTCAAAAAATCGTTCATTATTATCGTGGACAATAAAAAAAACCTTACGTGCTCGCTTCTGTCATTTTTCTACCGTAGATAACAAGTAAATCGAGAGTGAGCTGAACACATTTCAACCCTAAGAGGCGAAACAAATCTTAAATGCAGATTTGAGAATGATGGAATACAGTTGAGGACCAAAAAACTCGATATCCGTACATGTTTCATTTAGTGGCGTTCGGTATGTAACGAGCAGCCCAATGGGTAGCGTGATAATTTCCAATCTTGAGTAGAGAAAGAAAACGCAATCGCAACGCAATCTGTTTGGTGCTTAGAGATATTTTTATAACGCGCTGTTGTGATCGCAAGACCCTGCGCTGATGCCGAGTCCCATGCGGACGGTCGGCGAGTGTATACGAATATATAAGGACAGTCGTCCCTCGGCGACGCCCGAAAGCGCACGCTCTTCGGTGGGCCTCAGCCCTATACGTAACCAGCCTGCTGCGAGGTTGACTAAAAAATACGCACGTGTTAAGGCGTTCGTGAGAACGGGGAACTGCGCCCTTGATTCAGGATCCTTAACAATCATTGTTTACCTAAAGGACGGCAACGGCCCTAGATCCTTGGTACAGAAAGAACAACGCAATCGAACCCAATACTCGCGCGAT
Source organism: Rhorus exstirpatorius (assembly GCA_963564615.1). Taxonomy (NCBI): domain Eukaryota; kingdom Metazoa; phylum Arthropoda; class Insecta; order Hymenoptera; family Ichneumonidae; genus Rhorus; species Rhorus exstirpatorius. The sequence goes on from OY751315.1 coordinate 5,520,256, forward strand.
CACAACAGCACGAGACATACACTCATTACACGTTTTTCTAACGCTAACCCGATGTAAAATCGTAAAAGAACGCAATCTTACCGTGTGGGTTTTTATGCCGCCAGGCTTTTCCCACAAGAGCTAATAAACTTTAACGTTGTTTTAAGGCTCAATTCATGTGTTTTTCTTTACCAAAAAAAATCCACCTCATCCCCTCAATCATTCCGATTATTAAATACAAAAATACGAAGGAACTTCGCAATGAAGGACTTTCGACAATACACGATCGTAGAGTCGGAGTAAAATATTATTTTCCCATACTTGGGTAAAATGATTATCTCTCAACGTAATCTTCACTTGGAAACTTTTATAGGAATGGCGCTGTTAAGAAAAGTCGAGTAATGGTTGAAAAGTCCAAATTGCCACTTCTCAAGATCATAGGAAGTTTTCTCAAGTTATTATTTCCATGATATGGACGCATGGTGGGTAAGTTAAAAAAAATCGGCAAGATTCCTGAGGCTATTTTTGAGCAGGTCGCTAGCGAAAAGTACCGCTCAAGTCAAATAGATCAATTTGAAGAAAATCATCCGAGAACAAGGAACAGATTCCAGTATCGGAGTAAAAAATACTTTTGGATAAAATTTTTATTCCTCAACCCAGAATTCACGTGAAAACTATCATAAGATAAACACTATTAAGAAAAGTGGAATAATGATTCGAAATCTAGAAGAGCTGGTCCTTACGATCCTACAATTTATTTTAAATTATTTTTTCCATGATACGCAGCTGAAGTAAATTTGTCTGAATTTGAAATGTATTTTTGAGCATCTTGCCAGTGAACATTATGCTACCAGTTAGACAGGTTATTTTGATTAAAAATAGAGATTAGCGGACGAATTTCGGAATCGGAGTAAAAAATCTTTTTCTGATGCTTGGGTAAGATTTTTGCTTCTTGACGTAATCTTCACCCGGGAACTTTTATAGGGAAAGCGTCGATAAAATAAGTCGATTAATGATTTAAAAGTAGAAGAAGCCGGTCCTTCAGGTCATAGAAGGATTGCCCAATTCATTATTTTCATGACAAGGATGCATGGTTAAAAAAAGGACAGAGTTTTAGGGGTATTTTTGAGCCTGTCGCCAGCGAAAATGACGCCAGTGAAAATGAATAGTCGAATGGGTCACTTTGAAGAGGACTATCTGAGATTAGGGGACTATTTCCAGAATCGGAGTAAAATATAATTTTCCTATGCTCGGGTAAAAATATTATTTTTGTAACGCATGCACGATTTCTGCGTTTTTTGTACCTATTAAGCGGGCGTAAAGTGACCCTTTTTTGACCGGCTCGAAAAAGCGGGCAATAATGAATTCATTATTGCCCGGTTTTTGAATAAGCGGGCTATAATGAAAATAAGCGGGCTATAATGAAAAAAGCGGGCTATAATGAAAATAAGCGGGCTATAATGAATCCATTATAGCCCGCTTATTTTTATTATAGCCCGCTTATTTTTATTATAGCCCGCTTATTTTCATTATAGCCCGCTTATTTTTATTATAGCCCGCTTATTTTCATTATAGCCCGCTTTCTGAAATTCGTAAAAACGACCGTGTGCGTACATATACAATATATGATATTGTATTTCGCCCACTTATAGGCACAAAAACACAGAAATCTATACATGCATTACAAAAAATATGGTGTGCACCAAGGGCTCAGTGGACTTTTTTACCTCGTGTGTTTGCAGTACTCGTCTTCGGCTCGCACACGCACTCGTCTTCGGCTCGCAGACGCACTCGTCTTCGGCTCGCTCCTGCACTCGCCTTCGGCTCGTGCGAGCTCACCCTCGACTCGTGCTAGCTCACCTTCGACTCGTGCTAGCTCGCCTTCGACTTGTACTGCAAATTCCACACTCGGTCTAAAAAAGCCCACTTTACGCCCTAGGTGCACAATATACTATTCTGTTCATCATCTTACTGGATACTTTTGTAGGTGAAGCATTGACAAGAAACGTTGAATAACGATTCGGAATGGGGAATGACTGGTCCTTAAGGTGATAGGATATTTTTCAAATTATTTTATTCGTGACATGCATGCAGGCATATGTTCAATGAAATTGGTTAGAGTTTTGAAGGTATTTTTGAGCATCTGGCCAGCGAAAAGTGTGCTGCGAGTTGAATAGGTCATTTTATTTAAAAAAGCCTGAAATCACGGGACAATTTCCAAATGGCTGGGTAGAAATAATTTTCCCGTAATTGGGAAAAACTATTTTCTCTCTGAGTCATCTTTAACTGGAAACATGCATGAAAATCTTCGATAAGAAAGTAGAGCGATTATTGAAAAATTCTTCATTGTCAGTTCCTGAGGTCATATGATAGGTTTCAAGTCATTATTTTCATGACGCCGATGCATTGATTGGTATAGAAAATTACACCAAGCTTTGACGTTATTTTCAGCATCTTGCTAGCGATCAGTATGCTGTAAGTATAATGGGTTACTTGGAAGATAATTATTTGAGATTAAAGGACGGGTTCTAGAATAGGAGTGAAAAATAATTAGCCAATACTTGGGCAAAATTCTTGTTTCTCGACATTCTCTTGATGTAAATTTCGCGTATATTTTCACAACAATGAAAACTTCGACGAATTAAGTGAAAAGTTTATTCAAAATCCGACATAGCTTGTCCTTGTGCTTACAGGATTTTTTCAAAGTTTTCTTTTTCCTCACGACTTGGATGCATAGATCGTGGCGGAAGTTTTCAGCTTCAGGCTAACGAAAATTATTACAAAGGCGATGTAGGTAATTTTGAATAATATCGATGGACTAATACCAAAGGGGCGTATCGGTAATGTATGAGCATAGCTTATACGCCCCTATGGAATTCGATCATCGATATTATCTGAGATGAGTACCAAATTTCGATAATGAGAGTGAAAATTAATTTGCTCATACTTGGGTAACCCACCGAATTCGAATGTTATTGAATCAGTCTATGCATCCAAGTCATGACGGAAAATATAACATTAAACCAATCATGTAACCACAAGTTTTTTCGGATTTTGAATCAACTTTCTATTTACCTCGCCAAAGGTTTCTTTGTTGTGAAAATTGACGCTCGGAGACAAGGCCGAGAAACAAGAATATCATCCAAGTATGAGGAAATTTTTTTTTATCCTACGGTTTTGGAAACGTCCGCTAATCTCAAATGATTTTCTTCCAAGTGACTTATTAGACTCGCGGCGTACTTTTCGCTAGCCAGAAACTCAAAAATACCTTCAAAAGTGAGTCCAACTTTTTTAAATCTATCTATGCATCCGTGTCGTGACAATAGTAACTTGTAAAACCATTCTATTGCCTTAAGAAGCGGCAATTTGAAATTTTTAATCATTGTTCCATTTTGCTTATCAAGGATTTCCTTATAAAAGTATCCAGGTGAAGATGATGTCGCGATACAATAATTTTGCCCAAGTATGGGAAAATTGTATTCTACTCCGATTCTGCAAATGGTCCCCTAATCTCAATATAATTTTTTTTAATGTGACCTATTCGACTTGCGGTATCCTTTCCACTAGCGGCATTCTCGGAAATACCGTTAAAACCCTGTGCAATTTTTTTTAACATACGTTCCTGAACGAAATAACTTGAAAACCTATTTTCTTACCTTAAGGTCGGGCCACTTCGAATTTTCAATCAATATTACATTTTACTTGGCAAGTATTTGCCTATAAAAGTTTCCGGTTGAAGATGATGAGGACAAACAATAATTTTACCCAAGTATGGGAAAATTATATTTTACTCCGATTCTGGAAATCGTCCCCTAATCTCAGACTTTTTTCCACATGATCTATTCAGCACACTATTTGTTAGCCAGATGCTTAAAAGTACATTTAAAATTCGGCCAAATTTTTTTTTTTCGAACTTGCCCATGACATGGACATGTCATGGAAAAAACAATTTAAAAACATCTAGGGCTTAAGGAGCAGCTATTTTGGATATCGAATCATTGTTCAACTTTATTTATCAAATCTTTGCCTATAAATGTTTCCAGTTGAAGATGATGAGAAATAATAATTTTACCCAAGTATGGGAAAATGATTTTTTACTCGACTGTGTCATGACCAACTTTATCCAGCCCTGTTTGCTAGAAATCATTCTACGATTCATCAAAATCATCCGCGATGCTCTAGTGGGATCATCTGAACATTCCCGTAGATTTATAATTATTGTCAAAAATTGGAGTGGGACTTACAAATGTGAGAATTACAAATAATAAACTTTCTCGGAATCTGTTGACCTCTCTGGCAGTACAGAAATTTGACGTTCAAATTGATCGATCCTTTCATCCACCAATCGCTTCATAATTTGACAGTTTTGCTGTCGGTATCATGTCTATCAGTAAAGATTTCTGGATATGCCTCTTCATTATAACGAAAATATCGAATTGTCATTGTATTCATTAATCACAATTATTATTATTATACTGAAAGCGGGGAAAATTATTAAACTTTTTTTATGACTCACAAATTTTTAATGAAGTAAAGTTTTGTCAAAAAAATGTCCAGTCAGAATTTAATAAATAAATTTCAACGTTCATTTTTATGCTCATAAAAGTTTATCGTTTCATTTTTTTGTTAATTGCAGTTTCCATTTTTGTCACGAGTTTTTTCAATTAAACACATTTTTGAGCAATGGATCTTCATGTGCATTCTAACAGTGATTCCCAATACTTACCAAATTATTATTAATTTTTGGGAATTTTTTAGAATAGCGGCTTTTCCGAATAATCGTGTTATTTATCTTGAAAGAAAGTGTTCATTTCAGCACCATGAAAAATCATCCGGCGATGGAACATGAAAAAGTCACAAAAAAGTGGAAACCTTTATTTTTCATTTTTCTATTTTGAGCTACCTGCCTGATCATTACTGCCAGTGCTGAAGTAAAGGCTTCGACGATTCGGCTAATTCACTTTCGCGATTCTTTTTTTTTTTTTTTCAAAACAATTTTAGCCCTTCCTGGCTGGATATTCCCCTTAAAAATATCAAGACAAAGTGGTACCGTGCGACTCACTAATCCGGATGCAAATATTCTGAACCGGAATCATAACACTTCTCTATGATAAGTTTTTTTTTTTTTTTTTATAATTCGAGACTTTCCTGGACAGATACGCCCGTAAAAATGTCGCGAAAAAAATGTAATCGGGTGACTGCCTAGATTAGATGAAATTTTTTTTCGGCTCTCATCCTGTTTATTATTTTTGGTGCTAAAGTAAAGGCTTCCGCCGAGAAAAACATTTAAAAATCACGAACGTTTGGAAAAACCGCCGTTATGAATCATTGCCAAGTTTTTTCATCAATTTTTACTAATCATTGCAAAAAAATTATTTTCCTTTTTATTCTCGTCATTTATTTTTATTCTCATCAGCTGGGCCATCGCGACAGACACAAACGTTGCTGCACGCCTAGCGTTCATTTGTTTCACTCTCGCGCGTTCATGTGGCGTTCAACGGCGTGGGCTTACGAGCATTATTTCACGAGCTCCGCTTTTACCTCTCTCATCCCCACCACTATCTTGACTCTTTTAATTTCCCCGTCGATTGAGCGTTCATTGATCGACGCAAATCGCTAATAACTTCATCAATTTTGAGCGCACCAAATTTTCGCAAATCAATATGCAAAATTTTTACAAAAACTCATCATTTGAAGTATAAAATAAAAATCATTAAAATATTTCATTCATGAAAAAGCTTTTCTTCTATATCAATTGAACATTTTCCGATCACCAGGAATTGTTTTGAATATTTCTTTTTCTCATTCAGTCGGAAATTAACAGTTAATTTCTATTATGAACTCTCTCAATTAAAGTTACAATATTCTCATTTTTTCTTTTTCTCATTTATATCTATATTTCTTTTTCTCATCTAGTCGAAAATTAACAGTTAATTTTTATTATTAACTCTCTCAATTAAAGTTATGATATTCTTTTTTTTTTATATTTTAATTTTACGGAACGTCATTCATTCTTCAAACATTATTGATTGCGCATATACCTCGGCTGTCGAGAATATCCGCTTCTGCCGACTGAGCGAAACGTGAAACCTCAAAATTAAACTTGACGATGATCTGTCATTTGTCTTGCTTTCGCTGATTCAATAAGCGCATCGACTACGTCAGCGCCACAAACGGCTAAATTTTTTGTCTCCGCGAGCTTGCAACCACCGCTGTGACCATAGTCACATTATGGTCAGGGCCATAAATGGGGGGAGGGGGGGGGGGTCAAGACCTGTCAAAATAGTAGGTCCAGGCATCGATGGCCAGCAGTGAACAACCACCGTACGCAGTGCTCCTCGAAACGTTGCTTCGACTACCAGCGCCACTTTGCACAACTACAAAATTTTTTCGTGTGAGTGAAAAATAATTAATACAGAGAAAAATTTTAAAAAGATTTTTATTCAGCAGTACCTTGTATGAGGTAAATTTACAAGGGTTCTTCATTATCAACAACTTCGAGCTCTGTTGAGTAATCTGCGATATACGCGCGTAATTTAATTTTGATTCTACAACCCCGATGACAACTAATTATTCAATTCTCAATCACCACGCAGAGACAGAGAAATTATACGAATTTAATATTATGGGGTGGGGGAAGCTAACGAAATGTATACTCTATCGTAAAAAATATAAAAAATTAGTATTTACCTAAATCATTATCTTCCAAAATATCTTGATGTGGCTGATCAACTCTTTGCAACGGCAACGGATTCTCCTCCTCGAGACGTTTCAGCCATGCTCGATTTTCACGTATCAAAACTATATCGATCAGCCTCTGTTGATTTTCCATCAAATTTTGGATACCTCGATCTGGAAACAGAAGCAGCGGGTTCCGCGACGATAACGGCACAGCATCGTAATCCGAAGTGGGAAATATGCTGCATCGCCTGCGCAATCCCGAAGGCCCTGGTACCGCCAAATATTCAGTATTTCAGGCGTTACCATGTAGCTCGAAAGTTTCTGCCACAGGTATTGCAGGAGCCTGGTCATGCTCATTCGCGCTAAGCGTCTGAGGTATCGCTGTATAAATAATAAATTATTCGAGAGTTACGTTATATCTTGGCCATTTAATCGCTAATTAGATTGTACAAAATTAAGAATTTTAATAATATTTATTCTTTACACAAGTTACTCACGCGCGTCATCGATATTCTCGTTAAGAAGAGAAGCATTTTGTACGCCTTACGATTGAAATATCGATTCAGCATTTTCTACAGCGTCGGCTACTCTTATCAATTCGTCTTCCTCGCCGCTTTCTGTGCCGTGCAATAGCTAGTAGTCTGATAGAATAATTAAATCGAAAATCAAAAATTATCCACTTGTTTAATAAATAGTCAATAAGTAATAATTTTACTAACCCCGAATTTCACGAGCAATTCCACGCACAGAAGGAGCGTCTGGGAGACCTCGTCGCTGTATCTCTTCAAACACACAACTTAAAACTCTTTGTTCTTTTAACAAACCCCTGTTATACGTTGCAATAATGACGCGTAGCGGGGGCCACCAAATCACATATCTGAGACGTTTAATGAGAACGTTGCACTCCAAAAATCGCAATTGATCACACCATCGATCAGTACACTTTCGCCGGAGATGAGGACTGTGCAGCTTTGCCAAGCGCAAAAAATTTTAAATACAATCGCGAAGAAGAATATTATTTTCCATCGTGGTTTAAGAAAAGAAATTGTATTGGGTAACTGTCCGAATCAAGACTGACTATCTTTTGCATTCTCTTCAAATTAATATAGTACAATGCACTAAGACGAACGTATATATATATTGTAACGTTCATCCTATACGTATTCTATGTACGTATATCTACGTTCTACATAAAGAAAACCGGTTATGACCGGATTTCGATTAAACAGTGAGTAAGAGAGAGAACGAGCTATAAACCAGCGTAAGTCGGATAAAACCGGTTATACGCATGACTCACGAGCCGCACGAGGCGTATATAAGACCAAGCGAACAGCGCTCCAGACCTTCATTTCCAATCCAACTCTCCTACCGTACGCTTCGTATCGTAGCCAGCCAAATAGGCTTTCCCAAGCCCTTTTGCCGTTTATGAGCCCCCAGAATCGCTTCTGGCCCTCATAAACTCTTGACACAGCCCAGGTCACTCTTGAGAAAGCCCATCTCACTCACTCAAATCCTATCCTCCTTTCTTGCGAGCTCCCAGGATCGCACCTGGCCCTCTCAAGAAAGAATCCACGATAGAGAGCTCCCAACATTGCAGTTGGCCCTCTCTATCTCCTAACTACGTCACTTCCTCCTTTCTTGCGAGCTCCCAGGATCGCACCTGGCCCTCTCAAGAAGGAAAATCACGATAAAGAGCTCCCAACATTGCAGTTGGCCCTCTCTATCTTTCCTAATTACGACCCATCCACCTCTCTTGCGAGCTCCCAGGATCGCACCTGGCCCTCTCAAGAGAGAACCTAAAAACCTACGATAAAGAGCCCCCAACATTGCAGTTGGCCCTCTCTATCTCCGAACTACGTCATTTCCTCCTTTCTTGCGAGCTCCCAGGATCGCACCTGGCCCTCTCAAGAAAGAATCCACGATAAAGAGCTCCCAACATTGCAGTTGGCCCTCTCTATCTCCTAACCTAATCACATCCTCCTTTCTTGCGAGCTCCCAGGATTGCACCTGGCCCTCTCAAGAAAGAATCCACGATAAAGAGCTCCCAACATTGCAGTTGGCCCTCTCTATCACCTAATCACATCCTCTTTGGTCTTGCGAGCCCCCAGGATTGCACCTGGCCCTCACAAGAGCAAAAATCCATAGAATCAGATCATCCAAACCCAACATCCTAGAAAGACCGGCACAAGGAGCCCCCAGCATCGCAGTTGGCCCTCTTTGGCCGGTAACAAATTTCCTCCTCCTCTTGCAAGCCCCCAGGATTGCACCTGGCCCTCGCAAGGGGAAATCGTTAGGAATTCGAGCGTATGTTTAAGCCAGGGATCCAAAAATCACCGAAACTATTTATTAAGTGGACAATAAACCTTAGAAAAAGAAATCAAACGTAAGCGCCAAGCAAAGAGCAAACTTAGCCTACAAAGGGCAGGCGAAGCCCTTACCAAGAGTATATAATCACGGGAAAGTGACCAATACTCTTATTAAATAAAACAATTAAGCTTACAAAAAAGAATAGAAACGTAAGCGCCAAGCAAAGAGAAAAATTTCGCCTTAAGAGGGCAGGCAAAGCCCTCACTGCATACACACGCCCACACACACATATACACACACCCACACAGTCTAGAAAAACGCCTTTCAAATACTTATATCAACACTTGTACCAAACAAAACAATAAAGAACAAATATTGTCCGATGATGATACATGGGTTGACCACCTCTTCGAGAGCGTAACTAACCCAGAAGACTGAGAACTCAAAATAAAATAAAAGTAGAATCAATAAAAAGACAACACCCAGGGTGTTCCGCAGATCGAGCCTAAAGTCGAACTCACGTAATAATCACACCAATAATCAAATAAAAACCCACACAAACATTAAACACACATTAATAAAACGGTTTAACGTTTCAATATGCGCGCATATAGGTGTAAGGCATGCATCTCGTCGGTGTTGATTCTTTGTCACGAAACATCATGATACTGATACTTAGTTTTCGCCAAAACAAAGTAAACCTTGGCACGTGCAAATTAGCTGACATCATCCTATACACAACAGCATGTAGCATTTATGTGTAGTGGTAAGAGCTATGCAACTTTTCTCTCCAGGTGCAAAAAAATTTGAAAAATACGATCACAAAAGAGAACAGTATCAGTCATCGCTATACTTTTGTAGATCCATCATTTGAGCCGTTCACTCAAAGAATGACCTAAGTCAATTTAGGTCGTTTTTCGGGTTTAGTTACCAGTGCGTAACAGTGGACGTTGAGGTCGTGGCCGCGCGAAAAGAACTCGCATTTGTTTACATTGTTGCTAGAAGAATAGCGAAAAATATCGAGGAATGCTACAAGCGTTGTCGATTACAACGTTAGTTCTAATGTTCGAATGTTTCAAACGCGAGCACAAAATAAAAAAAAAAACTTAGAAATTTGCACACAAAAAATTCCAAATAATTTCTCAAAAATGGCACGAAAAAAACAGATTTCTCTAGATAAGAGAGGTGCAATAGTGGCTTTATGGAAAAAATGGAATTTCTTTTTGGTTTGGTTCTCGTCAACGAGTGTTTGTGAGAAGAAATCCGGGAGAAAGCATGGCACCTCAATGTCTAGTGCCCACCGTGAAACATGGGGGTAGCTCTGTGATAGTGTGGGGTTGCTTTTCGGGTCATGGTACCGGTGACCTAATTAAAGTCGAAGGAATTATGAAAAAGGAACAATACAAACAAATTCTTATTCGACACGCTCTTCTGTCCGGTCTCCGAATTATTGGTCGCGGCTTCGTCATGCAGCAGGACAACGATCCGAAGCATAGCTCGAAACTATGCAGAGGATACTTGGACACTAAAGAAAAGACTGGGGTCATTACCAATATGGCTTGGCCGGCGCAATCACCGGATCTCAATCCGATCGAGCTTCTGTGGGAAGAGCTGGATCGGAAAATCAGACAATGTTGTCCCACGTCCACGGGCGATCTATGGGCAAAATTGCAAAGCGCATGGTGCAGCCTGGGCCGAGAAGAGATCGACAAGCTCATTGATCGGATGCCACGAGTCGTTGATGCGGTGCTGAAGGCGAAGGGCTGTTTTTTCGACGAAAAACTCGTCTAGTCACGGTGAGTGCCTAAAAACATTTTATTGAGAGAAAAAAAAAATTTCACTCGTGAGTTTTGAAAAAAAATACTCCGAAAAAAAAAATTTCCCAAAAATTTCTGAAAAAATTCCGGATGATTGAGTATGAAAATCTGGAACTTTTTGTATCCCTAACATTTTTTCTTGAACCCTATCGTTCTTCAGTTATTTTTAATTCGACGAAATGTATCGTTTTCAGCAAAAAATACGATAACTTTTCGAAAAAAAATCGCAAAAAATTTTTCCAAAAAGAGAGATGCAGCTTCTGCACTTCCTTTTAAGATTTTCATGGTGAAAAAAAATATCAATATTTCTTTCAACTGTGTGCCCGATTCGCGACAGTCGAAAAAAGACCTAAAAACGGTCACGATCCAAAGTCCGTACTGGGGCAAAAAAAAATATGAAAAAATCTTTTGATGGGGCAAATTGAAGCCTCATTTGTCCTTTTTGAAACGACGCTTTGAAAATTCCAATATCTTTTTTTTTAGCTATGTTATCTAACTTTGAGTGGAGCAAGAAATTCATCCTACTGTATCCAAACTTTTGAGCGGTAGTGTATTTTTGTTAAGTTTTGTAATATTTCAACCATTATTGACCTTTTTATGATTGGTTGAAACTGCGCACCTAGAGTATTGTCGTTGTTAGTCGTCGCCGCGCGGCTGCGTCTCTAGTCTCGCGCTCCAGCTGTTGATGTGCGTTGTGGTACCCGCGCGGTACGTGATAATAACGTCTGCTCTCTTCTGTCACGAATAAATTCGTGACGGAATTCGGAATTCGGAAACTTAAAATGGTGGATCCAAAATGGCGGATCAAAATTGCAAAAAGTCCTTTGACGGAAGTGAAAGTCAGTACTCAGAGGTTTTCAGGGTCGCTCATAACGAATCTGCACTCCGAATTTGGAAATTCAAGATGGCGGATCCGATATGGTGGACCGGAAATACAAAAAATCGTCCAATGTCAGTGAAAGTTGGTACTCGGGGTCTCTTGGGGTACCATGTACAAACGTACTGCATATACGATTTAGGAAATGGAAACCTCAATTTTCTCCAAAAAGTACCGCTTTCAGTCAAATCCAGAGACACGAACGAGGACCTGGCGGTTGATGTCTCCGTTTCTAATTTTTTTGTAATTTTTTATTTTTTGTATTTTTGTATTTTTTGTCGTTTTTTAAATTTTTTTCGTTTTTTGTTATTTTTTTATTTGTTTCTTCGTTTTTTTTAATTTTAATTTTGAGCGCATATTCGTTATTAGCGACCCCGAAAACCTCTGATTACCAACTTTTATTTTCGTCAAACGACCTTTTGCATTTTTGGTCCACCATGTTGGATCCACCATCTTGAATTTTAAAATTTTGAGTGCATATTCGTTGTCAGCGACCCCGAAAACCCCCGAGTACCAATTGTTACTTTCGTCAGACGACTTTTTGTATTTTTGGTCCGCCATATTAGATCCGCCATCTTGAATTTGCTAACTTCGAGTGTGGATTCGTTATCAGTGACCCCGAAAACCCCTGAGTACAAAGTTTCAAGTCGATTACACGTAAAGAAAAATGTGTGCTTGAAAGGGTTAAGTAATTCGCCAAAAAAACGACCTAAATCATTTTGTATTAATTATACATTTCAGTGTTGGTAAAATATATTTAATAACGATTTTATGGTTTTGAATCTTTACTCAGGAGTGTGTCTTTGAAATAAATTCAAAAAATTATACATTTTTACACCTAACAATTTCCAATACAATGCTGAATCTTTAAATCGTTTTTTCTCAAAACGACCAAATTTGACTTAGGTCATTCTTTGACCGAACGGCTCATTTGATGCTAAAGTATCCCTGTCTGTGATCTGTACCATCTTTATTTATTCTTCGCCCTATATTTAAAAGAACTGCTGATGCTGAACGATACCGTGTGAGCATGCTCATAGCTATTGACTCTCGAACGCTAGGGAAAGATGCCTCGTCAGCTTACCCATGTATATTCGCAGACACGGTCTTACATACAGGTCTGGACACTCATCACAAAATCAAGTGGTGGGGGTAGAACGCTTATTGAAGCCCTCGAGTAGTTCGTAATCCCGTCACTACTCGTCTCTGCGATCTATCCTCCTACTGCCTACTGCGTTTTCTCAAACATAACCTCATAATCCCCGTGTTAGATAGGATATTGTCAACGAAACTCTCATAAGAAAAGAAAAGATTTTTAAAAATTGGCTAAAATGCCAAGACGGTGCGCTGTTCCTTATTGTAATAGCGGCCGCAAAGCCGGTAATGCAAAGGTGTCGTTTTTCCGGGTGCCTAATGACAATGTTTTGTGCAAGAAGTGGGAACACGCAATTCCAGGTGTTATCAAGCTGGAACGGTCGCAAGTGATATGTGAAAAACATTTCAACGAAAGTGACATAGCTCATGAATGGATAAAGAGCGATTCAAATGGGCAGATCATTGCACGAGTAAATTATTCATTTAAAAAAAAAGATTATTCATTTTGTATCGTAAATAATGTATTTTTTATGTACAGGTAACGTACAAGCGAGCACGTCTCAACGATTTCGCTGTACCGTCGAAATTTGACCGTGATTCAGGGAACAAAGAAAATGTGGTTCCCTCGCATGAATACAGCAGATCCACTAAACAAGGCAATCTTCCGCTGAGAGAAAAAAGTGCCAACCTGTCAAATGGAGATCAGCCCGGGGCCTATGTTGAGTCTGCTACATTCATGAAACCATCAGTGCAAGTCATTAGCACTTTGTTCGAGGAGTTTCCTGAAACCAAAAGTAATTTTCATAATAGAGTAATATTATGCAAAAATGTACAATTAAATGTGAATTGAAATGTAAATATTTTTTTATTCTGTTTGCATTGCAGATATCTCATCGTATGCAGCTTCGCCAGCTGTAGATGATGGAACGCTGCCCTCGCTGAAGAACGCTGATTCTTCTGAAGCAGCTTTATCAGCTCTTCAGATGCCTTTCAAGATGCTTTCACCCGTTGGCATCAGCGAACGTGAGTATTAGAATATTCTCTTGTTCGTAACAGAAAATTGATAATGTGCACAACTGATAAATTTGTGTCACATCGGAAACCCAAAAAAGCTTACTTTAACCCATTAACGAGATTCATGCGCCATAATCATAATAGTATATACAAAGCAGTGACAAAATCGTCAGATACAATTTTCCCAAGATAATTTTTTGAAATTTTGCGTCTTGAGCATCGTATTATGATGTGTAAAAAATTTTAAAAGGTTTCACCGTCTGGTAATCGAGATATTCAGTGTTCAAAATTGCAACTTTAACATGAGGTCTTATAGGAAGTTACGAAGAAAGACGATTTTTTACAACAAATAACTCGATTTCTAGACGGGTTTTTGAGTGTGCTCTTTTGAATGGTGATGGTAAAAATTGCGTCAGAAAAAATTCAACCATAGAAAAATCGAAAATACACCAAGAAGACGTGATTTTGTCGATGACGTATTTTTTTTCAAATCGAGATTTCGTTCCCTTTCAATTTTTTTTCCTCGATGTCTGAACTAAAAATACATGAGGTTCTTTTTTTAACGTTTTGGTAAGCCAAAGTGGCGGCCAGAATGAAAAATGTTTTCCCGAAACTTGATGAATTTTTTTCTCGACAACTATAGACTTAAGCAAAAATTGTCTAAGGACAAAAATATCTTATAAAATAATATATAATATATATATATAATCTTATACATATATAATCTTATATATATATATATATATATATAATGTAATGAAAAATTTCCTATGTGCTTTTTCTGCGACCTCGATGGTCCAAAAACCCACTAAAAAATATATATATTTTTTATATATTATACATTATATATTATATATTATAAAAAATATCTTATAAAAATATCTATAAAAAAATATCTTATATACCCAAAAATATAAACTTACCTTTTCATATAAATAATATATAATTTAATCGTTTCAGGAATTTGGCAAGACAGTGCGAGTAGTTGTATAGATCGAACGGTTCAATTACCGGAGTCTTGGAGTATCGCCGAAGTATCGACTCCTAAGGGGAAATGCATGATTTTCTCATACGCTGTAACGAAGCTCGAGAACGACGTGCATTGTCCTTTGATAGAGAGGTACGTCACACTCGACGCCAACCGAAGCCTCAACTACTTTATTTATGGACGTCACGTCAAAAATCACGTCTTTAATTTCGAACCGTCTTTAAAAACGATCGAAATTCTTCCGGAAATATTGACGAGGTTCAGGAGGGCAACCATTTGCAACGGTTTGGGCGACATCAGCATTCATTTCATGCCTATCGGTGCGTCATATCCCGACTGCATGGGAAAATGGCGAAGTGAAGGCTGTCGTCTCGTATGCAAGAAAACGAGGTGCGATGCTTGTGCGAAAATGAGGAAACTCGCATTACAACGGAGAGTACGGCAAAAAAATCGTCTGGCGATGCAACGGATTCGTGATGTTTCCAATCCCTACGATCGAGTGAAGCTAATTGCAATGCGGATTAGAAACAGGCGTGAAAAACGGCAAAAACTCCAAGCCAGGAGACGCGTGGACCAACTTATGTCGTCACTGAAAGAACAAGCAGCATAAATAGCTGCTATGAAAAATAAAACTTTGGATGCGAAATGTGCCGAATTGAACGTTCCAGCCTCTCAAAAAACAGCCATTCACGAGATCATTGCAGCAGCAAGCAAAGCGAATGCCAAAGGTCGACGTTACAACGAGGAATGGTTGATGCTATCTATTCTCATGAATATACGTTCGCCGGGATATTACGAGTTTTTGCGCAAGAACAATATCCTGCCATTACCGTGCACGAGAACTATTCGCAGCTATTTCTCATTAATCAAAATGAAGTGTGGTTTCGATGAGGATTTTGCGAAACTACTGGAAAAGCATTTCGCTTCCAAAACTCCACTGCAGCGTCACGGCGTACTACTGCTCGACGAAATTAACCTCCGAAAATCAGTGGCAGTTTGTTCGAGGAACTTGACTTACACCGGCTTGACAGATTTTGGTGATGACGGGCCAAAATCCACTGACATCAACGACCAAGCAACACACGGTCTTGTGATAATGTTTCAGCCTCTCGCTGATTTATATACACAACCAATTGCAGTGTTTGCGTCAAAAAATCCCGTGAAAGGAGACGAACTCGCTAAACTGGTAGTGACAGCTATTTCCTATTTGGAAAAATGCGGAGCCATGATTCATGGAGTAATTGCCGATGGCGCTACAACCAACGCAAAGATGTGGTCGATTTTGGACGTCCGTGGGACGATGCAGGATACGAAATCGTGGTTCACTCACCCCTTGGATGACGAAAGGAAGGTTTTTGCCTTCTCCGACATCTGCCACGTCTTCAAGAATATTCGGAACCGGTTGTACAACAAAAAAAAATTGCGAGTAAGTTTGAAAATGGGAATATCTCGAATGATTCATATATACGATAATGATGGAAATATATTCATTGATACGTACCTTGCTTGGCGTACTGGAACACCTGGAAACTCATCGTTGATACCTAAAAAAAAATAGAAATAGACACATAGTCCAACTAATACTACTTATCTCCCCCAGTTGAAATCGACGGATGACTACGTCTCGTGGGAATATTTCAACGTATTGTTTAACACGGACATCAACCACCCAGGAAATGCCCGACAGTGTCCAAAAATAACCAACAGACATGTTGTTTTGGACAATACATCCAAAATGCGAGTCCGGCTAGCTACCCAGGTACTTTTGCGCTGTATTCAAAGATAGGAATTCCTTTGGCAATTTTGTTGTCTACAAATGTCGTGTTTCAGATATTTAGCAACACCGTCGCCACCGGGTTGGAGTTTTATCTGTCGCATGGGTGCGAAGGATTTCGTGGATGCGAACAAACGGTTTCTTTTTGCAGACAGCTGAACAATATGTTCGATGCGTTAAATCGCAAAATGCCTAATCAAGGACTCACGCCACATTGTCAGGATTTTAAGGTAAAACAATGATTGATTTTTATACATTACTTTCCTTTTTCTCAATAGAAAATGTACACTAGTGTCGAACGGGACCTTTTACAATGTTTGGGTTGCTTAATTCTTTATAGGTTCTGCAAGATTCACTCCAGTGGCTGAATGACTGGGAATCGGCAATGATTGAGCAGGACATTCCAGATTACGAATTCCTCACCCAAGAGACATCGCGAGGGTTGCGAATATCCCTTCAATCGACGATGGATCTTTGTCGTTATCTTACAGACAAGTACGATTTTCAGTACTTATTGAGCGGAAAACTCAATCAGGATAATTTGGAGGTACATTACACGTGTCTTAAATAACTTGTCTAATTTGGGCTGCTCACTGCGTTCAATACATATGTAATTGAAACCTATTTCAGAAATTCTTCGGCACGATACGTCAATGCGCAGGCTGTAATGACCACCCGAGCTGCCCCACTTTTCTCCAGTTATACAAGGTGCTATCCGTATATAGTGCGATAAGACCACCGAGATACGGTAATTGCACCGTTTCGGAAAATTCTTCTCCACCAATGCTATTCTCCATCAGCGATATCGAGAAGATTTGAGGCAAAAATCGAAAAGGCAAGAGTATTGTATATCAAGAGAAAGCTCGACAAAAACTCGACGAAATACTGCAACACGGTGACTGGGAAGCAGACGATGTCATCGACTGCAATTTGGACCGTGACTATGCCCGATCTTCTGTTCTTGATTGTATAATCTACTACGTGACAGGTGTTTCTTCATGAATGCAGCTTCTTCTTCTCGCTGCATGAATTCTTTTCTAACAAAACGACTTTAGTATTATACTAACATCCGTGTGTATCGTGTGTTGTTTTCTTGCCATTGCCGTTTCAGCTCGCTTTATGCATTATCGACGTATAATTCACATTTTCCTGGTAAGGGGCGGGTGTTTTAATCGAATGATGTTGAAATTTGCATCGTTGGAATACAACGAAAATAGGTTTTTTTTTAATAAAATAAAAATAATTGCCAGTACTGTCAACGCTTTACTGTCATATTTAGGCCCCAGGTCGCGAAAAAAAAAACCGAAAAAAGGTTGAAACGATTTTCGACTTCAAAAAAATACTGGAAATGGTTTATTTTTTTTAACCCATTTCCGTTGCATTCTAACGATGCAAATTTCAACATCATAATCGAGCATGGTTTATTTAACTGATTACATGGTTTTACAGGTTACTTATGCAAACAAGTATTGAAAAAATATAAGTCATGTGCTTGCTGTGAACGAGCGATAAGAATGAAGTCTGATGGTGTGTCTTCTGTATCTCAACTTGTGCAGATGAAATCTCGTGGTGGTCTCATTCATGCTAATCTTCATTTCTTCAAACTCATCAGTTATATAGAAAGTTCATTTGCAAAATATTCATCTTGCTCTGATGTTTTCGACTTGACTCTTGATGAAGTGCTTAATTCTTACACCTTCACATTTCCTTGCACTGAACATGCATCCGAAATTTTGTCTTACGCGATCGTTTATTATATCAGGTTGCGTATGAGGCAAAGCGCTCATCAGGAAAACCTTAAATTGAAAAAAAAATTTGTTGTAAAAAAAAGCTATCGAAATTGACGAATCAATAATCATTAAAGCGTTTTTATTACAAAATGAAATACCTCACCTGTTTGTTTTACCCTGCTTCGCATTCCAGTCGTACGTACAAATTCCTCGTTTTTTTCAGAACACCTACAAAAAAAACTACATCATCGAATCGTCGACCGTTTCTCGTACTTACCTTCTTACAAACCTTGAACACGTGCAAGACAACAAAATCAAAAAATATTAAGAAGAAAAAAGCGTGCAAATTTTATTCCTTATTTCGACTTACGTTCATTTAAAAAACCTCGAACCTGGCTAAAAGAAAAGAAAAATTACGAATATACTTAGATATTTACTTTCATTATTTAAAATTACCAATGCACCATTTGTATTAAAAAATTACCATGTTTATTTTCATTAGCAGGTGTTTCAACAACTGACATACTTAACGACATTTATATATGTCGCATTCCACGTCAACTCAGCCACCCCGTTTTTTTTATTGTCTCGAAAAAATTATTCAGTATGGGCATTTCAAAGGACAATATATCCATGACATTTTACCAAAATTTCATCCCCCCACTATTGTTGGTTCTCGAGATAATGATTAATGAAGTCTCAATTTTGTAAAAATCATAACTTCGTAACTACTGATCGGATTTAAACGATTAAAAAAAGAATCTTTTTTATTTTTTTTGCCCTTTTCGAAAAAAAACATGTCATCATCGGATAAAAGCTCATTAGACAGTTTTCGGGGTAAATTAACAAAAAACAATTTTTTCCTCGTCACTGATGCCTTGTTCCATTTTGAAAAAATCCTGCGGAGTTGTGTATTGCCTCCCTCTATCAGAAAAAAAAATACTGAGTAGAATTCCGATTGGCCCTTTCGTGGAAAAAAAAAAAAAATCGAAAAATTTCCCCGAAAACTGTCTAATGAACTTTTCTCCAATGACGGCATATTTTTTTTCAAAAAGGGCGAAAAAAATAAAAAAGATTCTTTTTTTAGTCGTTAAAATCCGATCAGCCGTTACGAAGTTATGATTTTCACAAAATTAAGAATTTATTAATCATTATCTCAAGAACCAACAATTGTGGGGGGACGAAATTTTGGTAAAATTTCATGGATATATTGTACTTTGAAATGTCCATACTGAATAATTTTTTCGAGACCAAAAAAAAAACGGGGTGGCTGAGTTGACGTGGCTGCGTTGACGTGTCGTATTCCACGTTAACTCATCAGCCACCCCGTTTTTTTTTGTCTCGAAAAAATTATTCAGTATAGGCATTTCAAAGTACAATATATCCATGACATTTTACCAAAATTTCATCCCCCCACTATTGTTGGTTTTCGATATAATGATTAATAAATTCTCAATTTTGTAAAAATCATAACTTCGTAACGGCTGATCGGATTTTCACGATTAAAAAACGAATCTTTTTTATTTTTTTCGCCCTTTTTGAAAAAAAATATGCCGTCATTGGAGAAAAGTTCATTAGACAGTTTTCGGGGAAATTTTTCGATTTTTTTTTTTTTTTCCACGAAAGGGCCAATCGGATTTCTACTCAGTATTTTTTTTTTCTGATAGAGGGAGGCAATACACAACTCCGCAGGATTTTTTCAAAATGGAAGAAGGCATCAGTGAAGAGGGAAAAATTGTTTTTTGTTAATTTACTCCGAAAAATGTCTAATGAGCTTTTATCCGATGATGACATATTTTTTTTCGAAAAGAGCAAAAAAAATAAAAAAGATTCTTTTTTTTAATCGTTTAAATCCGATCAGTAGTTACGAAGTTATGATTTTTACAAAATAGAGACTTCATTAATCATTATCTCGAGAACCAACAATAGTGGGGGGATGAAATTTTGGTAAAATGTCATGGATATATAGTCCTTTGAAATGCCCATACTGAATAATTTTTTCGAGACAATAAAAAAAACGGGGTGGCTGAGTTGACGTGGAATGTCTCATATGTAAAAATAAAAAAAAAATAAAAATACCACAAGTGGACTTGAACCCAAAATGCTATGATAGCGCGCCAAGAAGTTTGCCACTGAACTAAATTTACTATGCCGTTGACATAACTCAAAATCGGTCATGCTTTTCGCACTTGCTTGGGGTCAGAGAGTTGGAATCAGAGGTTTTGTAAAATAAGCATTTTCGTTTTACTGCGTGTTATAATTAGTCTACAATAATATTAAAAACGAGTAGTATACATTAAGGTGAGATAGAGATTGAAAAGCTAGCGCTGTCTCTATATTGCTTCCCCCACCCATCGTCATCGCGCCGGAGTTTAGATCGCAGCGATCACAGTGGGCAATATATGAACTACACGTCTGGCATCCATAAGCGAACTACCCACACGACGGGAGTTTCCAGACCTGTATGTAAGACCGTGTTCGCAGAGTATGCATATTGTGTTGTCATGAAACATATCATGATATTGATACTTATTTTTAGCCAAAACAAAGTAAACCTTGGCGCGTGAAAATTAGCTGACATCCACTTATACACAGCAGTGTGTATGTGTAGTGGTGCGGGCTATGCATCTTTTCTCTTCCGGTAAAAAATTTTAAACAATACATACACAATGGAGAACAGTATCAGTCATCACTATGCTCTTGTAGATGAGGTCATTCGATGCTAAAGTCACAGATCACAGGCATTCCTGCCTGAAGAGAACTGCTGCTATACCTATGTATACACGCAGCGTATACCTATTGTGCCTATAGGTATACTCGCGTTGCATTTTCAGATCACATTATATACATTAAATATTGTAACGTTCATCCTATACGTATTCTATGTACGTATATCTACGTTCTACATAACGAAAACCGGTTATGACCGGATTTCGATAAAACAGTGAATAAGAGAGAGAACGAGCTATAAACCAGCGTAAGCCGGAAAAAACCGGTTATACGCATGACTCACGGGCCGCACGAGGCGTATATAAGACCAAGCAAACAGCGCTCCAGACCTTCATTTCCAATCCAACTCTCCTACCGTACGCTTCGTATCGTAGCCAGCCAAATAGGCTTTCCCAAGCCCTTTTTCCGTTTATGAGCCCCCAGAATCGCATCTGGCCCTCATAAACTCTTGACACAGCCCAGGTCACTCTTGAGAAAGCCCATCTCACTCACCCAAATCCTATCTTCCTATCTTGAGAGCTCCCAGGATCGCACCTGGCCCTCTCAAGAAAGAATCCACGATAGAGAGCTCCCAACATTGCAGTTGGCCCTCTCTATCTCCTAACTACGTCACTTCCTCCTCTCTTGCGAGCTCCCAGGATCGCACCTGGCCCTCTCAAGAAGGAAAATCACGATAAAGAGCTCCCAACATTGCAGTTGGCCCTCTCTATCTTTCCTAATTACGACCTATCCACCTCTCTTGCGAGCTCCCAGGATCGCACCTGGCCCTCTCAAGAGAGAACCTGAAAAAACCTACGATAAAGAGCCCCCAACATTGCAGTTGGCCCTCTCTATCTCCGAACTACGTCAATTCCTCCTTTCTTGCGAGCTCCCAGGATCGCACCTGGCCCTCTCAAGAAGGAATCCACGATAAAGAGCTCCCAACATTGCAGTTGGCCCTCTCTATCTCCTAATTACGTCATTTCCGCCTTTCTTGCGAGCTCCCAACATTGCAGTTGGCCCTCTCTATCTCCTAATCACATCCTCTTTGGTCTTGCGAGCCCCCAGGATTGCACCTGGCCCTCACAAGAGCAAAAATCCATAGAATCAGATCATCCAAATCCAACATCCTAGAAAGACCGGCACAAGGAGCCCCCAGCATCGCCGTTGGCCTTCTTTGGCCGGTAACAAATTTCCTCCTCCTCTTGCGAGCCCCCAGGATTGCACCTGGCCCTCGCAAGGGGAAATCGTTAGGAATTCGAGCGTAAGTTTAAGCGAGGGCTCCAAAAATCACCGAAACTATTTATTAAGTAGACAATAAACCTTAGAAAAAGAAATCAAACGTAAGCGCCAAGCAAAGAGCAAATTTAGCCTACAAAGGGCAGGCGAAGCCCCTACCAAGAGTATATAATCACGGGAAAGTGACCAATACTCTTATTAAACAAAACAATTAACCTTACAAAAAAAAAAAACAGAAACGTCAGCGCCAAGCAAAGAGAAAAATTTCGCCTTAAGAGGGCAGGCAAAGCCCTCACTACATACACACACACACACACACACACACCCACACAGTCCAGAAAAACACCGTTCAAATACTTTTATGAACACTTGTACCAAACAAAACAATAAAGAACAAATATTGTCCGATGATGATACATGGGTTGACCACCTCTTCGAGAGCGTAACCAACCCAGAAGACTGAGGACTCAAAATAAAATAAAAGTAGAATCACCAAAAAGACAACACCCAGGTGTTCCGCAGATCGAGCCTAGAGTCGAACTCCCGTAATAAACACCAATAATCCAAAACAACACACACAAACAAAACCCATTAGCGGACACTTTTTTTATCCATTTTTCAGCGGCTGTTCCTCCTATGAAACCTATTCTTAAAAAAATCGGGAATAACCACATCCGACGCGAAATTTTATCAGCTTTCAGAATCCGTGATTAAAATTTGCAAAAAATGCCACCCAACAGAGTTATGATTGTTTATTTAAAAAAAAAACGCGTTTTTTCGCTGCAATATTTTTTTCAATCCACATTTTCGTATCGAAATTCGATGAGCACCCCTCCGGGAGGTCAAGAAATCGCGTCCATGGACCCTAATCTATAAAATCCATCAGTAAAAAAAATTTAATTCAAGATGGCGGAGTCCAATATGGCGGTTCGAAGCCGAAAATTTGTATGTGCTTTTCTCTCACCCTGACAAAACTATCTTTCTCAATGGGATTTGCATGTCCAGCGGTATACAAGGGTTTTTGAGGTCGCTGATTACGAATCCGTTATCAGATTTGCCAAATTCAAAATGGCGGATCCAATATGGCGGACACAAAATTGCGAATTCCGTATTTTTTCGTGAAAATTTGTAGGTGGGGGTTTTCGAGAGCCCTGATTACGAATCCGTTATCAAATTTGCCAAATTCAAGAAAAAAAAGTGGAAAATTGTCAGGACAATTTGTATGAAGATTTTTTTTTTTTTAGTTTTCAGGTTTAGAACGAGATGACGAAAAACACTATGCGTTCCTCAGCCGTCAAAGTACTTTGCCGTTGCCCGGCTCTCACCACGAGGAGGTGAACGCAAAATCGAGAGCCTTTTTTTACTTTTTTTTTTGTTTTTTTTCTGTTTTATAATTTTTTTGTTTTTTTTTTTAATTTTATAATTTTTTTGTTTTTTTTTTATTTTATAATTTTTTTGTTTCTTTTTATTTTATAATTTTTTTGTTCTTCATTTTTGTTTTTATAATTTTTTTGTTTTTATTTTATTCTATAATTTTTTTTGTTGCTTTTTGCAATTTTTCTTTTTTTTCGTTTTTTTTTCTATCCCATTCCTCTATTCCCCTGCCAATGAACCAAAGACTATTTTTTTTTGGTATGGACGAGCGTAAAGCAGGTGGAACATAGATAAACGTTGCAGCTCATACACATTTTCTGCGTTCTTGTGCCACATCTGTGATAGTGTTCACAGCACTTTTTCAATTTTACAGTGATACTCTTGTGTGCTATCTTATTTTTCTTTCCGCCCTTTGCAAGATAGTTTCTCGCGATTTCGAGTCCTACTTCTTTACTCCCTACTTTTGTGCCGTCGCTAGTCAAATTGCGAAGAACGGTTGCATTAGCAATAGATGCTTGGATAAGCCTTGTGAAAATAGCCCAAGTCCATTTTTTCCCTCTGATGCATGGCATCAAATTGCTGCAATGCGCATCGTGAAGATCGACTCCACCCATGTACTTATTGTACCCCGTGAACGCTGAAGGGAAAGGTAAATGTGTTGAAGCCCTTTCCTGTCGGGAAAACCGTTTCACTGTTGATAGCGGCGTGACACCGGAGATTGTTGAGAGCAATGATACCGGCTTCGAATCCATCACAGTGATGAAGTTCATGCCACTATTTTTTTCGTGCTTCGCAGAAAATGTACCCCTCTCTACCTTCTGATCCAAATCATTTTTCACTTTTACTCTGTTTGCTCTCACAGTACCTGTCGCTCTCAAACCAAGATTTTTTAGATGAATCAGTAGGTCGGGGTTGGTAAAAAAATTATCAAAGTATAAATGATACTTTATTATTTTTTTTGGAACAACCGATGTAAGCAGATTTTGAACCATCTGCATAACGACACGACTCCCCAAGGCACATTTTTTCAATTTGGTTTCTTTGTTCGCGGAATAAATGTTTGAACCCTTGCCACAATAAATATCGCAATCGAATAAAAATCCATCTGCGCTGCAAATGCCCCACATTTTTATTCCAAAACGCTCCGGCTTGTTGGCTATGAACTGCTGTAAAATAGTCCTTCCATGGAATTTTACCATCATCTCGTCGATAGATAGAGCTGTGGAGAAAAACCCGAACTGGAGAATGTTTTTTTCTGAAAATATCAAGAACTTTTCTTACTCTCCAAGCTCTGTCATCAACATCTCTACACCGGGTTTTCGATAATTTTATTTTTGATTTTATTTTCAAAAATTCGTTGCGACTCATTGCTTCAGCGATGGGATTGCATATCAACAAGGGATCTAGAGACCAGTAGTCCCTTAGGGATTTTCTCTCATTGAAAATTGACAGTATAATTATTC
The DNA here is from genome assembly GCA_963564615.1 of Rhorus exstirpatorius. NCBI lineage: Eukaryota > Metazoa > Arthropoda > Insecta > Hymenoptera > Ichneumonidae > Rhorus > Rhorus exstirpatorius. The sequence continues at coordinate 5,545,303 of OY751315.1, forward strand.
CCAAAAAAACATCCAAATCGTTCGATGTCATATTGAAATTATTCTCGCGAGTAGCTTCTACTATGAAGTTTTTCAATTCTTCAGAAAAAAAAACTTGAACAACTGAGTATTAGAAGCATTGCGGATAACTTCTCTTGAGGAACCAGGAAGTAGAATCTCGTTTTTAGGAAATTCGTCATATTTTTTCTCTCCATCCTCCCAAATATAATTATGATCTGGCTCCAACTTTAATTGGTCTTCTTCATAATTATTCAAAATCTTTTGATAGGACGTTTTTGGAATTGCTGTACTCGGATCGTTTTCAATTTCATCAATGACATTTGGGGAATTTTCTGATTCAGAATCGGAGCCAGAATCTCCAGAATCTCCAGAATCATTTGATACGGGAATGAAAATCGCATCGAAACTTCCACCTACACGGTCTTCAATTTCGATGTGATCTTGATTATGAGACCGTTTTTGCCGCTTCGCTTGTGATGTACTCGCCATTTTTCGAGTGTCAGACAGATCTGTCATACGGTAACTGGTGAACACTGTATATCAGTTATCACTGACAGCATGCAATCATAATGATAGCGAGTGACAGAGTAATGTACGCTATGCATCGGTTCCTAGCAATAAAACATAAAACATTTCAATTTTTGTCAGCAAATCTGATATCGGTTTCGTAATCATCTGGGTACTGTGGGTAGTGGGTAGAGGGTACTGATTACGAAACCGATATCAGATTTGCTGACAAAAATTGAAATGTTTTATGTTTTATTGCTAGGAACCGATGCATAGCGTACATTACTCTGTCACTCGCTATCATTATGATTGCATGCTGTCAGTGATAACTGATATACAGTGTTCACCAGTTACCGTATGACAGATCTGTCTGACACTCGAAAAATGGCGAGTACATCACAAGCGAAGCGGCAAAAAACGGTCTCATAATCAAGATCACATCGAAATTGAAGACCGTGTAGGTGGAAGTTTCGATGCGATTTTCATTCCCGTATCAAATGATTCTGGAGATTCTGGAGATTCTGGCTCCGATTCTGAATCAGAAAATTCCCCAAATGTCATTGATGAAATTGAAAACGATCCGAGTACTGCAATTCCAAAAACGTCCTATCAAAAGATTTTGAATAATTATGAAGAAGACCAATTAAAGTTGGAGCCAGATCATAATTATATTTGGGAGGATGGAGAGAAAAAATATGACGAATTTCCTAAAAACGAGATTCTACTTCCTGGTTCCTCAAGAGAAGTTATCCGCAATGCTTCTAATACTCAGTTGTTCGAGTTTTTTTTTCTGAAGAATTGAAAAACTTCATAGTAGAAGCTACTCGCGAGAATAATTTCAATATGACATCGAACGATTTGGATGTTTTTTTGGGAATAATTATATTGTCAATTTTCAATGAGAGAAAATCCCTAAGGGACTACTGGTCTCTAGATCCCTTGTTGATATGCAATCCCATCGCTGAAGCAATGAGTCGCAACGAATTTTTGAAAATAAAATCAAAAATAAAATTATCGAAAACCCGGTGTAGAGATGTTGATGACAGAGCTTGGAGAGTAAGAAAAGTTCTTGATATTTTCAGAAAAAAACATTCTCCAGTTCGGGTTTTTCTCCACAGCTCTATCTATCGACGAGATGATGGTAAAATTCCATGGAAGGACTATTTTACAGCAGTTCATAGCCAACAAGCCGGAGCGTTTTGGAATAAAAATGTGGGGCATTTGCAGCGCAGATGGATTTTTATTCGATTGCGATATTTATTGTGGCAAGGGTTCAAACATTTATTCCGCGAACAAAGAAACCAAATTGAAAAAATGTGCCTTGGGGAGTCGTGTCGTTATGCAGATGGTTCAAAATCTGCTTACATCGGTTGTTCCAAAAAAAATAATAAAGTATCATTTATACTTTGATAATTTTTTTACCAACCCCGACCTACTGATTCATCTAAAAAATCTTGGTTTGAGAGCGACAGGTACTGTGAGAGCAAACAGAGTAAAAGTGAAAAATGATTTGGATCAGAAGGTAGAGAGGGGTACATTTTCTGCGAAGCACGAAAAAAATAGTGGCATGAACTTCATCACTGTGATGGATTCGAAGCCGGTATCATTGCTCTCAACAATCTCCGGTGTCACGCCGCTATCAACAGTGAAACGGTTTTCCCGACAGGAAAGGGCTTCAACACATTTACCTTTCCCTTCAGCGTTCACGGGGTACAATAAGTACATGGGTGGAGTCGATCTTCACGATGCGCATTGCAGCAATTTGATGCCATGCATCAGAGGGAAAAAATGGACTTGGGCTATTTTCACAAGGCTTATCCAAGCATCTATTGCTAATGCAACCGTTCTTCGCAATTTGACTAGCGACGGCACAAAAGTAGGGAGTAAAGAAGTAGGACTCGAAATCGCGAGAAACTATCTTGCAAAGGGCGGAAAGAAAAATAAGATAGCACACAAGAGTATCACTGTAAAATTGAAAAAGTGCTGTGAACACTATCACAGATGTGGCACAAGAACGCAGAAAATGTGTATGAGCTGCAACGTTTATCTATGTTCCACCTGCTTTACGCTCGTCCATACCAAAAAAAAATAGTCTTTGGTTCATTGGCAGGGGAATAGAGGAATGGGATAGAAAAAAAAACGAAAAAAAAGAAAAATTGCAAAAAGCAACAAAAAAAATTATAAAATAAAATAAAAACAAAAAAATTATAAAAACAAAAATGAAGAACAAAAAAATTATAAAATAAAAAGAAACAAACAAATTATAAAATAAAAAAAAAAACAAAAAAATTATAAAATTAAAAAAAAACAAAAAAATTATAAAACAGAAAAAAAACAAAAAAAAAAGTAAAAAAAGGCTCTCGATTTTGCGTTCACCTCCTCGTGGTGAGAGCCGGGCAACGGCAAAGTACTTTGACGGCTGAGGAACGCATAGTGTTTTTCGTCATCTCGTTCTAAACCTGAAAACTAAAAAAAAAAAAAATCTTCATACAAATTGTCCTGACAATTTTCCACTTTTTTTTCTTGAATTTGGCAAATTTGATAACGGATTCGTAATCAGGGCTCTCGAAAACCCCCACCTACAAATTTTCACGAAAAAATACGGAATTCGCAATTTTGTGTCCGCCATATTGGATCCGCCATTTTGAATTTGGCAAATCTGATAACGGATTCGTAATCAGCGACCTCAAAAACCCTTGTATACCGCTGGACATGCAAATCCCATTGAGAAAGATAGTTTTGTCAGGGTGAGAGAAAAGCACATACAAATTTTCGGCTTCGAACCGCCATATTGGACTCCGCCATCTTGAATTAAATTTTTTTTACTGATGGATTTTATAGATTAGGGTCCATGGACGCGATTTCTTGACCTCCCGGAGGGGTGCTCATCGAATTTCGATACGAAAATGTGGATTGAAAAAAATATTGCAGCGAAAAAACGCGTTTTTTTTTTAAATAAACAATCATAACTCTGTTGGGTGGCATTTTTTGCAAATTTTAATCACGGATTCTGAAAGCTGATAAAATTTCGCGTCGGATGTGGTTATTCCCGATTTTTTTAAGAATAGGTTTCATAGGAGGAACAGCCGCTGAAAAATGGATAAAAAAAGTGTCCGTTTGGGCGCTAATGGGTTTAAAACGGTTAAACGTTTCAATATATTATTCTTCATACGAATAAAAAGATGAGCGAATTCGAGCAAGCCTGAGCGACGATGAGACATGCACGTGGTGCTGACGGTGCATTTCGCGCCCGCCGAGAAGTCTTCAAAATATTATCCCTAAAGGCGCGTGGAGCTTGTCTCCAAGCAGCTATAGAGCTCAGTTATAGTCGTTCTTTTAATCGTGTAACATCGGGAAAACGTTCTCGCAACGTCGATCGGTTAAAATATTATTCGTTTAAATAATTTATGTGCTCTCAGGATTAACGTGTGTGCTCGTGCTAATAAAAATATTTAATAAAAACGTGGCTCATGGAGATGAGTATAACGAATGTATCTGTGCGGGTTTTCAAATAATTTCTGTGAAGATCGCTCAAAGTTTTATTGGTAGGAATATCGGAAAAAAATTTTGATTGCTTATACGAGTACTTCTAAACTCCTTCATAATTGCGCGGTGCGGTGATTTTCTTTTCCATCGATTTAAAACATTTTTTTTACTACCAAAGCAACGAGTTAGAATAGTGAGAGAGAGAGAGAGAGAGAGAGAAAGAGGCGAACTGTCTAAGTGACAGACGTGGGAGAGAAAGAGAGAGAGAGAGTGACATGCGCCTAATAGACTCGGAAGAAGCGTAAGTGAAAATATTTAAGAATCATAATAATAATAGTAATAATAATAAAAGAAAAAAATAATAATAAATCGGAGAGGGAGGTGGAAATATTGAAAATAATCATAATAAAAAAATAATTATTATAAAATTGAAAAAAAAAAATAATAATCCAGAGAGATAGAGAGAGAGAGAGAGAGAGAGAGAGAGAGAGAAAGAGAGAATATTGCAAATAATAATAATAATAATAATAATAATAAAATCTGAAATATAATAATGTGCACCACTGTGGAGTTTCCCCTTGTCCTCACCTCACCCACACACATCGTCACCTCAACACTCGACTCACCCAGCCGCATGGTGAGGGAAAATCGAGTGGTGGGTGAAGCCGAGTGGTGGGGGAAGCCGCGTGGTAAGGGAAGGAGTGGGGGGCCCAGAGTAATGCACCTACTACTCAATTGTATTACCAAGAGCGCCGAATTGGAATACGAACAACGAACAGGAAGAAACACACATGGACGAAGGGAGTCATAGCGAAGAGACGACCGATCAAGATGGAAAAAATAAAGATGACAAAAGACCCTTGACGTCGATAGCAACCACGAGCGAGAAAAAAGCCTTATCGCCACAGTCAATAAAAAAGATGAGCGTCGCACAGCTCAGAGACGGGTTACAGAAATTCTAATTATCGACGAACGGTCGGAAAGAAGAACTCAGACAGCGGTTGAAAGAAAGAATCGAGAAAAACGGAGACGATCAAAGCGACGGAGATATCGATGACGATGACGATTCAGACGAAGAGACCGTGAGAAAGAATGATGGTAGACAAAGCGTGAATCAAGGGGAAAAGTCATGGTATACAGAAGACGACTCGGACACGAGCGCAGATGAAGAAGACGTGGTTGAAACGAGAAGTCGGAGAAACTCGCGGCGAACCAACAGATTCCGTACGACCCTTGAAACGAAAAGAATGAATCCGATTTTTACGCCAAGTATATTCACAACCCGTGATGTCGAAGGAAGTATCTCGCAGTTCTCAGGAGATGATAAGATATAGGTCGAACAATGGATTCACGAATTCGAAGGAGTGAGCGCGCTGTTACAGTGGAGTATCTTGCAAAAAGTCATATACGCGAAAAGACTCTTGCATGGATCAGCGAAACAATTCATCGCGCTCGAGAAAGGTATCGCAACGTGGAAAGAAATGAAAAAGTACCTCAATCGCGAGTTCAGAAAAGAGCTAAACAGTGCAGTGATATATTCGCAGCTGATACAGCGGAGAAAACAGGTAAACGAGACTCCACGGCAATACGTGTATGCGATGCAATCTATCGCGAATCAAGGACGTATAGTAGTTAGGTAGGTGAGGTCGCTAAATGGCGACATTCTCGAGCGCAGTCAAGACCTATCAAAATCGAAAGATGAAGTAATTTCGAAAAGAAAAGCTCGTATGGTAAAAACCATTTTAGCGGTGGGTATGGCGTGTACGGTTTTTCAAAAATGTAAAAAAAAAAACAGTTACTTGGGCATTCTCGAGCGCGTCAGATATTCATACCACGTATGCCCCAAGTGCCTCTGATAACAACGGTATACTAATCTGCCGGTTTGCGTGGTGGGGGTAGGCATATGAAGTAGTCAAAAATCCGAAAAAAAAATTTACTCGAGCGCGTTAGATTTTCGGAAGGGGTGTTAAGTAGGCCCCAAGGAAGCTCCCTTTAAAAAAACTGACGATTTCGGCGTGACGATAAGTTACGACAAATTTTTGAAAATGCAAAAAAAAAAGTTCTTTCGAAATACTCGAGCGCGTCAGATTTTCATAGGGGAGGTTTATCTCGGTATCCTGAAAGCATATTTTCTTAATCTGACAAAAATGTTGGTGGGTTCTCTTAATCTGACCGAAAAAGGTTTTTTTTTTTTTTTTTTTTCCGTTCTTTCTCCCTGATAAAACAGGGAATTTAAGAAGGACAATAAAGCGATAGATACAATCAACGCAAATGTAGATGAAATGTAGTAAAAATTGTATTATTTATGAATCGAAATATACATGTATTTGGGTGTATCGAAAATTCCTTTCTACCGCTTCTTTCCCCACCATCAATGTTGCGAAATAAAGGAAAAATACTGGACGGCATATTTCTGTGGAGCGCTCAGTCTGTATTACATGTTTATGGCACATTCCTCTTTTTTGCTTGAATTCTTCACTTCGTTTTGCTTACGGTACGTCCAAAAAACAATTTGAGGATCAAAAGGCTATTGAATAATATAAATAAATGAAACTGTACATGTTAATAATAATTTTGTATACAGATACGCGTAACTTTTTCCGAGTCCACGAAAATTTTCGAGAAGCTTTAGGAAAAAAAAATTTTGAGATATAATAAAAGTTACATAATTTAATCATCGTTGTTTCATATCAATTTTTTTTTAACACCCTCCGTTTTCGAGATATACTCAAAAAACCGGGAGTTTGAGTTTTCATGTTGCTTTAAGTCCAAAAGTTTTAACTTTAGACAAAAATATAAGGAGACCTTTTTTGTGTAAAATAAAATAACCTTTTTTTTTTATATAAACTTTTTTTTTGTAAAATGTATCGTTCGCGACTTATATGCCGCAACGCGTTTTTCGGAAGACGAAATGGCTCCTCCACACTTCCGGTCATGCGGAAACCGGCAGATTTTGTATTTTTAGTAAGTTTTAGATTATATTCTTCAAAATAAAAAAAAAATTGATCGCGCTCGAGAATGCCGGATTAACGTTTTTTTTTACAAGTTCGCGACCCTATAACTCTGCGGCGTCAAGGACTTATCGTCAGATTAGTTAAATTTAGTCTTAAAACACTAAAATCAACCCCCAATATCTTAATCTGACGCGCTCGAGTATTTCAGACTATCGATTTTTTTATACTAATCTGATCGTCTATCCTAGGCGCGCGTCACTAGATATAGAGCTAATACTTTCCAAAGTTGTTCTATTAGGTCTAAGGTACCTCTCATATCTTAAACTGCCGCGCTCGAGTATACCCGAAAAATCCCCTCTTCGCCTCCCTAACTATAGAGGATGACGCGCTTATCCAGTATGTAATTGACGGCATTCTAGACGACGAATCGAACAAGAGTATTCTCTAATGTGCATGGGATATAAAAGAGTTGAAAAAGAATCTCAAGAAGTATCATTTGATGCGGGAAAAGGCGGGTAAGAAGAAAACGCGACAAGACCATCAGTGAAGAAAAAAAGAGCAAAAAGATCAAGAAAAAACAGAGAGAACGAGAAAACACGACAAGTTGATAAGAAAGGGTACTGCTACGGTTGTGGATCAACCAAACACTCGTTAAAAGACTGTGACAACAAATCAAAGGCCCTAAGTCTTTTAAGTGTAACAAGTTCGGACATATTTCAACAGGATGTGACAGTGGAAAAAAACACAGACGAAGTCAAAACAGTGACGAGCTATACGGACGATACCAAAGCAGTTTAAATCAATGACGTCAAGATCAACGGTGTTAAAATTCTAGCGACGTTAGACACCGGAAGTGTTAAGACGCTATTGCACGAAAACGAGTATCACCTTATCGGTAAGCCGACGCTTCGGCCAACGTCTCAGATATTCCAAGAATTCGGTAGTGCTCAGAGTAAGGCGCTGGGAGTGTTCGAAGTCGAAATAACAGTCAACACGGACCGGTATAAAAACAATGTGTACGTGGTACCGGTGTACGCGATGAACGCAGCCAAGTTAATGGGCAAGGACCTGCTGTCTCAAATGGACGTCAGCATTTGAGGCAGTCATGTCACCATAAAAAAATTGAATGACTATAGGACTGGCTTCACGTCGAGAGAAGAGGTTATCTCGGAAGATGAGTCGGAAAACGCAGGTCCGGGGACGATAAATGGCGTCGAGGCAGGTGAGATTGACATCCAAAGATATTATTGAAAAAAGACCGAAAATATGGTCGAGTCGTATAAACCGGTCGTGAAACCGGAAGTCGCGACGAGGATGGTGCTAACGGGTCAGAAGCCAAAGATTGAAGAGAAAAATGATATAAAGACGGAAGGCCATGAAAGGCAAGAGATGCCTCGGAACAATGTTCACAAGCAGAAAATGAAGGAGGAATTTGTGTCACAGATCGCGGAACAAGAGGGTAACGACGATAGCGGAGAAGAGCAGCCTCTGCAAATCAAGGAAAAAGATGAGTCAATTTGCAACGATGATAATTTGGATGATTCGAAGGAAGATATTCCATTGAGCCTGAGAGCTCAGTCGACCTTGCGCGTCAAGCGAAATGTTGAGTTCGACGACTATGACGAAGAGGACTTGCCGTTGCGGACGAAGAAAAAGCTCAAGAGGGAATATGCCAAGACGAAGAAAAAAAAGGTAAAACATTCGGACGATGAAGAACACGATGAGACTAAGGAAAATGCCGAAGAATAAGAGTGTCAAGCCCGTAAAATTGGAGATAACTCTACGAAAAAAGAAAAAGGTCAAGGAGGAAGTGGAATTATGGAAATGTCAAAAAAGGAGAAAAAAACGATGCAAAGGAGTGTACGATCATCAGAATCGATATGAGGTGGCGCGAGAGGGAGACGGGGAGGACCCGAAAATTATCACGTCATCGGCGGATTTTATGAAGTTCGTTGCCTATTATTCCTCGGAGACCGATGAGTCGTAGGAATAGCCGAGTGAGGATCGGTCCCGGAGTTCACCGGGACGATATTGGAGTGCCGAGCGAGTGGAGCGAGTGGAGACGAGAAAAAACAGAAAAGAAGCGAATAAACAAATAGTCGAGTCAGAGATTTTTTCATAAAGAGTCGTGGTCAATATTCTGTTATAGATGTATCTATCTTTATTTCATCAAATATAATTATCATTTTCGTATTAATCCCTAGTCGTTCATTAATAATTCCTACATTGATATGTAGATAACCATTTCCCGTGTTATAACCTGATATATTACAATTTGGCGACGAGGATCGTTGCGAAACACCACGCGAGGCGGGACAGAGCATCAGTAGTCGAAATGGGATGTGAGAAAATATAGAACAGTGACGGCAGTGCGTGAGAAAAAAAAACGAGCGTGATAACGATAAATGCCGGGAGAGGGGCAGCGCGGAGAAGAAGGACAGAACGCGAGTGGTGGAAGCTACGCGACTGCACCTCAGGTATCGTGGGTGTACAAATTGTCCAAAAAAAGTGTAATCGAAAAGCTTAAAGAAAGAGAACAGGTCGTAAACGAGCAAGCATCAATAGATGAGTTAAGGAAGCAATTGGTTAAAGGTATTCGAGATAGAATTCCAGTGAAGCAGCGAGTAAAGTGTGAAGAATACGATTTGGTGTGTTCGTGTGTCAGTGAGCAACTAGCCCAGAACTTAGAACAGAAAAACAGTATACAGTGCGGTACGATGGATATAGCGAGGTGGCTGTCGATTAAGCTAAGCGAGGACGATTGGAAATCGTATTCCGAACGGCTAGATATATATTTCGAGACACAGGAAACACCCGAGGATAAGAAGACCGGAATACTGTTGATGCTGATAGACAATGACGCGTACATGTTAGTGCGTGACTTATGTGCCCCGGCAAAGCCAAAGCAGAAAAGTAGATATACAACACGGGTTCTGGATCAAATGTGGGCGAGGGGGTGAAGCGGTGCGAGGGGGGATCTTGGCGAGGGGGGAATCTCGCAGCTTCCAGAACGTTCTACCATAATAATAATGACATTTCAAACGAATGACGTCATGAATAATAGTATCGGATTTCAGAGCTCAGAAATAATGATAATTCCAAGAAATCCTTGACATTCCAAAGTGATGGGGGTGGGGGATCTCGAAACTTACATAATAATGATAATGAAATTCCAAACGGATGACGTCATCAATAATAATATTATGAAAAAAACATCGTAGTCAAAGGCCGACTATAGTATCGGATTTCAGAGCTCAGAAATAATAATAATAATTCCAAGAAATCCTTGACATTCCTAAGTCATAGAGGGGGATCTCAAAACTTCCAGAACGTTCTTCCATAATTCCGAAGTGATGGGGGGCGAGGGGGGGATCTCAAAGCTTCCAGAACGTTCTGCCATAATAATACTCTCACGTTCTACAATAATAATTCGCAAAAATATTCTTGACATTCCGAAGTCATAGAGGGGGATCTCGAAACTTCCAGAACGTTCTTCCGTAATAATTCCGAAGTGATGGGGGGCGAGGGGGGGATCTCAAAGCTTCCAGAACGTTCTTCTATAATAAATAATTGACATTCTGAGGCGAGGGGGATCTCGAAGCTTCCAGAACGTTAGAATTATTTCGATCGCATTTCAGAACTGCGCAAATCAGAAGACTGACGACAGCTGTCGGTGCGCTTCGTAGATTTTTCCTGGAATTCTTTTATTGAAAATTTGAGGGTAACGCGGGTCATGGGAAACATTCCGGATGACGCAATCTCTTCTGAAACATTCGATCTCGAAGCTTAATTCTAATTGTTAGTAATAAACAAAGATTTTGAAACTGCGTAGTTACATCTCGAAACTTTTGGAACATTCGACGATACTCTAGATCGTTAGGAGGGGGAATTTTCAAGGACAACGCAGAAACAATATCGAGAACGGTCGGAGTAAAAATCTTTTTAACAATTAAAATGTAGAAACTACTTATAGTAGAGTTTATTACGTATAAAAAACTTTCGTAGTAAGCAATGTATTATAATATCGATCGAAATTTCGATAGTGTATTTGAATAAAATTATCTTGGAGGAGGTGAGAACAGCGCTCTTCGATCCTGACCTACACGCACGAATAAAGAAACGGCTGGGTGGATGATCGAGTTTCTCGCGATAAGATTCTCCCGATGAACTGACCATCCCAGCTCTCGATCGAAATATTGAGAGAAAAATCATTTTGACTTACATATTCACTTTACACGCATTTTACGAATGATGATCGTTTTACAGTAGAGTTTATTACGAATAAAAAATTTTTGAGTAGAAATGTACCATCATATCAATCGAAATGTAGAAAAATCATCATATACACTTTACACGCCTTTTGATCGTCTTGCATCACAGCCTAGGCGGAGTATCGAGTTTCTCGCTGTTGTTTTCGTTTGGCCGATAACTGTGCCGCTCTTTGAGAGAAATGTATGAACGATTCTTTTTCGCATGATAATTGCGTCGCTCTTCGGCTAGCTATTTAAATGTCGAATAAAATCATCTTGGAGGAGGAGGTGAGAACAGCGCTCTTCGATCCTGACCTACAAGCACGAATGAAGAAACAGCTGGGTGGATGATCGAGTTTCTCACGATAAGATTTTCCCGATGAACTATTAGCGAGACAGAGATGAACGATTTTTTCTTTCGACCGAGAACTGAGTGGATCTTTGGTTATCAGAATCGATGAAATTTTTTTTTCAGCAGAGGAAATGAAATAAGGAATTTTTACATAGTAAATCAGAATTTTTTTAAAACGTCCGTGGCCAGGGGGGGATCTCGAAGCTTCCAGAACGTTCTACCATAATCATAATGATAATACACATTCCTTCTCTCTCTCTCTCTCTCTTTCTCTCACGCTTTACAATAATAATTCATAGAAATCCTTGACATTCCGTGGCGAGGGGGGTTTCGAAGCTTCCAGAACGTTAGAATTATTTCGATCGGATGTTGGAACTGCGCAAATCGGTTGAAGGTCAACGATAGCTGTCAAGGATATTTTGTTTACTTCGTAGATTTTTCCTGGAATTCTTTTATTGAAAATTTGGAGTAATGAGGGTCATGGAAAACATTCCGGATGATTCAATCTCTTCTAGAACATTCGATCACGAAGCACAATAACAATTCTCTATCTCTTTCTATCCATGAGTATATATAGATCACTGACAGCCCAGCGCATTTATTTAATTTCTACCCTTCGTCAAGTGAAGATCGGTACATTAAAAATGGAATCGAAAGAGTGTTTACGGTTGATAGCTTTTATGACAAAAGCATATAAACTTATGAAAAGTGCGCCGAGTCAAATAGAACAATGGAAAAAATATGAGGCTCGAAATATCAAGTTATTAAATAAAATCTTGAAAAATCCAAATTTGTCCACTGGTGAGAAAACGAGAATACAAACAACGATATCACTGCTGAAGTCCTTGAGTGAAAATTTTAAAGAACAACAAAAACGAGGTGGAAATATTGGTGCACGCAAAAAGACATCGGACCGAGTTCGTTGGGTAGACTTGCAGTCAGCATTCCAAAGTCGCATACGAACTGGTACAGTGGTGAATCTCGTTCACAAGGACCTGATATCATTTCTGCATGATTCAAAAACCATAACCATCACGAGGCTATCAAATGTGCTGAAAAACGAAGGGAATTTAAAAGTAAATGTCGTACTGGCGTGCAAATTTGCAACATTGAAAAACGGAGAAATGATTGAGGAAATAAAGTATTTTAATGCACGAAACGAAACAATCCTCGCAGCAACTGATATGAAGATGTGGTTCGATGAAAATGTGAAAGATCCTTTGTTGGTGGAGGTTGAAGAGTTTCAAGAACGAGATTCAGGCTGGTCCTTGCGTGAAATCGTCAATTTGGCAGTGAATATTAATCAGTATGTACCACTACGCGGAGGCCTATCAACATTCGTCGAGTTACCTCAAGATATTCGAAACAAAAAGGCTGTGGTGAATGTGGAAAACAATGACCAATTCTGTTTTCTGTGGTCGGTCGTAGCAGCACTACATCCAGTTGCAACAAATGCAAATCGACTTAGCTCGTATCCCAGTTATAGTAAAGTGCTAAAATATGATAATATAAATTTTCCGATTGCTTTGAAAGATATTTGTAAATTTGAAAAAATGAACAATTTAACCATTAATGTTTACGGTATGGAGAAGTGTGGCAGAAAAAATGAAATAGTACCGTTATACATGAGTAAAAATAAGTCAGGTAAGCCCACCATACATCTCCTCATGGTGGAGGGGAATATCGGTATGGACGTAGATGGGGAAGTCAATTTCCAACCAGTTTACCACTTTGCTTGGATCCGTAATCTGTCACGATTACTTAGCTCTCAAGTAACAAAGTATAATCAACAAACATTTTTTTGTGACAATTGCTTAAACCATTTTTATCTTAAAGAATCTTTTGAAAATCACAAACAAGACTGCATGAGCATAAATAAGACGAAAATGATTTTACCGACTGAACAAAACAAAACTTTGAATTTCAAAAATTATCGATACAAAGAAGATGTACCGTTCGTTGTGTACGCTGACCTCGAATGCCTTCTCGAATCAACAGGAAACGATTGTCAAAAGCATGTTCCGTACAGTGCCGCGTATTACTTGAAATGTGCCTTCGATGATTCTCTATCAAAATTCGAACTGAAACGGGGACCTGATTGTATCGAGTGGTTCATCGATCAATTGCTAGAAATAGCCCGCATGGTTGATTTTTATTTAAATAATATCATACCTATGGAACCACTCACATCGATTGAAAATCATCAATACCATATTGCCACAAAATGTCACATTTGTGAAAAACCGTTTACTTCCACTGAAGTGAAGATCCGCGATCATTGTCATTTCACAGGCAAATATCGTGGTCCCACACATCAAGGATGTAATTTGAATTACACGAAATCTCACAGTATCCCAATAGTTTTTCACAATCTTTCGGGCTATGATTCGCATTTTTTGATTAAAGCTTTGGCCACGCGATTCGAAGGTACAGTCAAACTTTTACCCATAAACAAAGAAAAATACATTTCATTCACAAAATATGTTGAAAATACAAATGTAAATTTACGTTTTATCGATTCGTTCAGATTTATGGCTAGCGGTCTCGAAAAACTCGCATCTTACTTAAACGACAATGACAAATCGATAACTCGTCGATACTGCAATAGTGCAGAGGAATTCCAGCTGGTCACGAGGAAGGGAGTTTTTCCCTACGAGTACGTTGACAGCTGGGAGAAACTCGATGAAGAGCAGTTGTCATCGAAAGAAAATTTTTATTCAAAATTGACGGGTGAAAATATTTCGGAACAAGACTACGAACACGCAATAAAAGTTTGGGAAAAATTTAACATCACCTCATTGGGGGAATATTCCGATTTATATTTAAAAACCGATGTTCTACTATTGGCGGATATATATGAGAATTTTCGACGCAACTGCTCTTCGACGTATGATTTGGATCCTCTGCATTATTTCACAGCTCCGGGGCTTGCTTTTGATGCGATGCTCAAATGTACCGGTGTTGACCTTGAGCTCCTCACCGATCCCGAAATACTCTCGTTTGTTGAGAAAGGCATTCGAGGCGGTGTGTCACAGTGCACCAATAGGTATGCTCATGCGAATAACAGATACATGGGCACAGATTACGATCCAAGCAAAGAAGAATCATACCTCATGTACTTTGACGTGAACAATTTATACGGTGCAGCTATGAGCCAATATCTACCAGTTGGCTCTTTTGAGTGGGAGCCTGAGCCGATAAATGTGCTCAATGTTCCTGACGATTCTCCCGTGGGATATATCCTGGAGGTGGACTTGGAATATCCCGAGGAACTTTTTGAGCTGCATAAAGATCTCCCCCTTTGTCCCGAGCATTACATACCACCTCATAGCAAGCAATCAAAATTAATGACAACATTATCACCCAAAAACAGATACATTATTCATTACAAAAATCTCAAACAATATTTGAATCTGGGAATTAAATTGACAAAAATTCATAGAATTTTGAAATTTTATCAAGCTCCATGGCTGAAAACATACATCGATCTGAACACCAAAATGAGAAAAAAATCTAACAATGAATTCGAAAAGAATTTTTTTAAATTGATGAACAATGCCGTATTTGGAAAAACAATGGAAAATGTTAGGAAACAAAAAGATGTTAAGCTCGTAACAAAGTGGGAAGGTCGATACGGTGCAAAGGCTCTCATTGCAAAACCAAATTTCCATAGCTGCACCGTTTTCGACGATGACATGGTGATTATTGAACTGAATCGCGTCAAAGTACATTTTAACAAGCCCATATACGTCGGATTTTCCATACTCGATTTGTCTAAAATTTTCATTTACGACTTTCATTATAATTATATAAAACCAACATTTGGCGATCGAGCTAAGTTGATGTATACCGACACTGACAGCCTCTTGTACCACTTCACCGTACCTGACATTTATGAATATATTAAAAAAGATCTACATAGATTTGATACTTCCGATTACCCGGTTAATAATATTTATGACATTCCACTAGCGAATAAGAAAATTCTAGGTTTAATGAAAGATGAGATGAATGGCAAAATTATGGAGGAGTTCATAGGACTCCGAGCAAAATTGTACGCATTCAAAGTTTTTGGTGAAGATAAAGATAAGAAAAAAGCTAAAGGTATTAAGGGATCTACATTAAGAACAATTAAATTTGAAGATTATAAAAATTGCTTGTTTAATCAACAAGACTTAGTAAGATATCAATATTTAATTCAGAGTAAGAAACGTGAAGTGCATACTATAAAACAAAAAAAATTAGCATTAAGTTGGTTAGATGATAAGAGAATAATGTTACCCGATACAACGGATACTGTACCATATGGTTATAAAAAATAAAAACATTTATGATGTAAATTTTTTTCTCTTTATTTGAAAAACCTTTGCATATCCTTTTCTTCGGTAAAAATATACATTTTAAGTCTACAACCAACAATCGCAAAAAGTGGTTCGCTAAACTGGTCAGATGAAAAATACAGTCATCAACATACATCCATCTAACTAACACGATTATATGTTGATCATAACTGTATGCAGCCATCGATTCTGTATCATATACTCGAGTTCTAATGAGCGTCTTTTCGTGGATATGTAATCCGATCAAAGCACGCGCCACTGTGAGAAATCATCTTGCGACGTAAGAAAAAAAAAAAAAAAAAAAAAAAATCGACATTTATGATTGTAATATTTAGATCAGAAAGTGCGGCGAATTCTTACCATCTTATACTCCTACGAAGGCTTGCGCGATCGTGCCACACCAGAATCATCACCTCAATCATCTCGACATTAGTAATATATATATTTTTTTTTTTTTTTTTGGGGAATTTCCTTATCACGAACTGTCGCAGGATGTTCTCTTCATTATCATAAAAACGAATCAATAGTGAATTCGATTGTGAAGACTAATATTCAAGAGTAATTTTTTCAAAGAGAATCTATTGATGTATGTACATACATAAAATAAATAATTTTTTCGATTTTCCAATGTTTCTTTTATTTTAAGATCAACCGACTCCCATACTATATACATATAATTGAATGAGATTCATATGCATACATATGCTGATGGATGAGCGTAAAGAATCTCGATATCATACATCAAATTAAACTGAAAAGGAGGATCGTTTAAATGATAGAATACGAATGTCTTTTATTTTTATGAAATTTTTATGAATATATCGCTTGCCTTCCTAAACAGTTCATTCTGATGTTTCCATGGAAGGATATATGCATGAGCGCAAAAACGATTCTTATCATTGTTTTTCACTTTGGATGATTCCGGTAGACTTTCATATACATAAGCGAAAAAAAATCATTCTCATCATATCGCTCTTACTTTGTTTGCTCGAAAAATCAAAACATCTGGGCATTATAAAAGCGGGCCTCACTGAGCCAGCTCCAGAATCTCCGATGATAGTCACACAGACGACATCATCATTGAAGTCCCTTTAAAAGATTGTGCATTATTTGACAAGTGTGAATTTTTATAAATTTTGAGATCATATACTCGAATAAAATCATCCTAGAGGAGAATCAGGTGAAAGACGATTACATTCAGCGCGATCTTCATTCGCACAATGCGTGTGATATGAATATGTAGATCAAGACCGAGGAGCGCTGCGCTGAATGTAATCGTCTTTCACCTGATTCTCCTCTAGGATGATTTTATTCGAGTATATGATCTCAAAATTTATAAAAATTCACACTTGTCAAATAATGCACAATCTTTTAAAGGGACTTCAATGATGATGTCGTCTGTGTGACTATCATCGGAGATTCTGGAGCTGGCTCAGTGAGGCCCGCTTTTATAATGCCCAGATGTTTTGATTTTTCGAGCAAACAAAGTAAGAGCGATATGATGAGAATGATTTTTTTTCGCTTATGTATATGAAAGTCTACCGGAATCTTCCAAAGTGAAAAACAATGATAAGAATCGTTTTTGCGCTCATGCATATATCCTTCCATGGAAACATCAGAATGAACTGTTTAGGAAGGCAAGCGATATATTCATAAAAATTTCATAAAAATAAAAGACATTCGTATTCTATCATTTAAACGATCCTCCTTTTCAGTTTAATTTGATGTATGATATCGAGATTCTTTACGCTCATCCATCAGCATATGTATGCATATGAATCTCATTCAATTATATGTATATAGTATGGGAGTCGGTTGATCTTAAAATAAAAGAAACATTGGAAAATCGAAAAAATTATTTATTTTATGTATGTACATACATCAATAGATTCTCTTTGAAAAAATTACTCTTGAATATTAGTCTTCACAATCGAATTCACTATTGATTCGTTTTTATGATAATGAAGAGAACATCCTGCGACAGTTCGTGATAAGGAAATTCCCCAAAAAAAAAAAAAAAAATATATATATTACTAATGTCGAGATGATTGAGGTGATGATTCTGGTGTGGCACGATCGCGCAAGCCTTCGTAGGAGTATAAGATGGTAAGAATTCGCCGCACTTTCTGATCTAAATATTACAATCATAAATGTCGATTTTTTTTTTTTTTTTTTTTTTTTCTTACGTCGCAAGATGATTTCTCACAGTGGCGCGTGCTTTGATCGGATTACATATCCACGAAAAGACGCTCATTAGAACTCGAGTATATGATACAGAATCGATGGCTGCATACAGTTATGATCAACATATAATCGTGTTAGTTAGATGGATGTATGTTGATGACTGTATTTTTCATCTGACCAGTTTAGCGAACCACTTTTTGCGATTGTTGGTTGTAGACTTAAAATGTATATTTTTACCGAAGAAAAGGATATGCAAAGGTTTTTCAAATAAAGAGAAAAAAATTTACATCATAAATGTTTTTATTTTTTATAACCATATGGTACAGTATCCGTTGTATCGGGTAACATTATTCTCTTATCATCTAACCAACTTAATGCTAATTTTTTTTGTTTTATAGTATGCACTTCACGTTTCTTACTCTGAATTAAATATTGATATCTTACTAAGTCTTGTTGATTAAACAAGCAATTTTTATAATCTTCAAATTTAATTGTTCTTAATGTAGATCCCTTAATACCTTTAGCTTTTTTCTTATCTTTATCTTCACCAAAAACTTTGAATGCGTACAATTTTGCTCGGAGTCCTATGAACTCCTCCATAATTTTGCCATTCATCTCATCTTTCATTAAACCTAGAATTTTCTTATTCGCTAGTGGAATGTCATAAATATTATTAACCGGGTAATCGGAAGTATCAAATCTATGTAGATCTTTTTTAATATATTCATAAATGTCAGGTACGGTGAAGTGGTACAAGAGGCTGTCAGTGTCGGTATACATCAACTTAGCTCGATCGCCAAATGTTGGTTTTATATAATTATAATGAAAGTCGTAAATGAAAATTTTAGACAAATCGAGTATGGAAAATCCGACGTATATGGGCTTGTTAAAATGTACTTTGACGCGATTCAGTTCAATAATCACCATGTCATCGTCGAAAACGGTGCAGCTATGGAAATTTGGTTTTGCAATGAGAGCCTTTGCACCGTATCGACCTTCCCACTTTGTTACGAGCTTAACATCTTTTTGTTTCCTAACATTTTCCATTGTTTTTCCAAATACGGCATTGTTCATCAATTTAAAAAAATTCTTTTCGAATTCATTGTTAGATTTTTTTCTCATTTTGGTGTTCAGATCGATGTATGTTTTCAGCCATGGAGCTTGATAAAATTTCAAAATTCTATGAATTTTTGTCAATTTAATTCCCAGATTCAAATATTGTTTGAGATTTTTGTAATGAATAATGTATCTGTTTTTGGGTGATAATGTTGTCATTAATTTTGATTGCTTGCTATGAGGTGGTATGTAATGCTCGGGACAAAGGGGGAGATCTTTATGCAGCTCAAAAAGTTCCTCGGGATATTCCAAGTCCACCTCCAGGATATATCCCACGGGAGAATCGTCAGGAACATTGAGCACATTTATCGGCTCAGGCTCCCACTCAAAAGAGCCAACTGGTAGATATTGGCTCATAGCTGCACCGTATAAATTGTTCACGTCAAAGTACATGAGGTATGATTCTTCTTTGCTTGGATCGTAATCTGTGCCCATGTATCTGTTATTCGCATGAGCATACCTATTGGTGCACTGTGACACACCGCCTCGAATGCCTTTCTCAACAAACGAGAGTATTTCGGGATCGGTGAGGAGCTCAAGGTCAACACCGGTACATTTGAGCATCGCATCAAAAGCAAGCCCCGGAGCTGTGAAATAATGCAGAGGATCCAAATCATACGTCGAAGAGCAGTTGCGTCGAAAATTCTCATATATATCCGCCAATAGTAGAACATCGGTTTTTAAATATAAATCGGAATATTCCCCCAATGAGGTGATGTTAAATTTTTCCCAAACTTTTATTGCGTGTTCGTAGTCTTGTTCCGAAATATTTTCACCCGTCAATTTTGAATAAAAATTTTCTTTCGATGACAACTGCTCTTCATCGAGTTTCTCCCAGCTGTCAACGTACTCGTAGGGAAAAACTCCCTTCCTCGTGACCAGCTGGAATTCCTCTGCACTATTGCAGTATCGACGAGTTATCGATTTGTCATTGTCGTTTAAGTAAGATGCGAGTTTTTCGAGACCGCTAGCCATAAATCTGAACGAATCGATAAAACGTAAATTTACATTTGTATTTTCAACATATTTTGTGAATGAAATGTATTTTTCTTTGTTTATGGGTAAAAGTTTGACTGTACCTTCGAATCGCGTGGCCAAAGCTTTAATCAAAAAATGCGAATCATAGCCCGAAAGATTGTGAAAAACTATTGGGATACTGTGAGATTTCGTGTAATTCAAATTACATCCTTGATGTGTGGGACCACGATATTTGCCTGTGAAATGACAATGATCGCGGATCTTCACTTCAGTGGAAGTAAACGGTTTTTCACAAATGTGACATTTTGTGGCAATATGGTATTGATGATTTTCAATCGATGTGAGTGGTTCCATAGGTATGATATTATTTAAATAAAAATCAACCATGCGGGCTATTTCTAGCAATTGATCGATGAACCACTCGATACAATCAGGTCCCCGTTTCAGTTCGAATTTTGATAGAGAATCATCGAAGGCACATTTCAAGTAATACGCGGCACTGTACGGAACATGCTTTTGACAATCGTTTCCTGTTGATTCGAGAAGGCATTCGAGGTCAGCGTACACAACGAACGGTACATCTTCTTTGTATCGATAATTTTTGAAATTCAAAGTTTTGTTTTGTTCAGTCGGTAAAATCATTTTCGTCTTATTTATGCTCATGCAGTCTTGTTTGTGATTTTCAAAAGATTCTTTAAGATAAAAATGGTTTAAGCAATTGTCACAAAAAAATGTTTGTTGATTATACTTTGTTACTTGAGAGCTAAGTAATCGTGACAGATTACGGATCCAAGCAAAGTGGTAAACTGGTTGGAAATTGACTTCCCCATCTACGTCCATACCGATATTCCCCTCCACCATGAGGAGATGTATGGTGGGCTTACCTGACTTATTTTTACTCATGTATAACGGTACTATTTCATTTTTTCTGCCACACTTCTCCATACCGTAAACATTAATGGTTAAATTGTTCATTTTTTCAAATTTACAAATATCTTTCAAAGCAATCGGAAAATTTATATTATCATATTTTAGCACTTTACTATAACTGGGATACGAGCTAAGTCGATTTGCATTTGTTGCAACTGGATGTAGTGCTGCTACGACCGACCACAGAAAACAGAATTGGTCATTGTTTTCCACATTCACCACAGCCTTTTTGTTTCGAATATCTTGAGGTAACTCGACGAATGTTGATAGGCCTCCGCGTAGTGGTACATACTGATTAATATTCACTGCCAAATTGACGATTTCACGCAAGGACCAGCCTGAATCTCGTTCTTGAAACTCTTCAACCTCCACCAACAAAGGATCTTTCACATTTTCATCGAACCACATCTTCATATCAGTTGCTGCGAGGATTGTTTCGTTTCGTGCATTAAAATACTTTATTTCCTCAATCATTTCTCCGTTTTTCAATGTTGCAAATTTGCACGCCAGTACGACATTTACTTTTAAATTCCCTTCGTTTTTCAGCACATTTGATAGCCTCGTGATGGTTATGGTTTTTGAATCATGCAGAAATGATATCAGGTCCTTGTGAACGAGATTCACCACTGTACCAGTTCGTATGCGACTTTGGAATGCTGACTGCAAGTCTACCCAACGAACTCGGTCCGATGTCTTTTTGCGTGCACCAATATTTCCACCTCGTTTTTGTTGTTCTTTAAAATTTTCACTCAAGGACTTCAGCAGTGATATCGTTGTTTGTATTCTCGTTTTCTCACCAGTGGACAAATTTGGATTTTTCAAGATTTTATTTAATAACTTGATATTTCGAGCCTCATATTTTTTCCATTGTTCTATTTGACTCGGCGCACTTTTCATAAGTTTATATGCTTTTGTCATAAAAGCTATCAACCGTAAACACTCTTTCGATTCCATTTTTAATGTACCGATCTTCACTTGACGAAGGGTAGAAATTAAATAAATGCGCTGGGCTGTCAGTGATCTATATATACTCATGGATAGAAAGAGATAGAGAATTGTTATTGTGCTTCGTGATCGAATGTTCTAGAAGAGATTGAATCATCCGGAATGTTTTCCATGACCCTCATTACTCCAAATTTTCAATAAAAGAATTCCAGGAAAAATCTACGAAGTAAACAAAATATCCTTGACAGCTATCGTTGACCTTCAACCGATTTGCGCAGTTCCAACATCCGATCGAAATAATTCTAACGTTCTGGAAGCTTCGAAACCCCCCTCGCCACGGAATGTCAAGGATTTCTATGAATTATTATTGTAAAGCGTGAGAGAAAGAGAGAGAGAGAGAGAGAAGGAATGTGTATTATCATTATGATTATGGTAGAACGTTCTGGAAGCTTCGAGATCCCCCCCTGGCCACGGACGTTTTAAAAAAATTCTGATTTACTATGTAAAAATTCCTTATTTCATTTCCTCTGCTGAAAAAAAAATTTCATCGATTCTGATAACCAAAGATCCACTCAGTTCTCGGTCGAAAGAAAAAATCGTTCATCTCTGTCTCGCTAATAGTTCATCGGGAAAATCTTATCGTGAGAAACTCGATCATCCACCCAGCTGTTTCTTCATTCGTGCTTGTAGGTCAGGATCGAAGAGCGCTGTTCTCACCTCCTCCTCCAAGATGATTTTATTCGACATTTAAATAGCTAGCCGAAGAGCGACGCAATTATCATGCGAAAAAGAATCGTTCATACATTTCTCTCAAAGAGCGGCACAGTTATCGGCCAAACGAAAACAACAGCGAGAAACTCGATACTCCGCCTAGGCTGTGATGCAAGACGATCAAAAGGCGTGTAAAGTGTATATGATGATTTTTCTACATTTCGATTGATATGATGGTACATTTCTACTCAAAAATTTTTTATTCGTAATAAACTCTACTGTAAAACGATCATCATTCGTAAAATGCGTGTAAAGTGAATATGTAAGTCAAAATGATTTTTCTCTCAATATTTCGATCGAGAGCTGGGATGGTCAGTTCATCGGGAGAATCTTATCGCGAGAAACTCGATCATCCACCCAGCCGTTTCTTTATTCGTGCGTGTAGGTCAGGATCGAAGAGCGCTGTTCTCACCTCCTCCAAGATAATTTTATTCAAATACACTATCGAAATTTCGATCGATATTATAATACATTGCTTACTACGAAAGTTTTTTATACGTAATAAACTCTACTATAAGTAGTTTCTACATTTTAATTGTTAAAAAGATTTTTACTCCGACCGTTCTCGATATTGTTTCTGCGTTGTCCTTGAAAATTCCCCCTCCTAACGATCTAGAGTATCGTCGAATGTTCCAAAAGTTTCGAGATGTAACTACGCAGTTTCAAAATCTTTGTTTATTACTAACAATTAGAATTAAGCTTCGAGATCGAATGTTTCAGAAGAGATTGCGTCATCCGGAATGTTTCCCATGACCCGCGTTACCCTCAAATTTTCAATAAAAGAATTCCAGGAAAAATCTACGAAGCGCACCGACAGCTGTCGTCAGTCTTCTGATTTGCGCAGTTCTGAAATGCGATCGAAATAATTCTAACGTTCTGGAAGCTTCGAGATCCCCCTCGCCTCAGAATGTCAATTATTTATTATAGAAGAACGTTCTGGAAGCTTTGAGATCCCCCCCTCGCCCCCCATCACTTCGGAATTATTACGGAAGAACGTTCTGGAAGTTTCGAGATCCCCCTCTATGACTTCGGAATGTCAAGAATATTTTTGCGAATTATTATTGTAGAACGTGAGAGTATTATTATGGCAGAACGTTCTGGAAGCTTTGAGATCCCCCCCTCGCCCCCCATCACTTCGGAATTATGGAAGAACGTTCTGGAAGTTTTGAGATCCCCCTCTATGACTTAGGAATGTCAAGGATTTCTTGGAATTATTATTATTATTTCTGAGCTCTGAAATCCGATACTATAGTCGGCCTTTGACTACGATGTTTTTTTCATAATATTATTATTGATGACGTCATCCGTTTGGAATTTCATTATCATTATTATGTAAGTTTCGAGATCCCCCACCCCCATCACTTTGGAATGTCAAGGATTTCTTGGAATTATCATTATTTCTGAGCTCTGAAATCCGATACTATTATTCATGACGTCATTCGTTTGAAATGTCATTATTATTATGGTAGAACGTTCTAGAAGCTGCGAGATTCCCCCCTCGCCAAGATCCCCCCTCGCACCGCTTCACCCCCTCGCCCACATTTGATCCAGAACCCGTGTTGTATATCTACTCAGAAAACATTCGCACAATTGTCGGAAATAATACAACAACATTTAGCGCCTCAGTCGTCCGAGGCTATGGAAAGATGTAAATTTCACCAAACGGTACAGTCAACCACTGAAACGGTGGCTGAATTTTCGGCGCGCTTAAAGAAAATGTCATGGCACTGTAATTTTTCGGAGGTGCCGACAGTGCTACGAGACCAGTTGGTATGTGGTTTACGAGACCATGAAACAAAAATTACGCTGTTTAAGGAAACTCAGTTAACGTTCAACGGGGCTTATTAAATAGCGGTGGCACACGAGGAGGCAGCGAAAAATGCCACGAGAGTGGAAAGCATTGCAAAGTCCACGGCGGGAGCTCACGATGTCAATTACTACGGGCATCAGCGAGAGGCCGAGGATTCAGCCGGGGGAGAGGAATACGGGACGAGGGAGCTCACGAAGCCAGAGAGCAGGGCCAAGAGGAGAACATAAACAAGAGAGCACGGACAATGAGAAAGGAAGACCGATCGCACAGA
This sequence comes from Rhorus exstirpatorius, assembly GCA_963564615.1. NCBI lineage: Eukaryota > Metazoa > Arthropoda > Insecta > Hymenoptera > Ichneumonidae > Rhorus > Rhorus exstirpatorius. Next base: position 5,570,197 of record OY751315.1, read on the forward strand.
CGAATAACGAAGAAATCGAATGTTATTGCTGTGGGAAGCCGGGCCACTACGCGAGAGGATCCTTTCACCAGCAGAAGACGTGCTCCAACTGCAACCACAAGGGACACCTGGCAGCGGCGTGCTGGAGAAAAAGGGGCGCAGAACACCAATCGGTGCGTTATCTCGAGGAAGAAAGAAGCAACGAAGATTTCGAGGACAAAACCTTCGAGACCGTTGCCTTTGCCTGTTTGGAATCTCCTCGCCTATGATCTTCCGCCCATACTGCGTCCCCTACCGCAAAGTTTTCTATTCTCTTTGACATTTTCGCTTCCACTTGCTTGACTGGTTTGTGTTCAATATCGTTTTGTAAGGACGGTTTAAGGAGATCAAAACGCGTTCGCTATTCTCTCTTATACAGCAGCCACGTCGGCGTTTTCCCGGTCGTGCTGTGTGGTGTACTGCGGTAATCAAACAGAAAAATATCTATAGCTTGATACATCGATTTTTCTTCTTTCATAATTTTTTTTACTTTCGTCTTAAACGTTGAAACGTATGACTCGCCGTTTCGCTCGAAACGGCGAGCATAGTTTAGAATAAGTTTTGTTTTGTTTTTTTTTTTTTTTTTTCTTTTAAATTAATTTTTTTTCTCCTTCTCTCGGCTGAATCGGGCAATTTACCCGAGCCCCGAGCAGGCACGCACAATTACAAAATTTTGTTTCTGCGAATACGGAAAGGCTCTCAAACTTACCTTGACTCTTTCCCTCTGCATCCTTGGTAGATCTGATATGGGTCGATGCGGGTTCGGCGTAAGAATAGCGTATTCCTTCCTCGGGTTGGGGGAGGTTCTGCCCTCGTTTATTATTTCGGCCTCGTGTTTTGCCGAAGAAAACTCCACTTTAGTGGGCTTCACAATACCAGGATACAAGTTGATAATCAAAATGACTCTATATAAACTCTAAAGTTGATAATTACGGAACAATTACGGCTCTTCACCAGTATCTTTAACGCTATTGAAATTGACTGCCGTGATCGACACCGATAGAAGAAGGTGCGAGTCTTCTCGCTATCGCAGCTCAACGGACAGTGATGCCTCATTCTTCCTCTCTGGCCCTTGCGTATCGGTGTAGGTAGGTCAGGCGCTCGCTGATTGGTGTGGCCGTCCCTGTCGCTTATCACGATCCGAAGCGAGAGTTTCCTTGAATTCCGGCACGGCTCGCATGAAATTAGAATAACAAGCTTGGTGAAATGGTGCGCAATTGGCGGTGACCGTCTGACCAAAACAACGCTAGCTAGCCTACCCTCCAGAAACACGGCGTGGTGGCTAGGTTGCACGAAAATACGACAAAAAGGGGCGGCTAATGCAACAACGTATTTACAAAAATTTCCGCCACGCCGCTCGTAGCTGGGTGGTACGGGGGTGAAAAACTATGTTTGATTCCCGATGCTTTCAAAAACTCGCCGAACTGTTCGCTTGCGAATTGTCGACCGTTGTCGGATACTAGATGCCTTGGCAATCCGAATCTCGGGAACAATTTTCGACATTGTACTATTAGCCTTGCAGCCGTTGTACAGTTTCAAAAATCTACCACCTCCGGCCATTTAGAATGCGGATCGACAACCACCAAGAACATGTGACCCTCGAATGGGCCTAAAAAATCGCAATGAACTCTGTTCATTGCCCATGCTCTGTTGGGCCACGGCCATAGCGTCAACTGAACCTTTGCCGGCTTGTGTCGATTTTCTCCACAGATTTCGCACGAGGCTACTACATTTTCAATATCACTGTCAACCCTCGGCCACCAAACATACGAACGCGCTAACATTTTCGTTTTCACAATACCCAGATGCGAGGCGTGTAACTCCCTCATTACCGCTTGTCTCAATTGCTCAGGTATCACTACCCTGTGTCCCCACATTATGCAGTTTTGATCCAAGGTTAACTCAATTCTTCTCGCAAAATACGGCTCAAGCTCTCTCTCGAGCTTTTCTTCGCTCAGCGACCAACCCTCTCTTACAAATTTAGCTACTCCTTTTAGAACTTTTTCTTTTGCGGTTTCCGTTGCTGCCATTCGAAAATCTAGAACTTCGAGGCCCTCATTTATGTATCGTACCGCAGTGAACTCTTTGTCAAAAACTTGAATCTCGTTTTGAATCGGCAGTCTCGACAGTGCATCGCAATTTCCATTCTCTGCCGATTTAATATATTCAATCCGATAATTGAAACCTGACAAAAAGTACGACCATCGCTGCAAGCGACTTGCTATCGTAACCGGTATTTCGTTCTTGGGATCGAAAATGTACAGTAATGGCTTATGGTCCGTTCTCAAAATAATTTCGCGTCCGTATACGTACTGGTAGTACTTTTTAAGATCATAGGCGAGGAGATTCCAAACAGGCGAAGGTAACGGTCTCGAAGGTTTTGTCACCAGTGACGTTCGAAGTGCAAGTAGCACCGGACCTCATTTTGAAGAGACACGCGAATCAGCGGACTCGACGAATAGAGAAAAGGGTAGCTAAAGAAAACGAGGAGGTAGAATCGGAAACGATACCGTTACGATGCTCAACCCGTTTAAATAAAGAAAGTAGAGTCAAATAGATGAAGGTCAATGTTAAGTTAGCTATTATCTTCTATTAAGTTTATTATTATTAGTCTGTAAGCTGAAAAATAAAAAGGGAGGAGATTGTAGTGTATTGGTATGCTCTACGAGCTGGCGTCTACAATCGGGTGAATCAGCGGACTCTCCCGAAAGGATTATCTTGTACACCAGTCAGCTCGAGGCCGGCGACTCGATAAGATGTATTGAATTAACTGTCTCGAAACCATTTCCCGTATTATAACCTGATATATTACAGAAAATATATTCCACCGTTAGTCATTTTTTGAAACATAATTTTTTACTAATTTAAATTAAAATTGAAAATATCTGTTAATTATTTTGATTTATTGTTTGTTGACGATTTTATATTCAGTACCTTTAAGATTTTGTTCGCGATTGGTCATCGTTACCCCTGCGCAGATCATATGATTTTTGCTAACACGGGATTATATGAGTCACTTGGGTCGAATATGACCCATTCGATCCACGCAGGGTTATAACAACTCTTCGATCTTAGTCGGTAGATAACGTTTCGAAAAAATTATTTTCGGCAGAATGAGGGTTCGGCAAAATGACATTCACCAGAATGACATTTCGAAAAAATAATTTTCGGCAGAATGACGATTCGGTAAAATGATATTCAACAACATGACATTTTGAAAAAATGACGTTCGGCGTAAAAACGATTCGCAAAAACGACTTTCGGTAATGTGACTTTCGTTCGAACAACGATTGGGCGAAATAACTTTTCGAAAATATGACATTTGCAAATGTGATTTTCGCCAAAACAACGATTTGTTGATATATCGTTTCGTAAAAATTACGTTCGTGAATATAACTTCCGGTGAAAGAACGATATGCCATATTGAACTTTCGATGAAATAATGTGTCCCCGAGAAGCCCCGTATTTTCCCTTTTTTAATTCCTCATCATTGTGTTGATCGTAATCTCACACGTAAACATCAAGTATCCATTTATAACTGTAGTTTTTAAATATATAATACAACAATTTCCACAATACAAAATATTTTTCAATTTTTTCACCATGCTTTGACACATATGCTACGCTACCTCTAAACTATAAATTCTCACGCGCTACGCGCTACTGTTGATGGGTATATTGGGAGTGCGCGATTACGCAGTAAGAGAAACTGAACGTTACGAGCGAAGAGAGAGATATAGATAGATAGATAGACAGATAGATAGATTTATTTATTGTGCTGTTGGGACAAGTCCCCTAAACACAACATCCCATGGATATATAAGGCGCGAATACAGATACAAAAAATGAGCGAGTTGAACACAGCGAGGAAAAATAACAGAAAGTACAGCGCCGGCGTTAGGGCCACTGACGCCCCAGGCAAGGATATTGTGGCGCCCACTTAAGGAAATCATTATCGAGTGTTAATTTTTTGCTGAACCAATGTGAACGTATATTAAGAATTTCATCTTTTCTTTAGCGTTACCTAGGGCAACGACGTATGGACGTAGAAAGTTTTGTAGCTCCTCTTTTTAAAAAAAAATTTTTTATATTTTCAATTTAAAAAATTTTTCTTATATTTATATTTTTAAATTTTTTTAAATTTTTTATTTTTTGATTTTTTTGTATTTTTGATTTTTTGATTTTTTTGTATTTTTTATTTTTTTGTAATTGAACATTTTTTTGTTTTTTTTTTTAAATTTCATGCACATTTTATATTTTTTATTACTTTTCATTTTGATTCAATCTTTTGTTGATTTTTGAATAATTGTCTTAAATTGTTTATTTTAATAATTTTCTTCAGTAAAATTTCACTTTTCGGGCCTTTTTGCCAGCAAATATACGAATTAAATTAGAAAAATCTAATTGTCCAGCGATTTCATTTTCAATCGAAAGAGTAGCCAGATTAGAGCGTCTCGATTGAGAGATTGTTGATCGGAGATACGTTTTTATTAGTTTTAATTTTGAAAAACTGCGTTCTCCACTTGCAACTGTAACCGGAATAGTTGCAAAAATCCGGAACGCAATCCTGCAATTGTAGTTAACCTATTAATAGTGCTTCTAAAAAAAGCAGTAAAAAAAACTATGAAAATTCACAATCGTGAAAAAAAACATATTTAATAGAAAAATTAAGAAGTATTTTTAAATGCAAAAAATAGGAATAAAGAATTTGGGATATTTGAAGAACGATGTTACAGAGCCAATGAGACTACGAGTACGTTTACACGACGCTCGTATTCCGGTGTTACGAAAACCGGCGTAGTTAAATCAGGCGTTAAAGTGCGCGTGAACGGGTCCTAACACCCGCTTCACGACGTAAAGCGGGTGTTAGGTACCGTGTAAACGCCTGGTTTAACTAAAGCCGTTTTCGTAACACCGAATTTAGACTGTCGTGTAAACGTACTCGATATGCGTAGAGTACGGAGCGTATAGAGCACACGCTGCATTAGTCTTGGGCGCTTACGTTTACATGCGCCGACTATTGAAAGCGTGTAAAGCGCCCAAGCCGAATGCAGCCACAGTATTGAGGGTACGCATCAGTAGGAGACCCCAGACCTCAGCGCCCCCCCCCCCAAACTTTGCGCCCTGGGTCGTCGCCCCATCATGCCCCCCCCCCCCCCCCCTAACGTCGGCACTGAGAAAGTATTTAATCAGATAGACACAATGTTCTGAGCGTCACGTTCCGCGAGCCAAATGGCCAGCCTTCTTTTGAATACAGCGACAGAGGTTGAACCCGCCACGTACGGCGGTAACGCATTCCAGAGACGAGTACCAGTAGCTGTGAATGACCTCCTGAGGAAATCAGTTCTACACGGGATCGGTAAGATCGAGTTCGTTGTCGTTGTCCCAAGCTGGGGGTTGATTCGCGTAGAAGGTTGAATGATAAATATCTGTCTCAACATGTTAGGGCCAGTATCCACGCATTACTCGTGTGGGCTATTCCTCTATGACTGCGACGCACACAACGTGGTAACTTGCCAGCATATTCTGCTCCATCTCTCTCTCTCTCTCTCTCTCTCTCTCTCAAGCGCAAGCTAATTTTTCACGTTGATTATCCGCTATCGAAAATGCGGAACGTACTGCCGAATCCGTTATAAAGGTCGTTGAGGACGATCTCTCGCAACTTCGGGCTCAGATCACTACGAGACATGCTCATTCGGTTGCTAGAACGCCACCCCCTTCCAAGCTCGTTATAGGAGGAATCCCCGCCGGGATGTCGCTCACGAACAACGAGATCGTGCTTGAGGTGTTTACCGCGCTTCGTTTACCTGAATTGTCCTCCGATGTTCTCGAGATTCGCGAGTCTGTCAAGCGCACTGACCCCATCGTTGGCTCCTCACCACAACCACGTCGTGCCGACTCCGTCCGCTCTCTCATTGTCTGGGTCAAAGGTTCTGATATCCGCGACTTTATTGTTGAACGCAAACGTGAGATAAAAACTCTCAGGTGCTCGGAGGTCTTTTCGATCGAACGCAACACGCCGATTTTTGTTAACGAGTTTCTCCCGCGTGACCTATATCGACTGCTCAAACAGACTAGGGCCAGAGCCGAAAGCTTGAACTACAAGTACGTTTGGTGGAGATCGGGAAGTATACATGTTAGACGAGCGGATCGAGACCCTGTCATTCTCATTGAATCGGAGTCTGACCTCAATAAAATTATCTGACTCCCATCACGCTCTCTTTCCACCCCCTCGCGCCATGCACTCGGTTCAGGTACAAATCTGTTTGATTCACAGTCGGCTTTAAAAATTTTTTATTTCAACGCGAACTCTCTATTGGGCCACTTTGAGCTCTTTCAATCGCACATCACGTCAAAACACTATCACGTCATTGCTGTAACTGAGACGTGGCTACATGAAAATGTATCTGACAGTATGCTAATGTTGCAAAATTATAATTTAGTTCGAAATGATCGCGTGGGGAGGCGAGGGGGAGGTGTTGCATGTTTTGTGCATGACTCGTTGCGCTACCGCATATTACATATGTCTCCCTCGGGTTTCTCAAACATGCCGGAATTCGTTATTCTTGAGCTCAGAAACTCGTGTGACGAAACATTACTGCTCGCTTGCGTTTATCGTCGTCCTAAGGGTAATTTCTTTCACGAATTTTCCGAAGTTATATCGCGCCTCTCGCTTTCCTACAAAAACATTGTCATCGTCGGCGATTTTAACTGTAATTTGCTCAGTTCAGGTGTTGAAGCGGCGGCACTACGTGACTTCGTCTTATCTCACAGCCTTTCCATTGTTGAGTCTGACGCGACCTTTCACACAGCGACCTCGGATTCATGGCTGGATGCTGTTATCGTGGATTCGAAATCCAAGATTCTGCAGTTCGAGCAATCCAATGCCCCCTTCATTGCCGGGCATGATTCGATCGAATTCACGTTCAGTTTCGCAGCCGATCCTCCTCGCAAAGCTACTATTACCAGACGTGATATAAAATATTTCGTACAATCAGATTTTCTGGAGTCGCTCCGGGAGGGTTGCATTCGGGCATCGATTAATTTATCAAACTCAAACTCAAGCTGTGACAGTAACCTCCCTCTTGATTCGCTTACTGACTCTTTCTTTGACGTCTTAAATTCCTCATTCGATAAGCACGCACCGCTCCGCACCTGGACTCTGCACAAACCTCAGGCACCGTGGTTCACCCCAGCGTTAAAAGAGAGAATTAAAATAAAAAATGACCTATATCGACAGGCACGAAGGTCAGGTGGTCAACTACAACTCTCTATATACAAGAATTATAGAAATACTCTATCAGCTGAAATTAAGGAGGCAAAAAGGCGTTTCTTCGAGCGCAGACTCTCGCAAATCACCGATCCGTCCAAACTGTGGAAGGAGCTAACACACCTTGGCCTCGCAAAACCTAGGGGCATCTCGCCGTTTACGTTTTTTCCTTCTGACGAGCTTAACGCGTATTTTGCCTCTATTTCTTTTTCGCACTCTCCATATCCCTCGGACTTTTGCCCGGATCTAGTGGGTGCCTTACCCGAAAATATTCCTGTTTTCAACTTCACAGAAATCTCAGCTCAGAGTGTGTACAAGGCCCTATCCACAATCAACTCAGAGTCACTATCCCAGGGTCCAGATGGAACCTCGCTTTTTGCCCTCCGTAAATGTGCCTCTCTCATCACGCCGGTCCTAACCAAAATATTTAATATCAGTCTCCAGAGCCACGTCTACCCGTCTCGATGGAAGCGTGTCTTTCTTCGACCCCTTGTTAAAAATAACCCGCCGTCTACATCCTCGGATGTTCGTCCTATCGCAAATTTATCGGAGGCCTCTAAGCTCTTCGAGCGACTAGTATTTTCACAGATCTCAACATTCCTCGACTCCAATAATCTCTTGAACCCTATGCAATCTGGTTTCCGCAAGAACTTTAGCACTCAGACCGCGTTATTGAAATTGTGTCAGGATATCAGACGGGCCGTCGACGACCGGATGCTCACGATACTGGTTCTCTTTGACTTCAGTAAGGCTTTTGACACGGTTCCACATGTATCTCTATTAAAGAAACTGCGATGCCTGGGCTTCTCTGACAGCGCACTATCTTGGGTTTTTTCGTATCTTTCGAATCGTACTCAGGCGGTAATGGATGACAGTGGTTCCTTATCGAGCGGGATGTCCACTAATACTGGCGTCCCTCAAGGCTCTGTATTGGGCCCGCTTTTATTCTCTATGTTCATCAACGATATTGGTACTGGTCTTCAATATGCCAGACACATAACATACGCTGATGATACACAAATATATCTTACCTGCCGCCCCTCAGAGTTATCCGAGTCGCTGCACAGATTATCCCAGGACGCTCAAACTATTGCTGACTATGCCTCCACGCACGGCCTTTCGTTAAACCTGAAGAAGTCTATGACAATCATTATGGGTAGCGGTACCTATCTAAATCAAATTGATACCGCCCGTCTCCCAAGCGTTGTTGTTAACGGCTCGTCTATTCCGTTTGTAAATGAGGTTCGAAACCTGGGAGTTATCTTCACCTCAAACCTCTCATGGAACCGGCATATTCTCTCTATCTCACGCAAAATCAATTTCACTCTGTTCAGACTCAAACATAACATGCACTCTCTTTCGTTTGGACTGCGTAAGTCGCTGGTCTCTTCACTAATATTCCCGATTATTGATTACTGTTGCTTAGTCTATAACGATTTGACAGGTGAGCAAAATCTTGTTCTGGAGCGCCTTTCAAACGCCTGTTCATGCGCGAACTTTCAAACGCGTTTTTCTCGAAACACCATTTTTCGAAACGGTAACCACGATATTTCAGAAACTATTGCACCGATCTTGTTCAAATTTATACAGCATCTTTAATATGTTATAAGCCAGCGATTGAACTAGGATTATCATGATTGCTTCGATAGTTTTTTTCGTACGAGCGAAAAACTTAAGAAAAAATGAGTAAAAAATAGAATGTAATTTTCAAAAGTGTATAAAAAAGTAATAATAATGTCGAGTTTTACTTGCACACCCCCTCTGGGGGGTTCTTACAAGGGTGGTGATTTCGTATACTTTCCGACCATCAACCGCCTGCTCCGACCATTATTATCACCACCTACTCCTCCTCGCGATCATACGTCTGCAGCCGCATCGCTCCTTCACCATTTTATCCTGTATCGCATTCGCCGAGGACGGAGGGAAACTGCAGAAAACCTTCCGCCGATACAGGTCGGAGTCTCCCTAGTTCCCCCCTGGTGGCCGCGCGAGTAAACTCAAGCGCGGCCTCCAGAGGAGACCTAAGCGAGCTCCTCCTTTACTGTGATTCAGTGGGTAAGTCAGTGCACGGCTAAGCGGCCACCTTCCGAGCGATAAGAACCGCTGCGGGAGTCCTCCAGAGCCGTACCCCGACCACCCACCCATCACAGAAAGGTGTTTTTGGGCATTTGTTTTGGTGGGATCCGAACCACCGGGTTTGCAGATTAAACACATAGAATAAATTCCATCGGTGTCGGCCGTGGGGCTCGAACCCGGGTCCGCTGCGTGCGAACCCAGAGCCTCACCCACTAAGCCACTGCTCTCCCTTTTGTATAAAAAAGTAAATTTTTGTAATTTAGAATTCACTCTAGTTCAATCGCTAGTCTTGAATATGAAGATTAAAATGCCGTTTGGTTTTTTGATTTCAGATAAGCAGAACAGCCGCAATCTTGGTCACCGTCAAGCACCTCTTTTACTTGATGTCTTCCTGTCGGCCACTATAACTGCTATTCTATTATATATTTTGACTTCAAAAAATTTGTAAAGCTTATTTAAATGTTAATAAAGATTATGCAAAAATAATGAGATTGATTATTTCGATGCTTTGCCCGTAAAAAAATTATTGAAAAAGCCATAAAAAAAACAGCCGAGAAACTAGAGGACGGCCTTAAGTCCCTATTTACCCTCGTGCCACCACCTTGTCGCCCTTTGCGTGCATCGGCACCCCCTACCTTCGTTATTCCATCCTGCCGTACTTCCACCCTACAAAAATCCTTCGCAGTGGCATCAACCTATTTTTGGCACTCTCTCCCCCCCGAAATTACCTCTGCCGATTCTCTCGGCTCTTTTAAAACACGCTTGCACGCCTTTTTGCTTCGCTGTTCATCCGAGACCACCTGAGCTTCTGGTACCTGACTCTAGGGACCGACGCTTTCTATGCTCCTAGTTTATATTACTGCATTATCTTTTTCTTTTGCTAATTTTCTTTTTATTTTTATTTTTTTCTTCTGTTATTATCTTTTTTAAGCTATTATTAATTTTTCTCTCGTTTGGAGCATGTTGGATTTTCTTACTTTTATATTCTACTGCGTAAGCCATAGTCGGAAATGAGCATGTATATACGGCATATTGCAAATTTGCTACCTGCTTTGGAGGATTGAGATGCGTGCGCTTAGTTTAGTTTTAAGTTAGCTTATATTATCTCTATTATCACTCTATTTTATAAAATGTATAAAACATATCTATTGTATCTAAGTTGCCTAAGGATAAGTTTCCATGGCATAAATAAATTTTTCATTCATTCATTCATTCATTCTCTCTCTCTCTTATTCTGGCTTGCGACGTCTCATCTCTCGGTTTAAGCTCCACTCGAAACATTCACACAAAATGTGGAGGTTCAATACCAGTGCGTGGTTTTCTAACTAGTATATTTCAACTTGTATGGGTGCATTTGACTATTGTATTTATCTTACGATTGACTGCCTGTAAGAGGACAATGTGTACTCTGATTGTACTCTACCAACTCTGATTAAGCTCCGATTATGCTCTGACTATGCTCTATATACTCTCAATTCTACCTGCTTCGAATTACATCACGTTATATTATATTAAATTATATTATATTATAAGAAACACTATATAAGCAGCTATTACACTAATTTTTCTATGTTATACTTGCAAATCCTTCTCTTGGATATCACCTCATTGATGCAATGCAATGCACTAGTAGATGCACCATATTGGTATTTTTCAACTTGCTATTGCTACTAGTGCGATGATCATTATCACTACTATTACTATTAAGTTATTATTACTATTAATACTAATATTACTTTCGTATTTTTCTGTTCACCTTATGGCCACACCACGGCATGATCAAAATAAACAATTTATCAATCAATCAATCTCCCTCTCTATCTCTCCCCCTCTCTCTCGCTCTTACTGTAAAGGAGGATACAGCATGAACAGCGACGCGCAGCATACATACACCAATATACATAGATGTATGCATGCATAACCCATACCACTCGAGCCCTCTACACGCTGTGTTCAGGCACAAAGGAGTGGGGTCATGAAGATTTGCATGAAGAGAAGACTGAGGATAGGGATTTCTATGTATAGTGTATAGCTCTATCTCATTCGCTCTCTCGCTAACTCTCTTTTCACTGTCGCTAAAATATATTGTTGTACAAAATTTTGCTTTACTCCCGCTGAAGAAGTTTCACTTGAAAAATTTGTGTTGAATATATTGAATGCTTCGATGTCGTAGACTTTTCCTCAATAGGGATTTCCAAAGAACATCACGAATGGGGAAATGGCAAACGACTGGGTTTCTCGAAAACGAGAACAATGGCAATTTCTATTATATTTGTGGGAATATTTATGGTAATTGTTTACTTTGACGGCTTTTCCGTATTTTGCATATTCTTGGGTTTTTTTTTCAGCAAACACGTTTGTTTTTGTCCCAATAATGATAATCAGGTAGAGAGAGCCTGAAAAAATTAAGGCGTTTTACATAAATATTCAAAATTTGTTTGTAATTATTTACTTTGACGGATTTTCTAAATTTTGCAAATTCTCGGGTGTTTTTTTTGCGTCAATACGTTTGCTTTGGTCCCAATAATGATAATCAGGTGGGGGAGCCTGAAAAAACTGAAAGGTTATACATGAATATTCCAAATTTGTTTGTAATTATTTACTTTGACGGATTTTTCGAATTTTGCCAATTCTTGGGTGTTTTTTTGCGTCAAAACGTTTGTTTTGGTCCCAATAATGATAATCAAGTGGCGGAGCCTGAAAAAATTAAAGGGAAAAGATTAAGAGGGGGATATATGAATTTGCAAAATTCATATTTCTTGGTTTTATTGTATTAATACGTTAGTATTGTGTGTGTATGTGTGTGTGCATGTGTGCGTGCGTCCGTGCGTGTACGCATGCGTGCGCGTACACACATGCACACACATACACACACGCACGCACGCACGCACGAACGCACGTACGCACGCGCGCGCACACACACACACAAAACTAACGTATTGATGCAATAAAACCAAGATATATGAATTGTGCAAATTTGCATTAAACAATCATGCACCCAAACCCAAACTCGCAGGGAATGCAACCCTCCTGACCCCTTGCGCACCAGTAATAAACATCTTTCGCGTGCGAGACACACCCGTGCAGAAATTTGTTAAGGACGGCCTTATGGAACACCAGGCCCTTAAAAGGCTTAGCTAGGGATCCATAGAAAGGATTCCTTATTAATATCCAACGGGGGCCTAATCAGGACTTATTGAGGAAGCCTAAATACGGTTTTTATTAAGGCCGATCAATGAGGGCCTGATAAGGACTTATTGAGGTAGCCCAAGTATGGTCCCACTGAGGTCAATCAATGAGGCCCTGATAAGGACTTACTGAGGTAGCCCAAGTATGGTCCTACTGAGGCTGATCAATGAGGCCCTGATAAGGACTTATTGAGGTAGCCCATGTATGGTCCTTCTGAGGCAGATAAATGAGGCCCTGCTAAGGACTTATTGAGGTAGCCCAAGTATGGTCCTACTGAGGCCGATCAATTAGGCCCTGATAAGGACTTACTGAGGTAGCCGAAGTATGGTCCTACTGAGGCTGATCAATAAGGCTCTGATGAGGAATTAGTGGGGAAGCCCAAGTATGGTCCTACTGAGGCAGATAAATGAGGCCCTGATAAGGACTTATTGAGGCAGCCCAAGTATGGTCTTACTGAGGCTGATCAATGAGGCTCTGTCAAGGAATTACTGAGGTAGCCTAAGTACGGTCCTACTGAGGCAGATAAAGTAGACCTGATAAGGACTTATTGAGGTAGCCCAAGTATGGTCCTACTGAGGCCGATCAAGGAGGCCCTGATAAGGACTTATTGAGGTAGCCCAAGTATGGTCTCACTGAGGCCGATTAATGAGGCCCTGATAAGGACTTATTGAGGAATCCCAAGTTTTGGAATTTATGGTTTCGTTAAGGCCAACAGACGAATGCCTTATTAGGAAATATTGTGGAAGCCCGAGTTCCTCAACTCATGGTCATACTAAGGCCGATCGATGAGGTCCTGATAAGGAATTATTGAGGTAGCCCGAGTTTTAGAACGTATGGTCTCATTAATGCCAACAGACGAGGGCCTTGTTAGAAATTGTGGTGGAAGCCCAAGTTTCTAAATTCGTGGTCCTATTAAGGCTGGCCGATGAGGCCCGGACAAGGACTCATTGAGGAAGCCCAAGTTTCGGAATATATGGTCGGGTTAAGGTCTATAGACGAGGGCCTCGTTAGGAAATATTGTGGAAGCCCAAGTTTTCAAACTGATGGTCCTATATTAAGGCTGATTGATGGGACCCTCATAAGGAATTATTGAAGAAGCCTAAGTTTTGGAATATATAGTCTCGTTCAAGAACCTGGTTGGTTAATTAACGAATTAATTTTTTATTTGCTACAATAATATTTTTTAATTATTTATTTTTTCGTTTAATTTTTTATAAAGTATTATTTGCCAATGAATAATATTATTTTTCATATATTTTTCAATATAAATAAATAAACTGGTTCTAATTGACTTTATTTTTCTAATGCTGATTAGTTGTTCAATAAATAATCTGGCACCCTAAAGAATTATTTTACCGCCGCGCCAACTGTAGGGAGTGACGCTGTTCATGCTCGTGCACGCTTCTATGGGACCATGCTCTAATACACTCTCCCGAAAGTGCGAATGTGTACTAGTCGTGCACATGGATACATAGTTGCGATAGCTATACAGTCCACACCCAGACGAACGCCTGGTTAGAGGAAAATGTATGCATGTGTACATTGTTATTAAATGTATGTATGTATGTATGTATGTATGTATTGTTGATAGAGTAAAATGTATGTATGTATACAGTGTTGTTAAATGTAAGTATGTATGTATTGTTGTTAGAGGGAAATGTATGTATGTATGTATACATGACTACACATTCTCACTTCGGCGAGAGTACGGTCCCCCCGCCAAAATACCTGCAAAGACGCGTAACCTCGTCTCGGCTCAATTTACACTACTCGTATACTTCAAGGATGTATCGGACGTACCTTCCCAACCAAAAGTGACTTTCGTCGACAATATTGCATACTTTATGATAAAATAAAAATCGGAAAAAATCCATACACAATAAAGACGATAAGAAGATTAATTTTGAATAATAATAATGCCAAAAAGTTATCAATAAATTTTTTAAACAAAACATTGTTTAACAAATTTTTAGGGAATGTTTTTCTTTGTCATGTGAAATGAATTCGTTGATTTTTCTGACTACACATGAATTTTTTAAATATTTTCTTATCATTTTGAAATTTCGATTTTCGGAAATTTTTAAAGGTTGTATTTACGAAACTATTTGTTCAATGCCCTGAAAACTTCTTAATTGTAATATACAACGTTTTTACGAAAACATATACAAGATTCACGATTTTTCCATCATTTTTAAAAATTAAAAAATTTTCGAAAATCGAAATTTCAAAATGATATGAAAATTAAAAAAAAATTCATGCGTAGTCAGAAAAATCAAGGAATTCATTTTACATGACAAAAAAAAACATTCCCTAAAATTTTTTAAACAATCTTTTGTTTAAACAATTTATTTATAACTTTTTGGCATTATTATTATTCAAGATTAATCTTCTTATCGTCTTTATTGTGGTTGAATTTTTTCCGATTTTTATCTTATCATGAAGTATGCACTTTTGGTTGGGAAGGTACGTCCGATACAGCCTTAAAAAATATTAAAAAATATTTATTAACGATTACTGTGTATTATCGGATTTATGCAGTCACGTTGTTCTATCCAGCCTGTTGAGAAACGGCTGTTCATCAGAACTCGTATACTAATGTCATTTAAATATAAGAAAGTAATAAGGAACTAATAGCGTAGTGGTAACGTGTCAGTCGTCAGGTAGGTGGTTATGTAGGTCTCAGGTAAAATCTCAGGTAGGCTCAAAAATAATTTCGACGGGAAAACGTCCGGACTACGAAGCCGGAAACACTCGTAAAAAAAAATAATCTCTGAATTAATAATTTTTTTTTTTAATGATTAATTAAGGATCGAAAGTGCTGATTTCGTTGACTGCGGAGGATCGCGGGTTCAAATCCCGGTCAATAACTTTTTTTGCAAAATTTACGGGGTTTTAAATAATAATGGATAACAGTTTTGAATTCATTCATAGATAATTCCTAATTGCTAATTTATAAATAATAAATTATATTTATAGCTGGACGAAATTTTTGCTCGGGTAATTTAATTCGGGCCCCATACATTTTCCTAACACGGGCCTTTAAAGGCAATCAAATTAGGGCCCGATGAATTTTCCTACCAAGGGCCTCCTGAGGAAGGCTTAAATCAAAATACGGGCTTCTTCAAGGCAATTTAATTCGGGCCCCATAAATTTTCCTAACATGGGCCTTTAAAGGCAATCAAATCAGGGCCCGATGAATTCCTCCTTACGAGGGCCTAACAAACCAACTGTTACATAGCTTCTGAGGCCCCAACTATCTTCCTTATAAGGCCCCTATTGGTTAGTGAGGCCAAATAATCAGGGCCCTGTTACGCCCTTAACGAAATTTCTGCACGGGCACTTTCCACATGCATAGCAGCTTTCGACAAACAATTTTTGAATATTCCTTAATTATTATTCCCCTTAATTTTTTCGAGCTCCGCCACCTGATTATCATTAATAGGACCAAAACAAACGTATTGACGGAAAAAAACCTAAGAATTTGCAAAATTCGGAAAATCCGTCAAAGTAAATAATTACAAACAAATTTTGAATATTCCTGTATGACGCCTTAATTTTTTCAGGCTCCCACCTGATTATCATTATTGGGACCAAAACAAACGTATTTACGCACAAAAACCCAAGAACTTGCAAAATTCGGAAAAGCCGTCAAAGTAAACAATTACTGAGTAACTGCGTCGCTCGAGAATATGCGTGCAGTAAGCCGTATCAGTGTGACAAGGCTAGTAGTATACGGTCATGCGTCGCAAGGGCTCGCAGATGCACAAAAAATTTTTACTTGTTTGTAAAAAATTTTACATTATAATAGGTTTCGAAATATTTTATTGTACTTACATTGCCACAATGAGTAGGAGAAATGGTTAAAGGAGCTAGAGAGAATTAGGGGGGACAGAGGTACCGGAGAGGAGAAAAGAGAGTGACAATAGGTGTAGAAGAATGATTGAACCAAAAGTGCGGAAACGGAAGTCGGCGAGGGGAGGACTGGCGGTAGATAAAGTGTTCGTTAAAAGGGTAGAAATAAGAAAGCGAAAGGAGGCAACAGGAGAGAGAAAGGCGTGCGAGCGGAGCGAACGAGCGGGCGAAGCGAACGAGCGGGCAAAGCGAACGAGCGGAAGGTGAGAGTGGATGGATGATAGGGAGGAGATAGATGGAAGAGGGAAGTAAGAGAGAAAGAGTGGGGTATGCAAAAGGATGGCAAAGAATGTAAAAGTTGTAAAAAAATTTAAAAATGTAAAAATATAAACAGGTAACATGTAGAAAGAGTGGAAAAAGGAGTAAACTCTGTAAAAAAAAATCTTGGAACCTGTAATATACTGGGTATTACGTGAATACTGACACTGAATTATGCTGTGGGTAATAAGGTTTATTTGGATAATATACAGAATAATTCGGCAATGCCGGAATACGCCCAAGCTAGTACTTACTAGCTTGGTGCGTATTAACGTTACTCGCGTGCCTCACACCTGTGTGCCCAGAGTCGAAGTGGTACAATCTTCGTGCACACGCCCCGCGTGCTCACCCGCTCACCTCACACACGCTACAGTCTGTGTCGTAGCCGCCGGCACCGCTGTGTCGGCGCGCTCGTATACTCACGCTCACGCACACTCTCATACGCACACACTACAACATTCCGCCTTTTTAAGACTTGTTAAAGTGCGGTGAGCGTCTTACAGGGATTCGTTGATCTCGTCGTTTTACAATTTGATCTAGATGACGTCTTTGTAACTTGTTATTACAATTTCGCACGACAAAGGTTGATGGAGACGCCGTGGTTACAATCTCGCCCGGTATACGTTTTTCGCCTCTAACGCCGAAGTTATCGAGTAATACCGCGTCACCTACTTCTATGTCATTTTGTCGTGTGCCTGCTCTTGCTACAATCTGCGCGCGCTGTTTCTTTTCTACGTGCGCGTGTACGGATGGTTTTAGTAGGTCAAGTCTCGTTCGCAGGTTGCGATTGTACATTAATTGCGCTGGGCTTGTTCCCGTGGTACAATGTTCAATGTTCCTGTAGTCAAATAGGAACATGTTGACTGCACTTTCCTGCGTCTCTCCCCCTTTTACGATTTTTTAACTTTATTTTTTAATGTCCCCACAAAGTTTTCGGCTGCTCCATTTGATGCCGGATGATGCGGTGGCGAGAAGCTGTGTTTTACCCCGTTTCTACGTAGGAACGTTGTAAATTCATCCGCGCGAAACTGTGGTCCCCCGTCTGTTACTACGTGTTCGGGTAATCCGAAACGAGCGAACAATTTTTCAAATTCTTCGATTAATCTATACGTTTTCGTATTTTTCTTGAAGTTTATGACCTCTGGCCATTTAGATCGCGCATCGATTACAACTAAATACATATTCTCGTATAAGCTTAGATAATCGCAGTGTATCCGACCCCACACTCGATCCGGGTAGGGCCATGTTGTTAGTGGTGACTTTGGCGGTTTCTTTTGTTCGATTAAGCACGTGATACATTTGTTTACATGGTTTTCAATGTCTTTGTCTATACCTGGCCACCACACGTATGAGCGCGCGAACATTTTTATTTTTACGATGCCCATGTGCGTAGCGTGTAATTCTTTTAATATTAACGTTTGCATGCTTTCGGGAATGACCGCTCTTAAGTCCCAAAACAAGCACTCTTTATCGACCGTAAACTCAAGTCTTTTCCTGTGATACATTTTCTCGTTTTCTGATAATTCATTTACATTAGGCCATTCGTTGCCGGTATACTTAATGATATTGTTTAGTACTTTATCTTTTTTGCTTTCTAACGCTAGTGTTTTGCTATCAACGCAATTTACACCCTCGTTAAAAAAATATACGTTTGAAAACTCAGTCTTTAATAAATCTGTGTTATTATCAACCGGTAAACGAGATAATGCGTCACAGTTTGCATTTGCTTTCGATTTAATATACTCTATTTTGTATTTGAATCCTGACAAGTAGTATGCCCATCTTTGCAATCTACTGTCCGCGGTTTGTGGTATCCCTTTACGTGGGCCTAATATTAGTTGTAGAGGCTGATTGTCGGTTCTCAAAATTATTTCTCTGCCAAAGATAAATTGGTAAAATCGTTTGAAACCGAAAATGATTGCCATCGCTTTTTTATCTAGGATAGTGCGATTTAATTCTTTTTGTGCAATTTTCTTTGACGCGTACGCGATTGGCCTTTCCGTATTATCTTTGTACCTGTGTGATAGAATGGCCGATAACCCGTATGATGACGCATCGCATGCTAGTACCACTTGTTCTTTTGGGTCGAAGTTCGCTAACACGCGCGGCGAAATTGATTCGTCTTTAACCCATTCGAACGCTTTTTCGCAATCTCCATTCCATGCAAACTCTTTTGCATTTGCACATTCATACAGCGGCTTTAGATTGTCCGATCTGTTTTTAAGGAATCGCGCGTAAAAATTAATTAAGCCTAGGAATGACAATAATTCTTTGGAATTTTTCGGTCTCGGTGCTTGAACCATGGCATCGACTTTAGATTTGGCTTTGTGCAACCCGTTTTTATGTATGACGAACCCCAGGACTTCGATTTTCTCTTGCATGAATGTGCATTCATCTTTATTTAACCTTAAACCGTTTTCAACTAACCGCTCGCATACCGCTTCTAGATTTTTTACGTGTTCTTCTCTAGTGCGACCCGTTACATAGATATTATCGATATACGCAATTACGCCTTTTAATCCTCTCAAACATTCGTCCTTTTTCTTTTGAACGTCTGCGGGCGCGGTAGATACCCCCTCCGGTGGCTTTGTGTATTGGTATAGCCCCAGGTGCGTTACAACCGTCAATAATTTTGCACTCTCTTCGTCTGGTTCGAATTGCATATAACAGTGATACATGTCTAGTTCTGAGTACGATTCCCCGCCTTGTAAAACTGAAAATATTTCTTCGATCGTATGCAGCGGATATTTATCAATTATGATCCACGGATTTAACGTTAGTTTGAAATCTCCACACAGTCTAATGTTACCATTGCTTTTAAATGTTGGTACCAGTGGAGTAGCCCATTCGCTACTTTCAACTTTTTTTAAATGTTTCAGTTCTACTAGTCTTTTAATTTCTCTTTCTACCGGCGGCTTCAGCGCTTCTGGTACATGTCTGCATTTTAACGCTACTGCGCGAGCCCCTTCTTTCAGATAGATTTTGATTTTGCTCTTGTTGTACAAGCCCGGCTCGTCAATGAATAATTCTTTAAATGTATCCCAAATATACTCAGTTATCTTGTCAATGTTCACTTTATTTAAGCTCAATTTATTGTTAATTCTTAATGGCCACTGGCCCAATGCTGCTAGCCATTGTCGGCCGATTAAGGTGGGACCGTTTCCCGGCATTACAAAGCAATCCGCGGTGCATTTTGCCTTATTGAATTCGACCGCCAAGTTCGTTAGTTTACCCATCGGTTTCAATTCTTTGTTATCGTACGTACGCAATTTTACTACTGTTTTAGAAATATTCAAATTTTTAAACTGCTTATTTTTTTCGTACTCCGAAATCACCGTTGCGTACGTCCCTGTATCGATTTCCATGTTTATTTCTTTTCCGTTTATCATAACACCGATATACATGGGTTCCGCGTTCGCTTTTATGCCTTTATCGCTTACGTGTAAACATTCATATCTGCGCTTGCTTACTTCGAGTTTGTAGAAGTCTTCGCGATGTATAGAGTGCTGCGATGTTTCGGCCTCGGCGTCGTCATCGCTGTCGTCGTCTTCTTCTATCTTGTTTAGCGCTGCTTTTTTTTTCTTGCAAACTTTCTCCAAGTGTCCCTTTTCTTTACAGTAGCGGCACTCAGCGTTCTTGAAGTAGCACTCGGTGCGCACGTGATTCGGCCTACCGCAGCAATAACATTCGATGTTTTGTTTACTCCTGCCAGGCGCGCTCTTACTTTTGTCTTTGTTGCTATTGCTCTGCTCGCTTTGATGCTTCGCTGGTGACCTTGTATTGTTTGTGTTAAAATTTCTTCTACTGTTTAAGGCGAATACCTCTTTTTGCGTATTTCTGCCTTCCAATGCATTCATCGATGCCGTTGCGCTTATCACGGCGGCTTCTTTTGCTATTGCTTATTTCAAGGCACCGTCGTAATCTAGCTTTTCCATTTTGAAAAGCGTGATTCTTGTGTCTTCATCCCGTATACCACATACAAACTGATCACGTAACGCGATTTTTAGATCCGTGTAGTTGCAGTTTAACGACAGTGTTTTTAATCTGGCGAAAAAATCAGCGACTTTTTCATTAGCTTGTTGCCGCGCTTGATTAAATATACACCTTTCCATAACCTCTGAGGGCTTTGGCTTCAAGTGATCGTTCATTAATTTGACCATTGCTGAGTAGGATTGCTCTTTCAACGATGTTGGTGCGCTTAGATTTTTAAGTAATTTTTAGGCCTCTTCGTCCAGCTTTCCGATTAGTGTTGGTGCTTTTTTTTGTTCTTTGACGTCCTTGGCTTCGAAATGAAATTCCAATCTCTCTGTGAATAGCTCCCAGTCGTCTCTTTGTAAACAAAACTCCAGCCTTGCGTTGTCGTTCGCCATGTCGCTATCTTCGTCTGACTCTTCTGCTGATCCGTATTCACTCGAGTCGACGTTGGAATTCTCGTCCGATTTCTCTTTATATTTATCTTCTTCGCCCGTACCTTGTTTTGAAACCGCGTTCTCTATCCATAGACCATACAGAATGGACTGGGCATTGGAGTGGTGGGGGTGCTGCCGAGTAAGGAGACAAGGATAGCTATAGCGATATGTTGAACCTGGCAACGTTTACTCTGTGAATAGAGCATTTCGTCTTTCTTTTACAAACGACATACGTCTTCTGTCTCTTTTGCTTTACTTAGCAGCAAGCCGTACAATACTTCAGCATAGGCAATGCCCAGTCCATTCTGTATGGTCTATGTCTCTATCTCTTTCTTGACGGCGTCGACTAATATACCACGCAATCTCTCGAATTTCTCACTTTCGTCGAATTAAATTTCCCGTCTAATTAATTCGGCAAATATTTTTTGCTTATTTAACAAGTACACCCAACCCACTTTTAGTTTTTCCTCTTGCGTGTTACTCATTAATTTATGCTTTATCCCCCACACTTTTTATCAATAGCTTTTATTTAAGTATTTTTTTTTTTTTTTTTTTTTTTTTTTTTCGTTTAACCCTAGTTTTCACTTTGCCCAGTGTATCAACTTTTCGAGTTTTTAAATTGTTTTCCACATTATTTCCACATTTTCATTATTGTTTTTCACCCGCACACAGGAGAAGGAAGCCTTTATCACTTGCTCTTTTTCACTTCCGCTTTACTATTGCCCACTTTTCACACACGTGGTTAGTCTCTAGCATCCTCGTCGCCATGTAATATACTGGGTATTACGTGAATACTGACACTGAATTATGCTGTGGGTAATAAGGTTTATTTGGATAATATACAGAATAGTTCGGCAATGCCGGAATACGCCCAAGCTAGTACTTACTAGCTTGGTGCGTATTAACGTTACTCGCGTGCCTCACACCTGTGTGCCCAGAGTCGAAGTGGTACAATCTTCGTGCACACGCCCCGCGTGCTCACCCACTCGCCTCACACACGCTACAGTTTGTGTCGTAGCCGCCGGCACCGCTGTGTCGGCGCGCTCGTATACTCACGCTCACGCACACTCTCATACGCACACACTACAGAACCCAGTAGGGACCCAATAAATACATAAAATACAATACAATACATTGCCACGAAGAGTAGAATAGTTATTTTCATGTGATTTTTCGAGATTTCCTTCGGGAATGATGTTTTTCTGATCCTTCCTTCCTTCTTTTTATTATTTCCTTTTCCTTTTTTTCGGATGTCGTTGAACATAGTTGTTCGCTTATATCATCGTTTTATTTGTTGTTTTTTGGATCACTTTTTTTTATTTTTTTTTTTTACTTACACTTCGTGTTTGGTTTTCTTTAGTGTATGCAGTTGTATTATTATTTGTATTTTGGTTATTTTACCATTCACTTCCGTATTTTTTTCTATTTTTATTGAGTGTAAGTGAAATTACGTGGTTTGAACGAGAAAAACTGTTTCGTGACATTTGTGTCGACATTCTTCGATGTATTTTTTCAATAAAAAATTTTTTGGTTCTGCATCTGTTGATGGATTCACAATTCTGACACCAAATTGTGATGGTCGAACGGGTGTAAAATAATGATAGATCGAGAGTGAGATTTATTCGCGTTTATTATACTTAGTTAAAGGGAGCAGTAGTGCAGTGGGTAGCGTGCTCGGCTCGCACGCAGTGGCGCGCGATGTGGCCGGGTTCGATTCCCAACGTCGGTAGCAATGGAAAAATTTTCTAAGTGCTTTTTCTGTGACCCCGTTGGTTCAGAACCCACCTAAAAAAGTAGCTCCAAAGGAAACCAGTGCCTCGGTGTGGTGACCGAAAGGATAGGAAGATGTGTTGGGTTCGATTCCCGATGCCGTAGCACGGCTGATGAAAGCACAACGGGTTCGGACGTAGCTCCAGAAACAAGACGTACGAACTACGACTGCCTCTGTCCCATAGTGCTGACATCTAAAGTGTGCGAGACGAGCTCCGGCAGCGAGAAGCATTGCCGTAGCACAGCAGATGGTAAAAGCACAAACGGGCTCGGACGTAGCTCCAGAGGCAGGGCGTACGAACTACGACCGTTTCTGTCCCAGGTGCTGACACCAGCGGGTGCGCGACAAGCTCCGGCAGTGGGAATCGAACCGGGGACAAATGGATACAAGAGAAGACCAATGGTAGATGGTGTTGGGAGCCCACAACACTCAGGGGAGTCGGTGTAAGAACTCATACCTCAATACCACCACATTATACTTAGTTAGTTTGGGAGTGCACGTCCGAACGATTTAATGGTTGATGATAAGCTGTAGTGCAGTAGTGTAACAAGGACAGTTCTAACTCAAGATCCCTACCCCGACATTTACCGACATTTTTCAGCTCAGACATGGACCACTTAGCCGAGACACGAACCCGGGGGGGGGGGGTGGCTATCTCTAAGATCCGGAATGCACGTAGCTGATCCAGGGGGTGGCACTAACAACCAGAGTGCACCTAATCTCTTATGGGTTAAGACATTGTCGGGGGGGGGGGGGGGGGGGGGGGGGCTAGCTTTGAGGGTGGTATTAAAATGCCGTTATTTCTGATAGCTGCAGTGCACCTTGTTTTCCATGATGGCATTCGAATATCGCTATCTCTAACAGGTAAATAGTGGGTCAGAGCATTAGATCTTTCAACCGCGCACACAACACTACCCTCCTGGACCGGCGCGTCTCGTTGTCGCGAGTAGAGAAACAGTACCGGTTCTAACTCAAGATCCCTACCCCGACATTTACCGACATTTTTTAGCTCACACACGAACCACTTAGCCGAGACCCGAACCCGGGGGGTAGGGGGGCTATCTTTGAGATTCCGAATGCGCGGAGTCGATCGGGGCGAGGGGGCTCTCGAACAACTGGAGGGCAACTAATCTCTTATGGGTCGAGACATTGGGAGTAGGGGGGGGGGGGGCTAGTTTTGAGGGTGGTATTGGAATACCGCTATCTCTGGCAGCGGTGGGGCGCCTTATTTTTCATGGCGGAATTTGATTGCCGATTATCAGTTAGACTGGAGTCTCTGTAAGGAGGGGGGGGGGGCTAGTTTTGAGGGTGGTATTAGAATGCTGCTATTTCTGACAGCTGCAGTGCAGCTTGTATTTCATGCTGGCATTGGAATGTTGTTATCTCTACCAAGTAAATAGTGGGCCGGAGCGTTAGACCTTTCAACCACACACGACGACGCTACCCTCCTGGGCCAGTGTGTCTGTTTGACGCAACTTTATCGCCGGTCATAAATCATTTTTGGTTAATGTGCTAAGGGTCAGACCGCAGTCTGGAAAAGGCCAAACATATGAGGTCATAAAATCTTAGAGGCGCCTATGATAGTGTCAGGCTGGTCCTCGGCACCCGAAGGAAAAGCGTTAAAAATATCCCTAACAGGTATTCTTCTGACCGCATTTATATGAGCGTTTCCCTATCACTGACTGGTGCGTGAGCAGATGTAGCGCAGGGTGCTGCGGCAGATCTTTTTTCAAATCGCGATGAAATTGGGACGAAGAGGAGATTGGAAATATGGAAAAGCACGTTCGATTCGATACTCGAGTTCAAATTCATGTGATGTATGCATAGGATTATGCGTACAGAGCCGCTCTTCGAGTTCGGTGGGAAGAAGTTGCACGTGATCGTGAGCGATTTAGATTGAGAATTTAAAAATGCGGCAAACTGATTCAATCTGTATTGATGGAGAAAAAATTTAACGGAAAATGCAATACACGCTTGCGCCTGCGCAATGTTTAAAAAGGAGCAGTGAGCTAGCACCAAGATGGGAAGAAGTTGCACGTGATCGTGAGCGATTTAGATTGAGAATTAAAAAATGCGGCAAACTGATTCAATCTGTATTGATGGAGAAAAAATTTAACGGAAAATGCAATACACGCTTGCGCCTGCGCAATGTTTAAACAGAAGTAGTGAGCTAGCACCAAGATGGGAAGAAGTTGCACGTGATCGTGAGCGAGTTAGATTAAGAATTTTAAAATGCGGCAAACTGATTGAATCTGTATTGATGGAAAAAAAAAAATTTAACTGAAAATGATATACTAATATGCGTCATCGACGTGTTTCAACGTGTTTCAAACCCTCGAGCCTTCGAGAGCGGATGATGCCATATTGCATGTCTGAACACGCTTGAGCCTGCACAGTGTTCAGATATTTTGACAAGCCGCCGGAAAATGAGGCTTCGATGTTCATGGAATGCCGCTATGACGCGCTTAGTCTCTTTCTTGCTATCAGCATGGATGGAGAAAGAAAAGCGTTCAAGTGTCCCTAACGGGTATTCTTCTGGCCAATATATATAAGCGTTTCCCCATCACTAGCTCACATTTTCTCCTGTGCATTCAAACAAATATTATCGGCCAGAAAAAAGCCAAAAAATGGATGCGCAAATGTGTAAAAGGACTGTCGCGCTTATGGAGGAGGCATTTTTCATGATTCGGAGAAAATCTAGACCAGCTTCAGTGCAAAAGTTTATAAAGTTCAGTGATAAACATGTGAAGATTTTGGACAAAGTGTTGCGTGCAAACGTTCCAACAATAGGTGAAAAAATTCGTATTCAGACAACAATAGCGACATTGATGTCACTGAGTGAAAAGCTGAAAAAATGTGGTGCTGGTGCTGTGAAAAGTGACAAGGTGCGGTGGAGGGACATGGACACTGCGTTTAAGAAAAGAATTAGGACTGAAGTGGTTATCAATCTACAGCACAAAGATGTACAAAGTTTTCTCGACGACGCGAGACCTCTGATAATCTCGAAAATAACTGCGGTTTTGAGCAAAGCAGGAAACTCAAAAGTTAACGTTATTCTAGCCTGCCGTTTTCACATCACCAAACTCGAGGAAATAATGGAAGATAATAAATTCTTCAATACGCAGAATCAAGCTATTTTACCCTCGACAGACATGGAAGAGTGGTTCAGGGTACATGTAAAGGATAAATTGTTGGTGAAAGTTGAGGAGTTTACGGAAAAGGAATCTGGCTGGTCTCTCTTTTCCATAATTAACTTAGTCGTCAATATGAACAAATACATGCCTCTGCGTGGTGGACTATCTACGTATACAAGTCTACCGAAATAAATTCAATTAAAACGTGCAGTCGTCAGTATTATAAATTATGACCCTTATTGTTTCTTATGGTCTGTGACGGCAGCTCTCTCCCCTGCAGCTGAAAATTGTGAGCGAAAATCGTCGTACCCACCGTTTAGTGACGTGCTTCAGTAAACTGGACTTGATTTTCCTATGAGTCTAAAAGACGTACCGAAATTTGGAAAAATAAATGGTTTGTCA
The DNA here is from genome assembly GCA_963564615.1 of Rhorus exstirpatorius. Taxonomy (NCBI): domain Eukaryota; kingdom Metazoa; phylum Arthropoda; class Insecta; order Hymenoptera; family Ichneumonidae; genus Rhorus; species Rhorus exstirpatorius. Next base: position 5,596,636 of record OY751315.1, read on the forward strand.
ATTAACGTATATGGCATATAAGATCATCGTCGTGGAAAGCTTGAAATAGTGCCAGTATATTTGAGTGTTCAAAGGTCCGATAGACCTACTATACACCTACTAATGCAGGAAGCTGCGAGCGAAGAAGAAGAAGAAGACGAAGGAAAAGAAGACAGCAATCCGGTGCATCACTTTTCATGGATCAAAAATATTTTCGGCTGGTCAGCTCGCAAATTACAAAATATGCGCATCATACTTGGCTCTGCGACAGGTGTTTGTGTCATTTCAAAACAGAAAATTTGCTAATAAAACACACAGATGACTGTGTAAAAATCAGTAAATGTCGAACGGTCTTTCCGGAGGGTGAGGACAGAATATTAAAATTCAAAAATTTCAAATACAAAGAAGATGTTCCATTCGTCGTGTATGCCGATCTCGAGTGCTTATTAGAGCCAAGAACATCGGTACAGAAAAACACAATGGGATATCAAAACCATGTGCCCCACAGTATCGGTTATTATCTGTGCTGTAGTTATGACGATACGCTTTCCGAGTACAAATCACACCGTGGCAAAGACTGTATCCAGTGGTTTATGGTGGAGTTGGAAACCCTATCAAAATCGCTGCATTCGCGTCTAACACATATCACACTGATGGAGATCCTGAACACCGTACAAAATCATCAATTCACGACGTCTACAGCTTGTCACATTCGCGAGAAAGAATTTCTTCCAAGTGATCTAAAGGTTCGAGACCACTGTCATTTTACGGGTCGTTATCGCGCTGCTGCACATCAAGATTGCAATTTCAATTTTAAGAATTCTCATGTAGTTCCCGTTGTATTCCACAATTTATCCGGATATGATTCTCATTTTTTAATAAGGTCATTAGCGACTGCATTCGAGGGCTCTTTATATCTTTTACCTATAAACAGGGAAAAATATATTTCATTCTCGAAAAGTGTCAAGGGGACAGTTGTAAATTACAGATTTATCGACTCATTCCGATTTATGCCAAGTAGCATCGACAAATTAGCCTCATATTTGAACATTAATAACAAAATAATTACACGCGCAAATTTTAATAGCGAGGCTGAATGCAAGCTATTGGCACGAAAAGGTGTTTTCCCGTATGACTATGTTAATAGCTGTGTAGGGGTGTGCGGGTGCCCGAAATTTCGGGTACCCGAACTCGGGTTCGGGTCGGGTTTGCATCAGGTCGGATTTTTTGGCAAGCCCGAAATTTTCGGGTAGTTCGAAACCTTCGGGTAGTCCGAAATCTTCGGGTAATCCGAAATCTTTGGGTAGTCCGAAATCTTCGGGTAATTCGAAATCTTCGGGTAGTCCGAAACCTTCGGGTAGTCTGAACTTTTCGGGTAGTCCGAAATAACCGGGTAATTCAATAAAACTCGAGGATTCCGAAATCATTAGGAAAAACAAAATCTCCGAGAGATCTGATGGCAAATGTTTTTACTAAAATATTAAACGTCTGCATCTTTCGTCAACGCAGCGTGGTTTCGTTCACTTATTTCGTTTTTTTTTTCTGTTACTCTCCGACGTGCTAAACAACTGTGATCAAATTACAAAACGAGTAAAAAGTGCTCTCTGAAATAAACAAAAAAAAATGGGTGGTAGGAGGTACTGTTGTGTTGTGGGGTGAAAAAATTCCCAATCTTAAAATCAGGAATGGACTTTTTATTCGTTTCCGAGACGAAATTAGGAAATTAACGAGAGAAATGAGTGGATCTATGCTGTCAAAAGAATGTAAGTAATATTATAATAATATTATAACAATTTTATACAAGGAACGTATTGAAAATATGAAAAGGTCAGATTTTCTGTAAAAATCTTCAATAATATGACTTCAATAATTTCATATTGCACTAAATAAAACAATAAACGATAATCTAAAACGTGCAGTGATTTGTATTTGAATCGTATGTTTACTGTTATGAGAAGAACAACTTCGGAGTTGCCGTCATTAACCGACAGATGGGGTTGCCGTCGCTTCGCCATGATATCCAAGAGGTCTTAAATGAATAAAAATATATATATATATATTCAAGAGGCTCGCGCTCGTATTGTTTCGGGCTGTAGTTGAGGACGATCGACAGGAGCGGGCAAGTCGAGGCAACTTTGTAATAGCAATAGCGGTGTGTCGCGCAACGAGACATTGTTGTTAAGTTTCTTTCTGAACCTATTGTTTGATGTAGCAGAGCTGTATACAGTTATGTCTGATTCTCAACCTGAAGCCGAAGCCGTCCAGCAAAATGAAAATACATCGGTGGGCAAAGAACAGACTCACAACGATGATACTGCGACTGATTCTTTAGAGGCAAGTTTCAGCGGGCTTCCATCTGCTCGCAAGAGTTCTACTTGGATTCATTTCAAAAGACTCAATCCCGAAGAAGCTGAGTGCAATAATTGCAGAAAAAAAATAAAAACAAAGCAAGGGTGCACTTCAGTGATGTCTAGACATTTGAAGCTTCATCCGAACGTATATAAAGAATTTATCGAAAAAAAAACAGAAGCATTGGGTGGTCATCACCAAACAGCAGAAAAACCCATCGTAAAAGCTATGCGGAGACAGCAACCGCTTGATAAAGATTCAGCGAAAGCCAAAGAGCTAACAAAAGCTGTAGCTATGATGCTAATAAAAGATTTGCAACCGTTCAGCTTCGTGGACGACAAAGGCTTCAAAAATTTTGTTAAAGTAGCTGAACCTCGTTACCAGTTGCCATCGCGTACAACATTTTCTTGTACGATCATTCCACGAATGTATAAAACAAAGAAAGATGAAGTTTTTCAAATGATTCAGCGTGAGTTAAACGAAGGTGAGTGAACAATGTGTCTTGTCGCAAATGTGAAATAAATTATTTCACATTTGCTTGATAGCTATATTATTTCAAATAATATAGCTATCAAGCTATCTCTCTCTAACACACGCTTCGCCATCTAGCTATTTATTTTTCATACACGTCTTTCCTTGCGTGTGTGGGAATCGGAGAGTCCAGACATAAATAAACGACAGATATACACTTAACACAAATATATATCTGTAGAAGACGGCTGAAACTCTGGTGAACCGTCCCCACGCCTCTCGCCATTGTTTCAGCCGCCAAACTGTCAGCCACAAACGTAACAACATAACAAAAAATAAGAAAAAAAAAAAAATTATGGACCTGTTTAATAATTTAATATATTTTCGTACAAATGCGAGATGTTTTTCAAAACATTTTTTTCTTCTTGATATGTGTCCAAGTGGATGGATCATGGGGATAGATATACATTATTCTATTATTTATTGTTTAATTCGCCGCGCTTATTGTGCCTACGCAAACTGCGATTTATGTTTGAATAGTGAAGCAAGGATTGCTATACGCAAACACTTTATTTCAAACTGCTATCAAAATTTTTTTTCTTCGCGTGCTTGGTGTTACATTTATTCAATTCATCTGTAGAAATTGCGAAATCGTTGGAGTTAGTCACGTTATCGTAATGATGAAGCATTGGGGAAAAATCAATATTTTATTAATTTTGCAATGATTTTTAATTGAAGTAAGATTTTGAAATATGATTGTGTTTTGTTTTATTACGGTTTACTGAATTTCAGACAATTCCAAAATAGCAGAATAACCGCTTTTCCTCAGCATGAATCGTTACGATAACGTTACTAACTTCAATATGATAATTCGTTCGGATTTCTCATGCTGGTATGATTTACAAACTAAAGGTGTTACGAGTATTGCTCTAACAACAGATGGATGGACTTCTATCGCGATCGAGAGCTACATGTCCCTCACCCTGAATTATATTGCACAAAATTTCGAAGCCAGGCATTTCATGTTGGAAATCAAACACTTTGGCGAGAGTCACAGCAGCCAACACCTTTTCGAGTTTGCTGCTGAAGCGATTGAGGAATGGGGACTTCAACAGGATGCAACTACGACGATCTACTTTGTTAATGATAATGCACCAAATATTGTCAAGGCCTTGAGTATGAACGAGGACTGGATTCGAATCCCCTGTTTTGCCCACACTTTACAACTATGTGTGAAAGACGCAATGAGAGCTTGCAAAGGATTTGTAGAGCTTTGTCGCAAATGCAGAGGAATCTTCGGATATTTCGGGCGATCCTCTTCTGCTAGACAAAGCCTGTTGACGGTGCAAAAAGTATTTGATCCAAACAGTATCCCCCTCGATTTGATACAAGATGTGGACACTCGCTGGAACTCCCAGTACGATATGCTTGAAAGGCTTATTCACCTAAGAAGAGCCCTAGGAGCTGTTCTTTCAGAATCCAAGATGCCTAACAACTTAACAGGAACCGAGTGGAACATGGTTGCGACTTACGTCCGATTGCTGGCTCCGTTGAAAGATGATACAGTTTTGATGAGTGGCGAAGACTACCCAACATTGTCGATGTATATCCCTATGATTGATGGTTTAATCAAAGCTACTCAGACATTTATCGATAGTGGCTCAGAGGGGAATTCGTTGGGTAGAAATCTCCTAGCGTCGCTAAATTCTCGATTTGACGGACGTTATGACAATGTTACATTGTTGATGGCAATGTTAACAGATCCACGATACAAAGACCGACCCCTCCCTGACGAAAAAAAACCTGTAGCAATAGAAATATTGAGGCAAAAGATTTTGACCCTCAAAAACCGCATGAAAGTACCAGATCGGCCATTGCAGCGAGAAGAATCGTTACAGCCCATCATTTCTAAAACCGCAGGTTCGCACACAGCTATTACTCTAACTTTCGCCACCTCAGATTCTGCGGTCAACATCATACATAAGGAAGTTTGATATTTATGTCAGGCAGTTAATACTGTAAACCATTTCTGTTCTTCTAGTGCACCAATCGACATTATTCAACTTTCTGGATAATATCGATCAAACCGATCACCATGATGATCCGGCTGAGTCCGATCTAACGATTGAAATTGAAAGATTTTTCAATGCACGAGTCGTTTCACGGGAAACTGCTTTGTTAGAATGGTGGAAAAATAACGAAGTGCGATATCCGTTGGTGAACCTAATCGCAAAAAATTACGCGGGAATTCCAGCTACTCAGGTATCGAGTGAGCGCCTTTTTCCACAGCAGGAAATATCGTGACTGCTAGACGAGCTAAACTCTTGACAGAGCACGTTGAAGAATTGTGTTTCCTAAATAAAAATATGGAAATTTAATCCTTTTGTATCTTCAGAAATTTTCCAAATATAACCTCAGTTTTCTTCTACTACGTCAAGTTTTTTCTCTACACCTTATGAGGGCGCCCTGGAGGATTTCGATGCTTAACGTATATTTCTTGAAGAAATATACTTCGATATATGAAGAAATTTTCTTCATATATCGAAGTCCACGTATCTTAAGCGCAAAAGAGCACTACGAAATACGAATAGTAAATTCATAGAATCCGGGCCATTTCTTTATTTTTGCGTCAAGTGAAAATGTATTGTAGTGTTTTTTGTTCAGAATTGTGTACAAAATAGGGCTGTTAAGCTCTTTTTTTGCGTTTTACATACGTGGATGAAGAAATATACGTAAACGTCGAAATCGACCAGGGCACCTCGATAATGTATATATCTCCAAATATCTCAAAGTTCACGTATTTTAAGGGCAAGAAAACTCTTTCCAGCCCTATTCTATACGAAATTCTGAACAAAAAACACTACAATACATTTTAAATTGACGCAGATATAAATGAATGGCACGGATTTTACAAAATCGCAATAAATTCGTAGAATACATGCTATTTCTTCTTTTCTGCGTCAACCGAAAATGTATTGTAGTATTTTTTATTCAGAGTTACGTATAAAATAGGGCTCTCACCCGGGTGAGTAATACCCGGGATTTCCGGGTAACTCGAAATTTCTGGGTACCTCGGGTAATCCGAAATTTTCGGGTAAACCAAAATCTTCGGGTAATCCGAAATTTTCGGGTAATCCGAAATCTTCGGGTAATCCGAATTCTTCGGGTACTCCGAAATCTCCGGGTACTCCGAAATCTTTGGGTAATCTGAAACTTTCGGGTAATCCGCAATCTTCGGGTACCCGAAATTTTCGGGTACCCGACCCGAATGTAATCCATTTTACCCGACCCAACCCGACCCGAAGAATTTCAGTACCCGCACACCCCTATAGCTGGGATATCCTCGATGAGACCGAATTGCCCTCAAAAAAATATTTTTTTTCCAAGCTCAATAATACGGAGATTTCCGACAGCGAATATGCGCACGCATCTAATGTTTGGAAAACATTCAAGATAAAAACTTTAGGTGAATATTCAGATTTATATTTAAAAACAGACGTTCTCCTTTTGGCTGACATATTTGAGAATTTTCGACGAAATTGTTTTTTAATTGAAAATGCCAAAGCATAATCTCCCTGCACAACCCCCCCCCCCCCCCCTCCCTGACATTACGCTTTGGCATTTTCCAGACAAGCACCGATGCTCAAGCAGCCACGAGAGAAACGAAGAAGGCTTCAGCATAGGCGCCGCCTACCCGAGCAAAGGAGGCCGAGAAAAGTTGCTAAAAGAATATCATGATGCCCCCCCCCCCCCCCCCCCAGGTAGGCACGAAGGCATTTCGGAAGTCTTTAAATGTCTTCAGAAGCCATTGGAAGTCCTTGGAACTCTTCGGAAGTCTTTGGAAGTCTTTTGGCGGCTCTGGGAGTCTCTGGAAGTCTTCGAAGAATTCCTCATAATACGCAATTGATAGTCCTTAGAAGTCTTTGGAAGTCTTTGAAAATCTTTGGAAGTCTTTGGAAGTCTTCGGGAGTCTTTGGAAGTCTTTGGAAATCTTTAAAAGTTTTCATAAGTCTTTGGAAGTCTTGGGAAGTTTTTGGAATTCTTCGGAAGTCTTTGGAAGTCTTTTTGAGGCTCTGGGAGTCTCTGGAAGTTTTCGAAGAATTCCTCATAATACGCAATTGATAGTCTTTAGAAGTCTTTGAAAATCTTTGGAAGCTTTTGGAAGTCTTTGGAAGTCTTTGGAAATCTTCGGAAGTCTTTGGAAGTTGGAAGCCACCTGTACACCCAAAATCCAAGTGAATAGCCCCTCGATCCCAACTATTGATATAGTCATGCGGGAAAACATTTTTTCGTGTCAATAGCTTGCAAACTCTGATGAAAAAGTATAATATTCATATGTACTCGACATACAGTAATTTGAAAGCATCAATTTGCGAGCGTTTTAATCGTACCTTGAAAAATAAAATGTGGATGAGATTTAGTCTTCGTGGAAGCTACAAGTGGACCGATATTCTCAAAAATTTTATTTTCGAATATAACGATAGTGTACATCGCACAATTAAAATGAAGCCGAAAGGTGTGAACTTAGAGAATGAGAAGCAGCTATTACAACGCGTTTTCATGACTCGAGAACCGTTGAAAAAAAAGACGACGAAATTTCGATGCGGTGACAAAGTGAGGATAAGCAAATTCAAAAATATATTTGCCAAGGGTTATACTCCAAACTGGAGAACGGAAATATTTACAATACATCAAGTGAAAAATACGAACCCTGTGACGTTCAGTCTCAAAGATTATCAAGATGAACCCATCGCCGGTGGTTTTTATGAGCAAGAGCTACTTAGAGTTGAAAATTCCGATATTTATCTGATTGAACGAGTATTGAAGAAGCGCGGAAATAAATTTTTGGTAAAATGGCTGGGTTTCGACAACGCCCAAAATAGTTGGATAAGGAAATCTGATGTGTAATAAAATATTTTAACAAATGAACATTATTGATCCTTTCAATCGCAACCTTCTATCCCATCTCTCACAGGATTATTTTGTTGGACAGGATATTAATTAAGAAAAAGTCGGTTTCAATATATATATATATTTTTTTTAATAGATTTTTTCCTCCAGCCAGCGTATCAATTTTATTAGTTCATATACAATGTATTCGCAGTTTTCATACCATTCACAACCCAAATCTCGTGAAACGTTGAGAGGTTTCGCCGACTCTCACTGCTCGAAGATTTATGCTTCCATGTACATGTCTTCACTCGTCACATCGTAACCCCATGGTACAGTATCAGTAGACTTTGGGCACAGAATTCGTTTGTCATCCTGCCAGCTTTATACTATTTTATTTTGCCTAACCGTCTCTACGACATGTTTTGAACTGCGTATCATGTGCTGGGTCCTAATCAAGGTTTTACAATGAAATAGACACTCTTTATAGTCATCGAACATGATGGTTTTTAAAGTCGCTCCTCTGACGCCCTTTGCACGTTTATTTTCAAGCTCATTACCTTGTACTTTATACGAGTATAACTTTGCCCTAAGCCCTATAAACTCGGTCATAATTTTACCATTATTTTCATCTTTCATAAGACCCAACACTTTTTTATTCGCAAGAGGCATTCCATAGGGATTATTTGTCGGGTAATCGGATGTATCAAATTGGTGTATGTCACGTCTCATGAATTCGTAGATATTTGGAGTAGTTACGTGATAGATTAGGCTGTCCGTATCTGTGTACAATAATTTGGCTTGCTCGCCGAATGTAATCTTCATATAGTCGTAATGGAAACGGTATAAATAGATTTTAGACAGGTCAAGAATTGAAAATCCAACATATATCGGTTTGTTGAATTTTACTTTAGCTTTAGTCAATTCTATGATAACCATATCGTCGTCGAATATGGTGCAGCTATGAAAGGTAGCTCGAGCGATGAGAGCTCTTGCGCCATATCGCCCATGCCAGCGTGTAACGAGCTTTACTTCACGATGATTACGTACATTTTCCATCGTTTTCCCAAAAACCGCGTTATTCATTAGTTTGTAAAAATTTTTCTCGAGATCGTTATTGGACTGCTTTCTCAAATTCGTATTGAGATCAATGTATTTTTTCCACCAAGGGGATTGATTGAATTTTAGCACCCGATGAATTTTTGCTAATTTTAGGCCCAATCTCAAAGACTCCTGTAAATTACGATAGTGAATAATGTATTTTTCCTTCGGTAGCAATGTCGTCATCAATTTTGAATTTTTAGATTTCGGGGCTCGATAGTGTTCTGGACATGGCGGCAAGTCTTTGTGAGATTTGTGGAGCTCATTGGGATACTGCAAGTTGACCTCGAGTATATACCCGATCGGCGAATCTTCGGAAATATTTTCAATATTTTCAATAGAATTTTCCGCCCATTCGAATGAGCTGTATGGTAATAATTCACTCATAGCTGCACCGTATAAGTTATTGACATCATAGTACATGAGATATGACTCGGCGGTATTTGGATCGAAATTCGTTTCCATGAATCGATTGCTTGCTTTCGCATACCTGTTGGTACATTGCGCGACTCCGCCTCGGATGCCGTTTTCAATAAAAAGTAACATATCCACGTCAGTGAGGAGTTCGAGTTCAATTTGCGTGCACTTGAGCATTGCATCGAATGAAAGACCAGGGGCTGTGTAGTAATGGAGCGGATCTAAATTATACGTATTTAAACAATTTCGTCGAAAATTCTCAAATATGTCAGCCAAAAGGAGATAGTCTGTTTTTAAATATAAATCTGAATATTCACCTAAAGTTTTTATCTTGAATGTTTTCCAAACATTAGATGCGTGCGCATATTCGCTGTCGGAAATCTCCGTATTATTGAGCTTGGAAAAAAAATCTTTTTTTGAGGGCAAGTCAGTCTCATCGAGGATATCCAAGCTATTAACATAGTCATACGGGAAAACAACTTTTCGCGCCAATAGCTTGCATTCAGCCTCGCTATTAAAATTTGCGCGTGTAATTATTTTGTTATTAATGTTCAAATATGAGGCTAATTTGTCGATGCTACTCGGCATAAATCGGAATGAGTCGATAAATCTGTAATTTACAACTGTCCCCTTGACACTTTTCGAGAATGAAATATATTTTTCCTTGTTTATAGGTAAAAGATATAAAGAGCCCTCGAATGCAGTCGCTAATGACCTTATTAAAAAATGAGAATCATATCCGGATAAATTGTGGAATACAACGGGAACTACATGAGAATTCTTAAAATTGAAATTGCAATCTTGATGTGCAGCAGCGCGATAACGACCCGTAAAATGGCAGTGGTCTCGAACCTTTAGATCACTTGGAAGAAATTCTTTCTCGCGAATGTAGCAGGCTGTAGACGTCGTGAATTGATGATTTTGTACAGTGTTCAGGATCTCCATCGGTGTGATATGTGTTAGACGCGAATGCAGCGATTTTGATAGGGTTTCCAACTTCACCATAAACCACTGGATACAGTCTTTGCCACGGTGTGATTTGTACTCGGAAAGCGTATCGTCATAACTACAGCACAGATAATAACCGATACTGTGGGGCACATGGTTTTGATACCCCATTGTGTTCTTCTGTACCGATGTTATTGGCTCTAATAAGCACTCGAGATCGGCATACACGACGAATGGCACACCTTCTTTGTATTTGAAATTTTTGGATTTTAATATTCTCTCCTCACCCTCCGAAAAGACCGTTCGACATTTACTGATTTTTACAAAGTCATCTGTATGTTTTGTTAGCGGATTTTCTGTTTTGAAGTGACACAAACATCTGTCGCACAGCCAAGTATGATGTGCATTTTTTGAAATTTGCGAGCTGACCAGCCGAGAAATATTTTCGATCCATGAAAAGTGATGCACCGGATTGCTGTCTTCTTTTCCTTCTTCTTCTTCTTCTTCTCCTCCTTCTTCTTCTTCTTCTTCGCTCGCAGCTTCCTGCATGAGTACACGGAGAAACTTTTTCGCGCACTGCCGTCGCAGTCTCTATTTCAAGCGGTACGGCTGCACGCTCAGAAGCCCGAGCGCGCCACCATCGCAGTTTTAGAGCTGTAGCGTCTCAAGACCTACAGCGTGCGGCGATCGCAGGTTCTGCGCGCTGGGTGATCGCAGAGAGTGAGAGCGCGTGCTTCCATGATACAGTATATGAGCTCTGAGCGTGCTGTCATCGCAAGAGAGTTAGACCAAACGTCTGCATGCCGAGCGTATTAATTTTTGCATGAATATATGCACGGATAAATAATGTTTTTTTAGCTTATCTATCTTTTTAGGTTAATAAGCTTATATAGAAGTATGAAACTAATTATTTTTAACTTTATTCTATCACCTTAAAAGAAACTGGATTGCAATGAAACCATGTTAATAGTGGGCAGTATTTTAAATACAAAAATACCTATATATGGGACATTCCACGTCAACTCAGCCACCGCGTTTTTTTTCATTGTCTCGAGAAAATTATTCAGTATGGGCATTTCAAAGGAAAATATATCCATGACATTTTACCAAAATTTCATCCCCCCACTATTGTTGGTTCTCGAGATAATGATTAATGAAGTCTCAATTTTGTAAAAATCATAACTTCGTAACTACTGATCGGATTTAAACGATTGAAAAAAAATATGTCATCATCGGATAAAAGCTCATTAGACATTTTTCGGAGTAAATTAACAAAAAAACAATTTTTCCCTCTTCACTGATGCCTTGTTCCATTTTGAAAAAATCCTGCGGAGTTGTGTATTGCCTCTCTCTATCAGAAAAAAAAATACTGAGTAGAATTCCGATTGGCCCTTTCGTGGAAAAAAAAAATCGAAAAATTTCCCCGAAAACCGTCTAATGAACTTTTCTCCAAGGACGGCATATTTTTTTTTCAAAAAGGGCAAAAAAAATAAAAAAGATTCGTTTTTTAATCGTGAAAATCCGATCAGGCGTTACGAAGTTATGATTTTTACAAAATTGAGAATTTATTAGTCATTATATCGAGAACCAACAATAGTGGGGGGATGAAATTTTCGTAAAATGTCATGGATATATTGTACTTTGAAATGCCTATACTGAATAATTTTTTCGAGACAAAAAAAAACGGGGTGGCTGATGAGTTAACGTGGAATACGACATGTCAACGCAGCCACGTCAACTCAGCCACCCCGTTTTTTTTTGGTCTCGAAAAAATTATTCAGTATGGGCATTTCAAAGTACAGTATATACATGAAATTTTACCAAAATTTCGTCCCCCCACTATTGTTGGTTCTCGAGATAATGATTAATAAATTCTCAATTTTGAGAAAATCATAACTTCGTAACGGCTGATCGGATTTTAACGACTAAAAAAAGAATCGTTTATTTTTTTGCCCTTTTTGAAAAAAAATATGCCGTCATTGGAGAAAAGTTCATTAGACAGTTTGCGGGGAAATTTTTCGATTTTTTTTTTTTTCCACGAAAGGGCCAATCGGAATTATACTCAGTATTTTTTTTCTGATCGAGGGAGGCAATACACAACTCCGCAAATTTTTTTCAAAATGGAACAAGGTATCAGTGACGAGGAAAAAATTGTTTTTTGTTAATTTACCCCGAAAACTGTCTAATGAGCTTTTATCCGATGATGATATATTTTTTTCGAAAAGGGCAAAAAAAATATAAAAGATTCTTTTTTTAATCGTTTAAATCCGATCAGTAGTTACGAAGTTATGATTTTTACAAAATTGAGACTTCATCAATCATTATCTCGAGAACCAACAATAGTGGGGGGATGAAATTTTGGTAAAATCGTGGATATATTGTCCTTTGAAATGCCCATACTGAATCATTTTTTCGAGACAATAAAAAAACGGGGTGGCTGAGTTGACGTGGAATGCGAGATATATATAACCTGTAAAAGAGATTTGAAAAAGGTTGAAATAAATAATGAGGCATAGTTTCCAAATTAATAATGTGATTTATTTTTCTATAATACGCAATGGTGTATTTAAACAGTTTCATAGAGCGCATGGTGGAATAATGCACAGAAAACGGTCAAATATTATGGTGTATATTTCGTGCACGCGTATTATAACTAGCATCGGTTATTGATATAGGATCGACGCTATGCTGCGCAGTGACGCTGCATGTACTGTGCACGCGCGAGCCGAGACGCCGACGCTCCCGCATAAACAGGGCCCTGCCTTACCATACCCGTGAGATGGCCCTGTTCGCACTGTGCGAAGCCCGAGCTCTCGTGCTGCGAGCTGGGTGCGCGCACAAAGCTGAGATTGTAGTCGTCCCACTTTTTCGACTACGGCGCTCGCATGTGCGACGGCAGGGCTCGAAAAAGTTTCTCCGTGTAGGTGTATGGTAGGTCTATCGGACCTTTGAACACTCAAATATACTGGCACTATTTCAAGCTTTCCACGACGATGATCTTCTATGCCATATACGTTAATTGACAAACCATTCATTTTTTCAAATTGTGGTACGTCCTTTAGACTCATAGGAAAATTGAGCCCAGTGTACTGAAGCGCTTCACTGAACGGCGGGTACGACGATTTTCGCTCACAATTTTCAGCTGCAGGGTAAAGGGCTGCCGTCACAGACCATAAGGATCAATAAGGGTGATCATTTATAATATTGACGACTGCACGTTTTAATTGAATTTTTTTTTGGTAGACTTGTATACGTAGATAGTCCACCACGCAAAGGCATGTATTTGTTCATATTGACGACTAAGTTAATTATGGAAGAGAGAGACCAGCCGGATTCCTTTTCCGTAAACTCCTCAATTTTCACCAACAATTTATCCTTTACATGTACCCTGAACCACTCTTCCATGTCTGTCGAGGGTAAAATAGCTTGATTCTGCGTATTAAAGAATTTATTATCTTCCATTATTTCATCGAGTTTGGTGATGTGAAAACGGCAGGCTAGAATAACGTTAACTTTTGAGTTTCCTGCTTTGCTCAAAACCGCAGTTATTTTCGAGATTATCAGAGGTCTCGCGTCGTCGAGAGAACTTTGTACATCTTTGTGCTGTAGATTGATAACCACTTCAGTCCTAATTCTTTTCTTAAACGCAGTGTCCATGTCCCTCCACCGCACCTTGTCACTTTTCACAGCACCAGCACCACATTTTTTCAGCTTTTCACTCAGCGACATCAATGTCGCTATTGTTGTCTGAATACGAACTTTATCACCTATTGTCGGAACGTTTGCACGTAACACTTTGCCCAAAATCTTCACATGTTTATCACTGAACTTTATCCACTTTTGCACTGAAGCTGGTCTAGATTTTCTCCTAATTATGGAAAATGCCTCCTCCATAAGCGCGACAGTCCTTTTACACATTTGTGCATCCATTTTTTTTCTTTTTTCCGGCCGATGATATTTGTTTGAATGCACGGGAGAAAATGTGAGCTAGTGATGGGGAAACGCTTATATATATTGGCCAGAAGAATACCCGTTAGGGACACTTGAACGCTTTTCTTTCTCCATCCATGCTGATAGCAAGAAAGAGACTAAGCGCGTCATAGCGGCATTCCATGAACATCGAAGCCTCATTTTCCGGCGGTTTGTCAAAATATCTGAACACTGTGCAGGCTCAAGCGTGTTCAGACATGCAATATGGCATCATCCGCTCTCGAATGTAATTGGAGGGCTCGAAACAGGTCGAAACACGTCGATGGCGCATATCAGTATACCATTTTCCGTTAAATTGTTTTCTCCGTCAATACAGATTTAATCAGTTTGCCGCATTTTTCAATTCTTAATCTAAATCGCTCACGATCACGTGCAACTTCTTCCCATCTTGGTGCTAGCTCACTACTTCTGTTTAAACATTGCGCAGGCGCAAGCGTGTATTGCATTTTCCGTTAAATTTTTTCTCCATCAATACAGATTGAATCAGTTTGCCGCATTTTTTAATTCTCAATCTAAATCGCTCACGATCACGTGCAACTTCTTCCCACCGAACTCGGAGAGTAGCTCTGTACGCATAATCCTATGCATACATCACATGAATTTGAACTCGAGTATCGAATCGAACGTGCTTTTCCGAATTTTCAATCTCCTCTTCGTCCCAATTTCATCACGGTTTGAAAAAAGATCTGCCGCAGCACTCTGCGCTACATCTGCTCACGCACCAGTCAGTGATAGGGAAACGCTTATATAAATGCGGTCAGAAGAATACCTGTTAGGGATATTTTCAACGCTTTTCCTTCGGGTGCCAAGGACCAGCCTGACACTATCATAGGCGCCTCTAAGATTTTATGACCTCATATGTTTGGCCTTTTCCAGACTGCGGTCTGACCCTTAGCACAATAACCAGATATGATTTATGACTAGCGATAAGGACCAAGAGACGCGCCGGTCCAGGAGGGTAGTGTCGTGTGTGAGGTTGAAAGATCTAATGCTCCGGCCCGCTATTTACTTGTTAGAGATAACAACATTCCAACGCCAGCATGAAAGACAAGCTGCACTGCAGCTGTCAGAAATAGCAGCATTCTAATACCACCCTCAAAACTAGCCCCCCCCCCCCCCTCCTTACAGAGACTCCAGTCTAACTGATAATCGGCAATCAAATTCCGCCATGAAAAATAAGGCGCCCCGCCGCTGCCAAAGATAGCGGCATTCAAATACCACCCTTAAAGCTAGCCCCCCCCCCTCACCCTCCGAATGTTTTGACCCATGAGAGATTAGGTGCCCTCCAGTTGTCAGAGATCCCCCCCCCCCCGATCGACTCCACGCATTCGGACTCTCAAATATAGCCCCCCCCACCCCCCGGGTTCGGGTCTCGGCTAAGTGGTTCGTGTCTGAGCTAAAAAATGTCGGTAAATTTCGGGGTAGGGATCTTGAGTTAGAACTGGCCCTGTTTCTGTACTACGGTTTATCTTCTACCAATTAATAAGGAGAAATATATTTCATTCATAAAAAAAGTCCAGGGCACGTATGTAGAGTTCAGGTTTTTAGATTCATACCGATTTATGGCGTGTAGCATTGAAAAATTAGCATCGTACTTAGAAAGCGATGAAAAACAAACAACTCGTAAGCATTGTAATAATGCAACGGAATTCAAGCTTCTGACTAGAATGGGGGTTTACCCATATGATTATACCGATTGTTGGATAAAACTTGACAAGACTGAGCTACCATCCGAAGAGCAGTTTTATTCTAGACTAAATAATGAGGAAATTTCCGAAGATTGATACGCTCACGCCATGAATGTCTGGAAAACTTTCAAAATATCAACGTTAGGAGAATATTCAGATTTATATCTCAAAATCGATGTTCTTCTTTTAGCTGACATTTTCGAAAATTCCCGACGCAGCTGTCTCTCGACATATAATTTAGATCTGTTGCATTATTATACAGCTCCTGGATTCGCTTTCGAGGCGATGCGTAAGTTAACAGGAATTGAACTCGAACTCATCACTGACATTGATATACTATTGTTTATTGAGAAGGGTATCAGAGGAGGTCTTCGTCAATGCTCAAATCGCTATGCAAAAGCAAATAATCGATACATGGGGGATGACTTTGACCCATCGAAGCTTGAATCATACTTAATGTATTTCGATGTAAACAATCTTTATGGTGCAGCTATGGTTCAGGCATTGCCATATATGCTGGACTCGAGTAGGTGGAAAACTTTGATGAATTGGATATTGACAATATCCCTGCCGATTCTCATACGGGGTACATATTGGAGGTTGATTTAGAATATCCCAAAGAGCTGCACGAATCTCATAAAGACTTGCCACTTTGTCCTCAGCATTACAGACCACCCACCTCCAAAAATATAAAACTAATGACAACGCTATTGACAAAAGAAAAATATATAGTTCATTAATTATCGAAACTTGCAGCAGTGTCTCAACTTGGGCTTGAGATTAAATAAAATTCATTCATTATTGGAGTGAGCAATATATACTCCCGCCCCCCCTCTCCACAATTTTCTGGACCGACAGCATCGGCTGGTATATCAGTCGCACGAGCTCGGTTCGAGGACGACAAAGATTAAACATAGGGTCCCAGAGAGTAGCGTTGCGGTGGTCAGAAGAATATTCCGTTAGGGATACTTGAACGCTTTTCTTTCTACATCCATGCTGATGGCAAGGAAGCGACTGAGCGCGTCATATCGGCATTCCGTGAACGTTGAAGCCTCATTTTCCGACGGTTTGTCAAAATATCCGGCGTCATAGTCGGCACTTTGCACGTATATCCACCACTGTGCAGGCTCAAGCGTGTTCAGACATGCAATATAGCATCATCCGCTCTCGAAGGTAATTGGAGGGCTTGAAACAGGTCGAAACACGTCGATGGCGCATATCATTATACCATTTTCCGTTAAATTTTTCCTCCGTCAATACAGATTCAATCAGATTGACGCATTTTTCAATTCTTAATCTAAATCGCTCACGATCACGCGCAACATCTTCCTACCGGCCTCGGCGAGCGGCTCTGTACGCATAATCCCATGCATACATCACATGAATTTCAATTCGAATATCGAATCGACGTGCCTTTTCATATTTTCAATCTACTCTTCGTCTCAATTTCAGAAGAATACCTGTTAGGGATATTTTCAACGCTTTTCCTTCGGGTGCCGAGGACCAGCCGGACACTATCATAGGCGCCTCTAAGATTTTATGACCTCATGTTCGACCTTTTCCAGACTGCAGTCTGACCCTTAGCACACGACTAGATATGATTTCTGACTAGCCATAAGGTTGCGACAACGAGACACGCCGGTCGAGGAGGGTAGTGTCGTGTGTGTGGTTGAAAGATCTAATGCTCCGACCCGCTATTTACGTGGTAGAGATAGCGATATTCCAATGCCATCACGAAAATCAAGGTGCACTGCAGCTGTCAGAAATAGCGGCATTTTAATACCACCCTCAGAGCTAGCCCCCCCCCCCCCCCCCGGCAATGTCTCAACCCATAAGAGATTAGGTGCACTCTGGTTGTTAGTGCCACCCCCTGGATCGGCTACGTTCATTCCGGATCTTAGAGATAGCCACCCCCCCCCCTGGGTTCGTGTCTCGGCTAAGTGGTTCATGTCTGAGCTAAAAAATGTCGGTAAATGTTGGGGTAGGGATCTTGAGTTAGAACTGTCCTTGTTACACTACTTAGTGCTAATGAGATGCAGGACGGAGAGGACTTAATGAGAGTGGAGGGGACGTCGTCGAGACGGAGGAATAAGGCCCGTGGGACCAAGGGCAAATTGGAGCTAGGTGTTCACGGTTATATGATTGGCTGATGGAAAGGTGATTAGGTTTAGCTGAGATGTAAGGTTTGAGCGTGAGAGTGGATTGATATCGAGAGTGAAGTTCATGAAGCTGGCGTGGGAATGGAAAAGAGTTCAAGACTATAGGATGGGGTTGCAGGACCACCCTAATATATATGTTTGATAATTGTAATTTTTTCAACTATGACGTACCCAGAAGAAAAATCTGAAAACAGTACATATTATGTCGAATAGAGTTTGACACTGGTACAACAATTTTTGTGATCATATAATGAACATAACCTCGAAAAAAAATATTTTTAGTTATTTTACTTTTTTAAAACAATGACGCACCGGGAACAAAATTCTGAAAAAATTAGATATTATGTAAAATAGTTTAAGACACGTGTGCAAAAATGTTGATGATTGTACCAAAATTACAAGTTGATTTAAAAAAAACGAAAAATAAAACCTTTTCTTTTTTGAGGTTATAAATTTTTTTTCGAGTTGGCAATTAATTTAAAAATATACAACAGTGATGTCTAGAATATATCAAAATTTCAACCGAATCGACTGATCATTCAAAAGATATGAATTTTTTTCGATTTTTCAAAAATAAATTCTCACCCCCAATTGTACATTTTTAACGGCTGAAACTTTGCAAATCGTAATCATTTATCGATAGGAATTAATTTAAAAAAATCAACAAAATTCATGCGGGGGCATCTCACCCACCCGCTTATCCCGCTTATCCCCCCATAGCCTTTGAAAAAACTATTTAACCCATCGAATCGAGGTTTCGCACACATATGAAGGTATGTTTCAAGTAACACCATAATTATTATTTCATGCATATTTATTATATATTGTACAAGTTATACGCTTACGCGCAGCTTGGATCGCGAAATACCCACCTGAACGAGTGACCGGATTGCGGCCGTCCTAGTAATCTGAAACATGTATACTAAAATTATTTATGATGTATAAGTGTGGATATGGTCTGCATCAGATTTAACCAAATCCGAACTGTTCTGAATAAATCACAGCTGTTTAAAATTCGAAGTTTGATTTCCTCGAGAAAGTTCGCCCTAAAAGAGGGCACTGAGGAATATATAAACTATTAATATAATTCTGCTATGGACCATAGGTAGATATTCACTTCTAATGTGGGTGAAGTGTCAACTCAATCAGACTAGTAGTTTCTGAGGAGAACGGTCGCTTGATCCGAAAAAGATCCCGCCCCTTGCGAACGACCCGCCTCTTGCGAACCTTTGTAACTTTGGGAACATTTCCAAATTTACCATAAAGTTTTGGAAACACAACATGTCCGAGACCTAAACTGTAAGAAAATTCAAAAAAGAAATCGATCATTTAAAACGTTTAGACGAGAACACCGCCTCAAGAAGTTCTGATTTCTATCAATTTAGAAAATAGTATATTAAGCTACAAGGGACGAAAATCGAACTTTCGTCCCTGCTGTCATGATTCCCGAGGCGAAGCCGAGGGAATCACGCAGGGACGGAAGTTCGATTTTTGTCCCGTGTAGCTTATACTTTTTTTCTTCATAGCCGGTCGAAAGTACGCGATTAATTGTAGAAATTAAATTTTCATTGTCAATTCCAAAAATTGAGGTTATGAGTTCGAGTTCGTGGTCAATGCCCGCCGGCATTTGCAGCACGAGCGCCAGCGAGGGCTGCTGGTCGACGGCGGGCATTGACAACCAATAACTATTAATTTAATACATTATTTTATCGTTAAAAGTAATTAAAACAACTTGAATATTTTATGACTGTTTTTATTATATTTTCAGTAACTAAGGCACCTTGAATATGTTATGACTAGTAACTGAGATAACTTGGATATTTTATGACTAGTAACTAAGACGACTCGCATATTTCATGACTTTTTATCTTCACACGCACAAAACACGCTTGTGTTTCGGATTCCTCGGATGAGGACGTGTTTTTATTTTCACTTTTGAATACCTAGAAAACTTCAACTGCCTCCAACTGTCACTCACTAATTACTCCGAAGGTTATTTGTCAATTGCTATAAAATATTTGACAGATAACCCTCGGATCGAGGGGATCCCTGCGTTTTGAAACCGGGCCTAACTTTCCTCCCGTATCGCTTGACTTTCCTCCCGTATTGCTTTATTTTCGTCCCGCGGCACAGATGGCGCGCGCTACGTTTCCGCAGGGACGAAAAGATCTATTTTCCTCCCCCAAATCGGGGACGAAAATGCGTACTTTCGACCGAGGTATGAAGAAAAAATCCTTTAACCCATTAGCGCCCAGAGGACGCAATTTTGACATCTGAGTTTGAGCTGTTGCCATGTGATGAATTCGAGCAGAAAAAAATCGAGAACCACTGTTCCCTATGTTTTCGAGTATGCTTTTTCGAATGGTGATGGTTAAAATTGCGCCAGTAAAAATTTAACCATCGAAAAATCGAAAATACGCCAAAAAACGCGATTTTTCGATGACGTTTTTTTTTTTTTAAATGACTTTTCGTTCCCTGTCGATTTTTTTTCATGCCTAAAACCAACTAATATGGCGACCTCGATGTCTGAACTACAAATACATGAGGTCATCTCTTTTTTTTAACGTTTTGGTTAGCCGAAATGGCAGCCGGAATGAAAATTTTCTTCCCGAAACTTGACGAATTTTTTTCTCGAACATTATGGACTCGAGCAAAAATTTTTCATGAACAAAAATGTCTTAAAATTTGTCAAAGAACACTTTTGAATTTTTTTAAGAAGGATCTGATGAAATTTTGGTTTTTCGAAAAAATTACGAAACGGCATATTCGACAAACGTCATCAAAAAGTCTCAAGCTACGATAAACTTTTATATCCACACACAAATCGAAAAAAACACGTTTTTAGCTATTAATAAATGTTGCCTGATTTTCACCGCATGGAGGTAGACGTTATCGAAAATCTTTTAAAAAATTTTGTTTGTTTGTTTTTTTTTTAATTTTTTCTTGTTTTTTTTTGTTTTTTTCATTGTTTTGTTTTTTTTTTGTTTTCAGATATTTTGGTTTTATTTTTTTAGGTTTTTTTTTAGTTTTTTTTTCAATTTTTTTTTGTAACACATCACTTGTAAGTTTTATTGAAGCACTGAAGGCAGAAATATTAATTGCAATCCTCACAAAATTTATTACATTTTGCTACAATGGAAGGTATAATCTTCCAAGTTAGCAGCACGGGATCCCGAGTGCCATCTACAAAAGTTATTTTTACGGTAACGTCTACCTCCACGCGTTGAAAATCAGGCAACATTTATGAATGGCTAAAGACGTTTTTTTTTTCAATTTTGTGTGTAAATATAAAAGTTTATCGTAGCTTGAGACTTTTTGATGACGTTTGTCGAAATTGCCATTTCGTAATTTTTTCGAAAAACCAAAATTTCATCAGATCGTTGTAAAAAAATTCAAACATGTTCTTTGACTAATTTTAAGACATTTTTGTTCCAAACAATTTTTGCTCGAGTCCATAGTTTACGAGGAAAAAAATTCGCCAAGTTTCGGGAAAAAAATTTTCATTCCGGCCGCCATTTTGGCTAACCAAAACGCAAAAAAAAAGATGACCTCATTGATTTATAGTTCAGACATCGAGATCGTGATATTAGTTGGTTTCAGGCATGAAAAAAAATCGACAGGGAACGAAGTCATTAAAAAAAAAAAAACGTCATCGAAAAATCACGTTTTTTTGGCGTATTTTCGATTATTCTGGTTAAATTTTTTCTGGCGCTATTTTAACTATCACCGTTCGAAAGAGCATACTCGAAAACATAGGGAACAGTGGTTCTCGATTTTTTTCTGCTCGAATTCATCACATGGCAACAGCTCGAACTCAGATGTCAAAATTGCGTCCTCTGGGCGCTAATGGGTTAATAGCTCTAATTCCGCATATTTTTTGCTAATGAGCCAAACTTTTTTTTTTTTAACACAAACAGACTTCCATTTATAATCACAGTTCGTATTGAGACTGCAATAATCGCTTGAAAGACTCAGATTGTAGAAAATTTCCTCTATGAATTCTCCGTAAAACTTCCTCTTCAAGGAAGTCCAATTTAGAAAACCTACTTGCTTGTAGAGGTATCTTTGTGAGCGAGATAAAATAATGAGGAAGCAATGAGCAAATTTCTAATTTTTTCGTTCTTCTCAACAATAAAATTGCTTTACAATCATCTGATAACAATGGTCCCAACCGAAGAGAATCAGGTTTGAGCACTGGTACCATTGACATGGAATGTCCTTTGCATATATATACAAATTATATCATTGCAGTTATTAATTAGTATTGTGGTATTGTCAATTTAATAATACCGTATCCGCAAAATGGATTATTTTATTTTGAAAAATAGCAGAGTGGTCGTATTTGTAATCCGCTCTGTGGTTTTGGTCCTCTGCTACGCTACCATGCACCGATATAAAGCTTTTCCGAAATACATTCTCGTTTCCGAGACATATAACACGAAACTTTGCAAGAGGCGCGTCACAGACGCGAATGTGGTCAACTTTCATAACATATCAAGGGCTTAGGACCAAAAGGGCGTAACCCACTGTTTTTCGACTTTTCATTACCTTACTGCCATAAGGGCGTATTCCCAACTTTAACACGGGAGTTCCATAAGAACAAAATTAATCAGCCTACAGCCAGAAGGGCGTAAGCCCACTACAATACTGCCAGAAAGGCGTAACCCACAGAGAAAAAAAAGTAGCTTACGCCCGTCTGGCAGATCATTGATCATTTTTTTCCGGATTTAAATCGCCTGATTACAGCCAGACGGGCGTAACCCTCTTTTTTTTATTTTTCGTGGCTTACGCCTTTCTGGCGGATAACCGGTCAGTTTTTTCCGAATTTCGATCGTCTATTTACTGCCAGAAGGGCGTTACCCCAAAAAAATTGAAAACGTGATGTGTGTAAGATGCTGGCCAGTTTTCCATCTTTCTGGCCAGTTGATGGCCAGTAAACTGTCGAGTTCCAGATTAGGTGTGTAACGCAAATCTGTTCAGTGCCAGTCTTGGCAGACTGACGAGTTGCTGGTCAGAAAAACTCGGCAGTTGCTGGTCAGGAAACTATTTGCTATTTGCTAATATTTTTTAATGCGAAATATAAACAAAAACGAAATATATCATTTGCAAAATGGTTGCATGCGCATATTTAGTCGTTGTCGCATAATAGTCAAAATTTTCAAATTTTTCAAAATAAAAAATTTTTTTTTTAATTTCAAATTTTTCAAATTTTTCAATATTTTCAAATGTTTAAAATTTTTCAAAATTTTCAAAATTTTCAAATCTTGTAAATTTTCGAAAATTTTCAAATTTTTCAAAAATTTTCAAACTTATTCAACATTTTCAAAATTTTACACACACACATCACGTTTTCAATTTTTTTTGGGGTAACGCCCTTCTGGCAGTAAGTAGACGATCGAAATTCGGAAAAAACTGACCAGTTATCCGCCAGAAAGGCGTAAGCCACGAAAAATAAAGAAAAAGAGGGTTACGCCCGTCTGGCTGTAATCAGGCGATTTAAATCCGGAAAAAAATGATGAATGATCTGCCAGACGGGCGTAAGCCACTTTTTTTTATTTTTCGTGGCTTACGCCGTTCTGGCAGTATTGTAGTGTGGGATTACGCCCTTATGGCTGTAGGCTGATTAATATTGTTCTTATGGAACTTCCATGTTAAAGTTGGGGATACGCCCTTATGGCAGTATAGTCCGTTTTTTGTGGGTTACGCCTTTCTGGTCCTAAGCCCTCGATATGTGTATATCGTATCATTCCGTTATGTGGTACTATATGATTCACTTCCAAATTGTAAAATTATTTATTCTTATTTTTACCAATGAATTATTTCGACCAATAAAAAAGAATATTTTTGTTAGCATTCAATTGTTGTATTTAACGTATTTATAATAGCTGATTTTTTTATAGTGCGCTTGGTAACCTATGAACGGTTGATAAAAATTTTCTATGCTACCAATATAATCATTATGCCGCTTTCATTTCTAAAACATCTTTTGAACGTCTGCATACCGGCTTTCATATTTATTCACACTAAAAAAAGTCAAAAAATTGAGTCCTGATAAATATACATGGATTTCCTTCAAAATATCATATATAAATCATTTGTTTATTGCACGTGAGAACATACTTACAAGGAGTATAGAGCATGAGAAATAAAATCCAAAGTATGAACTTCAATAGCTATTTCACAAAACCCACTGTTCTGATTACTCGACTCATGATCCAAAACAAAGTAATGGATTGATTGGGGTTTGCTAGGGCTTATCTCCTTTTTAACGCAATAATCCATGGAATGTGCAGAGGAGATTTCAATCAAAGCCACAGATGTAAGAGCTACATTCATTCAAACTTAAAATTAAAAATTTTGTTTTGAATGTTGCAGAAAATCGGTCCAAAACCCTGTCATGAATGGAAAATGGAACATTCTGCTGCGCTCTTTCTATGGGTTCTTTCAACGAGAATTCAACTTAATGTAGATTAATCCACGTGTCAGCTTACCCCCAATCACGTGCAGGGTTTGTTGAAGTGCTAAAAATTCGAGCCCCTGGTACAAGAGAAATCGAGAAGCTACTGGACTCTGACCAGCAGCAACAGATTCTTTTTTTGACTAAAAATAACATAGTTTGTCTGTCGTTGATCCAAGTATAATTGCATGAAAATTAAAGATGCTTCAATTTTTGCTATGTTTTGTTAACTCCATTCCCTTCAGAGCGCCGGTTATTTATAAATTTTTCATTTTTTTGAAAAGGTGTAAGTGCTCTGCTCGTGAAAATATCGAAAAATTGGGAAGCAAAATTAATCCAAGAATACGCTGGGAAGATAAATGTTATTAAATTAAGCGAATTCAAATAAATGTTATTAAATTAAGCGAATTCAAATAAATGTTATTAAATTCAGCGAATTCAAATAAATGTTATTAAATTGAGCGAATTAAAATAAATGTTATTAAATTAAGCGAATTCAAATAAAATTTTAAATTTTAATACAAACTAAACATTTTCACGGCATTAGAAAAGCCGTGCTCCTTTGTCATTGATGAGTTTAGTTACCATCAATGCCACCATTGAGAATTCAGTTTCATGGGAATTCAGTGCGCGTGCACACGGCACCTGACTATACTATCGTATAATCGACTGGTATATTTATCTCGAATGTACCAATCGTAAAGGGAATCTGAAGTGATCATCTGCTTTTGGTGATCTCGCGTTATAATTCAACAGACTCGGTACAGTTTCACACCAACTAGACTGAAAATCGATATGCCATTCAGACTTTACACTGCAAGGAGAGCCCCAAAGTGGAGTGGGAGTATGAGTGTTGAGAATTATTTTCTATAGGTGCGGGTGAGGCAAAGTGGACACCCATAAATTAATCAACGCAAAAAAAAATATCAGCCCAGGCTTAATTCTGTCGTACATAAATCATAGCTTATATCGTTAGGAAACGGTCTATCATAGTCAACCCCGATATTAGTTTGAAATGAAGAGCATATAATCAATCTCAACATAAACTGCGGAATTATCACTTTTCCTCTCATACGGGACAAATTGCACAAAAGTTTAAAAATTCAACCACACATTCATTTAAAAATCTAATGAAAAATATTGAATTTTAATGTGATTGAAATATGTAATACTCTGTATTCTTGAGATTCGTTGCACATTTTTGAAATCTTTTACCAAAATTAGCGATTTACAGAACATGAAATACTCAAGTTCAATTTTGTAAAAAATAATGCATATTTCATGGTGTTGAGATATTTCATTATGTAAAATAGTTCAAAACAATAGCTCGGTGTAAAAATAGCCTTTTCAATATCGTTAAACAAAAAAAAACTCTCTCATTTGAGACTCACAATCAGTTCAATTAAATCCGTGGTTGGAGAGCTGAGATATGATAATCACTAATTACGCATAGGCGCAATCAAACCATTTCACCAAAAAATATATTCACTATCGTCACCATATTCTTAAAAAGAATATTTTTGCTGCCCCTTAGACGAAAATTTGTAGTGAGGATTTTTTGAAATTTATTTTCAATAGCAATGTGTTGAAAATGTGCTAAAACGTAGAGAAATCACATTCAGAAGAATTTCCGAGCACGTGTGTGTGTGCTTGAGTGCGTTCGTGAGTGCGTACGTTCATACGTGCATGCGTGCATTAGCTTGTGGGCGTACGTATGTGTACGTGCATGGGTGTTAAAGTTATTTGCAAATTTTTATTCACACCTTTCCAAATCCATTATGAGAGAAACATAATTTGAAAAATGCTTGGATCTTAAATAGCTCCATGTAGCTCCAAGACTAGATTTGAAATTCTTTCGAATAGGTTTTTTTAATCTATTATAATTATTGCTATTTACCCGTGTGCATCTTATTATTGATCTAGTTATCCTAGTCGGTTTGGATACGTCAATCAACCGTCAAAGGTTGGTTTGGAGTAGATTTTCTCGCAACACACTCATATCCAACGTATCGTGGATGATTTGTGTGATCAAATCAACTCATTTCAGTATGTCCAGTATTGTAATAAGGTCCTCTAATGGGGGCCTAATGTTGCGACGAAGGTGTTTTTTAACTACACTTGATGTAGTCAGTCAGGATAATTTTCGTTACAGGATGTAAGGTGTAGAAATAGCACGGGGAATCGTTGAAATTATTGATAGGCAATCGTGTAGAAAGGTCTCGTGTTGTTGTATCGGTCGTTGTGGCTGCTGGGGGCTGGATGAGGCTTATTATGTCGCTATCACGCATTATAGTATGTGCTACTGTGATGTGCTTACACTAATCACGTTATTCCAATAGTTACAAGAAAAACAGTTGTTTAAATAGTCATAAGTTATTTGTTTTTCATGTACCACAATCAATATAATTTATGCATAAGTTTAATTGTACAATTCGATTTTCATTTTTTTAGGGATTTTGAAGAGTCTAAATAAAAAAACCCGAACTATGAATGAAATGATATGTTAGACATATATGTTGTAGAAAATAATGACCACCCTTTATGCAAATCAGCATGGTTATATGTACCCTTCGAAACGCACGTGCTGGCAAGACCGCCTACTGTATTAATGTATTCTCCACCCCGGAACGACTCACCCATGATACACTGGGGTGAGGCATTGACATAAATTTATTGGATGTGAAGGTCGGGGCACGTGCGTAGGACGTCTCGGAGCGTCATACGTTTGTGGTTATGCATTGTTCGAGAAACGTCGATAAAAATAAGATATTTCCATCCAACGTTCGTGTTAACTTGTGAAGCAGTCTTTAATGGTAACGGGGAGCAAACGTTTAGTATTATCGGAAAACCCACAACGTATTGCTAGCGCGGATAATATCCATATAACTGTCATAAGGACAATCGATGTCCGAATGTACTTTGTTAAGGTTAGCTGTAACGGGGTCGAGGAAGGCTCACGTTACTTTGTTTCTGCTATTGTGGTGAGTTCATTGCATACAGATAGGTGTGATTTTCAAAACCAGCTATTCCAGAGACATTAGATATCCTACGAAGAAAAATTGGATTATCTACCAGGGAACCAAGTAAAAAATAGAATAAGGCTTTGCGAATAATAATCTGTTGTTCCAACAGAATCGTAGGGGTTTTTTTTAGCTGATTAAAAATATCCGACGTGTCAATCCTTATAAATTTGTTTTTGAATATTTTGTAATAGAGTAGTAGTCTAAGAGGCTGCGACACTGGACCAAGTATGATAATATTTTTCAACTTGTTATACATCACTCATTCCCTCATTAATTGGACAAAACGAAATGGCGCTGCTGCCTTGCATAGACCGAACGAAGCGGAAAAAAAAAATTTTTGAACAATTATTTTCGTGTTATCAAGTATCATAAAATTTTAGGATTTTGTTTGTTCCCCGATATAGGGGAGGGGTAGGACTATAAGAAAAGTCGGAGCTGCCAGCTCCCTACAAACCCTTACTTGTGGCAACAGGGAGAAAAATACCCCTAACATTCGATTATCGAATATCATCGAATTTTTTAAAAAATCAAACGGTATCTCGAAGATCATGGAATTCCGAGTCAGAAAAACTACTGCTGCCTTTTCCAAAACTACCCTACATGGCGGCAGCAGCAGTTAAAAGTCGCGCTCCACGTGACCAAATTTCACCATTTAATTCGGTTTTAACAGCATTGACTCGGTTCTTTTCGATTTTGACTAATGATATACGCGTGCCACTATAATTTACAATAAACGTTACGTATCGTTGATTGTTTAAACAAATGAAATTGCACATTTCATGTGACATTTTTCAATTATTTCGCCGTTTTCCTTGTTTTTTTTTTCTATATTTCCCATGTCTTTCGTTACAATTGAGTATAAATACTTTTTCTTCGTGAAAAAATACTTAGAATCATTGTTTAAACAAATGAGATTCTACAAAGTATTCCAATGTCACGGATTTTTCAGCCATTTTTTCGGTTATTCCGCATTTCTTGTGGCATGTGCGTATCCTTTCCGCGTTTTTTTTTTTATTGAAACATGCCATACATTTATCAAGACGGGGATTGCTTAAATAAATGAAAGGTATTCTACTGTGAACGTGAATATTTTAGATCAATTTTTTGCAGGAATCGGGTCTGCATGACTAAGGCATGTATGCCATGAAAGACGGGATAATACCCAGCAATTACCTAACACGCGCAGGTATATAAACTTGGCCCTACTATATACATTGTTAGAGCCTCGGACTATAGAAATACATAAAAAAACAAGCTGCAAATTGAAATTTGTGAATTGCTTCCTCGGAATCCCACATGATGCTTAAAGTTCCCTTTATAAGGCACTATCTTTTGAAATTTTGGCTTCCTCATAGAGGAATTCCATCATGTGGATTTCCGAGGAAGCAATTTGCAAACCTCAATTTGCAGCTTGTTTTTTGAGTAATTTCGTCAAAACAGAATATTTTCACATTTCATCAAATCTGAACCCATCGACTGATTTTCTCCGAATTTGATAACAATATTCTTTTTTAAATACTCTATACATATTATCAAATGCTGCCCAAATTTTCGAAATTTGCAAAAAATATATTAAAAAGGTCATTTTTCGAAATTTTTGGAAAAATCAAAACTTTTTAAAATTCGAACAGTTTAACCGACTCTCTTCAAATTTTATACCTATTTTACTTCTATAATACTGTATGTAAAAATAAAAAATCAGCACATCTTGAAATTTGCAAAAATTAGAGCGATTCGCCGATTTTTTGAAAAATTCGAAAAATCATAAAATCTGAACTGTTTGACCGATGTTTCTTAAATTCAATACCAACCTTCCTATTATGATAGTCTATTTGTATAAAAAAATTAGCCGTAAATCTTGAAATGAAATTGCGGAAGTTAGAGCTTTCACAGACTTTTTTTTGAATATTTCAAAATGCCGTAAAATTGTAATGTTTAGTAATTTCGACAAAATTTGCAGAGAATGAAGAGGATGTATAGATGAACACCTGTGCGATACGAGAACCTTGTTGCTCCAATCGTTCTCGAGTTACAGACGTTTCAATTTTATAGTGCCAGAACACACACACACCCACACACACACACACACACACACACACACGCACGCACGCACGCACGCACGCACGCACGCACGCACACACGCACGCACGAAGAAATGTAATGGCGAAGCCTCAGAATACTTGACAAGACCAAGTTTGGCTAATTCTTTCCACAGCTTGGCAGAGTCGGTGATCCCAGATAGCTTGTTTAGGTGATATTCGTCTTTGGCACGTCTCAACTCATGTCTCAGTACGTCTCTGTTTCGTCGGTAAATTGCCCAAGATAGTAAATTTCTCGAACACGAAGCTTGTTTGTAGAGAAAATTGCGGTTTTTAATGCGTAGTTTTAGGTCACTTGTGAGCCAAGGCGTACTAGGTTTTAATACATCGAACGTCTGAAGAGGAGCATGAGTCTCAAGAGCAGATACCATTGATTCGCTTAGATACTGTGTCATCGAGTAAATCTCTTCACCTGTGAAGCAGTGATTCACTGCAGAAAGATGATTGTCCTCGAGTGCTGTTTGCAAGGTGTCGAGATAGCTCTGATCATTAAAACGTTTGACGTTATGACGGGTAATTGTTCGATTTGTGGTCTGCATTGATTCAAACTCATAAACAAGCTCTATTAAGTCGTGGCATGCTATGAAAGGGGCATCAGATTTAGCGAACGAAATAATTTTTTTCGGGTTATCAATTATAAATAAATCAAGGCAAGAGTGTGTGTTGTTAACATGATAAGTGGCGCCAGAATCAATAATGTGAAGCACCTCGGAAGACACTAGATTGCGTCGCTTCATAGTTGGTGCTCAATAAGTTGCAATTGAGATCTCCTGTAATAATAATGTTTTCAAATTCAAATGAGAACCGCGAGAACTCATTTATAAAATCGTGAAAAAGAAGGCATCTAGGTGTTCTATACATTGTTGCAGAAAGTAGTGAGTTACTAGAGGGGCATTTGATTCCAAGGATAATATATTCCGATGCGTTTACATCACGATTTGGTGAGATGGATAATACCTTCACATTAAGTGACTCATGGATATAACATACCACTCCTCCTGCTCCTCGCACTACTCTATCGTTACGAAACAATATTTAGCCATCCAGACGCACTAATCCACTAGATATGTGTGGTTTGAGCCAGGACTCCGAAATCAAAATGATGTGGTAAAAATGCATGTGCAGATGGGCTTTAACTAAGTCAATATGACCAAGAAGTGAATTCGCGTTGAAATGCGCAATTTTTATGTTGGGTGCGCCTTGGCCTAATGCTAGCAGAGATGAGCAGGGAGATCTCCAACGCTCGCATTTTCGTGGTACCTGCGATTTTGGAGCGTTGACGTGACACCTAGGCGGTCAAACGCCGAACTGGTCTCATCGCGTGAGATTGACTTGAAGTTATGCGCGCTGAATTGAGCGGTTCCCAACCGCACGGTTTCGTCAGAGATCATCTCGCGTTTCGCTGTCACGAATCCAATCCTTGCTGCCTTGACGAAAATTTTTCTGCGTTGATTTTTTTTTCAGCTTACATGTATTAATTAATAAAAATTTGTAAATTGGAACGTGTTTTTTCCCTAAATTAACCGAATTTGGATGCAAATTGTCAAACATTCCTAAGCGAGATCGATGAACATATTCTTTCAACGTTTCTAATTTTACAGAATCATTGTTTGGTCGAGTGGGTATCGTGCATGGCTGGAGTCCTTAAGACTCAGGTTCGAGCCCGACACTTTTTTTTCTTTCCAAATTTTGGAATTTTGTTTTTTCAATCAATAATCGTGCCTCCCCGTTCTTTTTCGCATACGCGTTTTAACACTCGTACGAAAAAAAATACACGGCACGGCACGAAAGAATAATAATCAAAAGCGTGAAAAAACAGAGCGTGTGCAATTTTTTTGAAAACCCGAAACCTCCGATCCTACTGAAATTTCATACGGACGTTCTTTTTGACAAGATGAAACTACCCATAAAAGGATTTTTGGCAACTCGTAGTTATTTTCGAGATATCGAATTATAAAGTCTGGCTTTTTTTTATACACTCTTATATCTATATCTGTCGACTATGTTCTTATTATATCTATATATATATATATATATATGGGTTATCGCTCGTTCCGTTTTGTTCGGATCTTCGCTGGCCCACTAGCCGCTCTCGCACTATGTGTTCGCTATATGTATATCTACACATACGCACGCACACACACTTCCATCGATCGGTTTGGGCGACTCTTGGGGATTTGAGATACTGCTTGTTGCCAAAGTTTTCTGTTTTCTCGAGCTCTCGGCTTGACGAAAAGTGGGGAAAGGGAACGATCATTTGAAGGCGTGGCGGTGCGCGGGTTGACGGGCGGGCAGCGAGCAAGAGAGAGATCCGTGTTACGAGAACCCATAGATTTATTATACAGCGCGAGAACACTAGTTATTTTCCTAAAATATTATGCAGTAAAACTTGTTCCTGGCAATCACTGAATAATCTTAAATATGCACTGAATCCAGTAGATATTTTTTCATTGATTTTGTGTATATTTCTATCTGACATAAACAATCTAAAACTACGGTTCTAAGTTGATCTTTTGCTACAAGAGCCTGTGGTTAAAAGCGTATATATGCCTAATGTCGTGAACCCAATCCCTGTCCTGGCGAAAATGTTTTCTGAGAATTTTTTAACAGCTTATTATACCTATCAATTAGTCAAAATATGTGAATTGAAACGTTTTTTTTTTTTTGTAAATTGGCCAAATTTGGACCCGAATTGTGAAACATCCCTTAGCGAGCTCGATGAACGTGTATTCTTTCAATGTTCATTATGCTCCGAAGTTCTCGTTTGATCCATCAGTCGCTATCGTGCACAGCTGGAACTCTGCGGAAACGGCGTTCAAGGCTCTCTTTTTTTTCACTTTTTTTTATCATAATTCTGTGAGTGTCGCTACTTTTTTTTCGAAATATTATGATAAAAATGTATACTTTCCGACGCTATAAGCGCCTTTATTTTAAGCGTCAACAATGATAATTGAGCTCCAAAATCCGCGATAAAGGATGGTTCATTTTTTTCAATTACTTTCCTTTTTAATTTCTTTCCCGCGTTTCTTTCAGCACCAACAATGATAAGAGGTTGTATCCATTCCCGCCCAACAGCTGTTATAGTTGAGAAACTTACAAAGAATGAGAGAAAAAGACAAAATAAATACAAACGTTATCTTTATGTAAAAAAAAAATTGAAAAATACATTAAAGAGAAAAAAATACATTAAAGAAAAACAAAAAGTAAAAGAGAGAGAGAGAGAGAGAGAGAGAGAGAGAGATAGAGAGAGCAATATTTATTGTGTGCTCTGCGACCAGTTCCCCTCAAGCGCCAAAAAGAGATAGATAGATGGGTTTATTATTGCCCAGAGTTGGGCAAAAGGTGTAGCCATCAAGCAACGCCGAGGCGTAGCTATCAAGCTACCAGAGCAAGTATAAGTTGATATACATGTGAATATACATAGTAAAGGAATTAGCAACAAGAGTAAGTGTAAACAGTATTATCATAACAGAGAATAGCAGTGAATAATAATAATAGCATACCACAAAATCGCTTAATAAAAATAATAAAATGGAAAGTATAAATAAACATAAGAGAAGGAAAGTAAGGGAAACGTGCAAGTAGCTACAGTCATTCTCCTTGCGGTAACGGTGAACAAGCAACATTTGATCCCGCACACCCACTATATATATGTCCCGCTCACTCCACCACTGCCATCGCCTCCTCGGTAGCCAGAAAGTGCTTTTTTATTGCCACCTTGAAGGACTCCAGTGTGGGAGATTCTTTGATATCCCCAGGTAGCGCGTTCCACACATAGGGGGCAGTGACCGAGAACGAGTACCGAAAAGCCTCCGTGCGATGCTGAGACACAATTAGAGTAGGCACCATTGCGCTTCTCAGTGCTCGAGTTGGCGTGTAAGCGTATAGCAACTCACGAAGGAAGGAAGGAGAGTCCCCCCGTAAAGCATTGAAGACAGAGCAAGCGATTGTAAACTTCCTCGAGTTCTCGATGGTCAGCCAGCCCATCCCACGCCGAACACTCGAAATCGATGCATCTCTCCGAAGATTATATACATATCGAACGCCCCTATTGGCCAGTCGTTGAAGGAGAATGTTTGAGGTTACTCCAATTCCAAGAAGAGCGACCGTGCAGTACTGGAGATGCGGTACTAAAAGCGCATTTACCAGGTTTTTACGCAGGTTTTCATCGGTGTAGCTGCGGAGCTGCTGCAATCTGTACAAAACACCGCTCACTTTGGATGTGACGCCGGAGATATGCTGTCGAAAGGTTAGCTTCGAGTCGAGAATGACCCCAAGATTCTTTACGGATGAGACGAACGGGATCACCATCCGCCCATCACCCAGCTCCGGAAGATTCGCAACCTCGATTTGATTAATAAGGCGATTGTTACCCAGAATAATGGCTCTGGTCTTCATAAGATTTAACTGCAGACAGTTGCGTCCCGCCCAGTCCTGGATACTCACGATGTCCTCATTCAGCTCCCGGATAGTAATGGGCAAATCCTCGGGTGAGCATGATCTATACACCTGCAAGTCGTCGGCATAGAGGAGGCGCTTGGCGAAACGAATGTGGGACCCGATATCGTTGATGAATAGTGAGAATAGCAGAGGGCCAAGGACGGAGCCCTGGGGGACCCCTGCATTCGTGCAAATCCAGCTTGAAAGGGACCCCATCGTCTCCCCTCACAGCCTGCTGCCGCCCACCGAGATAAGACTTTACCCACTCGATCGCTTGCAGTGAGAAGCCCATGCGCCTAAGCTTTTGAAGAAGGAGATCATGCGATACTGTGTCGAAGGCCTTAGAGAAATTGAAGAGGACGAGGACCGTGACCTGTCTCCTGTCCATGCCTCGTCGGACGTCATCCAGTAACTTGAGCAGTACCGAAGCTGTGCTGTACCCCGAACGATAACCACATTGGTACGGGTCAAGAATTGAGAATCGCTTGATGTACGCCGAGATCTGGTCAAAGATGAGATGCTCAAGAACCTTGCTGAGGGTCGGCAGGAGCGAGATCGGACGGTAATCTCCAGCGGATTTCGGAGTCGCAACTTTATTGATTGGAACTATGACCGCCCTCTTCCAAGCAGACGGGAAACGACATTCACTGATCGATCGGTTGAACAGCCCGACCAGAAAGCTCATGAGCACCGAAAGAGTGGGCAGGAGCATCCGCAAACTAAGGCCATCGATTCCCGAGGCATTCGATCGAGAACTACGTACAGCTCTCCCCACATCCTCCGAGCAAACCCTGCCGAAAACCAACTCCGGCCGATCCAACCGACCAGCAGGCACCGTCGGCAGTCCACCCACATCACCACCAGGAGGCATCATGCCAGTCGACACGCGAGCGAAAGCGATATTAAGGTTCTCTGGGGAAATCACTAGGGGCGGAGAGCAGCGATCAGCCGTGAGTCGAAGAATGCGCAGCTCATGCCACATTGCCGATGACGTCAGACCCTCCAGTCTAGCCCGGTAGTAGACAGTGCGGGCCTCAGCTACTCGCGTTCGAAGACTGTCACGAGCTTGGCGATATGCCAACAGATCCCTGGGCCTTTTGCTCCGACGATACCGCCTATAAGTGGTACGCAGCACACGATGAGCCACTCTGAGGTCCGCTGACATCCAGGGGGCATGCTTGATGGAGTTCACCTTAACATGCGAGATGGGCACAACCTTGTCCAAGAGATCGAAGAACTGTAAATAGAAAGACTCAAGGGCTCCATCCACGTCAGCCGAGTCCCCAGTGATTGAATTCCAATCCCTCGAAGCAAACACCTCTAGAGCCCCAGGAGCACAGAGTCTGCCGAGCCTACGCGTGGTAATGGTCCTCGCCACCGGAGTTATAGAGCAAACCGAAAGATGAACGCATATTAAGTAGTGACCCGCTCCCACAGGTAGGTCAGATTTACCCCACGACAGGACGTCATCAGATTGATCGACCAGGCAGAGATCCAGCCAAGTTTCAGCCTCCCCGGATACATGAGTAACGCCATGATCAACTAGCTTGGGCGAGTAATTAAGCAATAACGATCTTACATATTGTGCATCATGACTGTCACTGAGCTGATCAGCATTAAAGTCTCCCATGATCACTTTATGGCTGTACCCCTCCATTGCTTCCGATAGAGTCAAGCCAAAGTCCGTAGGGATAGTGAACATGAGGCGGGCGATAGACGACAGCCGCGAAGACAGGTGGTGACCCCCTACCCCGAATCTCACACATGATGTACTCAATCCCGCCCGGTCTACCTGTAGAGACGGACGTAGATATGGCGGTCGCGCTGAGTGTCTCGTGAATATACAGGGCTCAGCAGACTGTAACCGTTGAGACCAATGACAGAGTCAGGGATCAGCGGGGAAAGCCAGGACTCAGTGACGGCAATGAGATGGTAGTAAGAGTGAGAGTCGAGGTTACTCTTAAGAGCATCAAGATGAGAACGGAGAGAGTTAGCATTGAGGCAGCAGCATCGGAGGACATTAGCACTCCGAGGTGTCGTCGCATCAGGAGGGCAGGGGTGAGCGGGTTTCTCGCGCTATTCTCGTGAGCTGCCGTACAGCTGTACCAGTTTAGGGATGTCGGCCGGCGAGCCAACCGTCTGGACGATCGCACCATCATTGAACTTAGCATAAACAGTGGAGTTCCTGCACCACACATACTTGAAACCAGCCGCCTTCAGGGTGTCTTTAGCTTCGTTGAGGAGTCTCAAAGTATGGGCAGGGAGGAGCTCGTTGATATTGATGACGAAATCCAGGGTCCCAGCACCCAGTGGTCCCTGCACCTCGATGAGCCGCTCACCCAACTGTGAAAACCTCAGCACCCCAAACTTGCGCTTGGCCGCCAGGACGCGGCTCGCAAGAGACGAACTCCCACACACCACAGCAAATGAGGTCCTGACAGGCCCCGGAGCATCCCGACCGGGAGAACCCGACGCCGTGGTGACAGCCCTCTTACGCAGCAGACGAGCGCTTTGAAAATCATCCGGGTGAACCTCCACCCGAAGAACTGCACAAATCGTAAGGGTAATGCTAATATCCGAAGCCTCAGGAATATCAGCGAAGGTGAAACCGGAGATGGAAAGTTCCTTATTGTCGAGCTGCCTCTGGAGGGTTCGCTGAAGTTGGAATGTGTTCGCATTGGCAGCCGCAGCGAGTCTCGATAAGTCCCTTGAGCTGGACGCTCCCGGGTCCGCTCCCAATGAAATATCATCAATGCGATTCTCGAGTCGATTCACCAGTGCTCTGAGCTCTTCATTATCCCTCGCATTCTGATCTGTCTTGTTTTTTAGAGCCACGTTCTCTCCCGAAAGCCGCTCAGTAGTAGCCATCAGCGAGGCAACGTCCGAACTGACAGAGTCGAGAGTCGTGCGGATAGTTGGAATATCTTGAAGAATCGCTCCATGCCCTCTCAACGTTACGTTAATTTCTCCTAGAACCTCCATTACATTGGCAAGAGTGGCCTTGGTCTTGATAACCTTGGGAGGTGGAGGTTTCAATTGATCATCCTCCTCCCCGAGTCCACGTTCTCTTTTTCGAGAGCTCCGCGATGAGGTTGAGTCCTCCGAGCCAGCAGGAGACTCGGGACGGGAGTCTTGAGACGTTGAATTTCCAGCCTTATCACCCATTAATGCACGAGATCTATACCCACGAGATCGCCGAGAGAGATCAAGCTGGTTGATATGTCAATAAGTTACCCGCAGTGCACGCCCCAGAAGGTAAGTTACCGACGGAGCTTAATGTACCGACGGCGGCACGAGTAGTGAGTAAAGGAGGCGTAGATTGACGAGGGCTCGAGTTGATAAGGCAGAATAACAGATAGCGCCAGTGGGCAGATCGGGCAGCTAAGGCCCCCCGGCGATGGGCTGATGCCACAGCCGAGAGTACAAGATAGAAGGCGTACTCACAGATGGCTCCACACGCAAGTACGAGGATCCAAGCAGAGTGAGATCCCAGCGGAAGAGAGAGAGAGAGACAGAGATAAAGACACATAACCTCAAAATACAAGGCGTCGGATAATAAGATGCAGAGATCACGTCCCCCTCAGCATCCACCATGGATCCAGATGGTTCAATCGAAAGAGTGCAACTTTGAGCATGCAACGATATCCTATAACACAGCGCCCGTGGGCAAGAACAAGCAGGAATCTATCCAAAAGCAAGAGCAAAAAACGAGGCGTGCTTTCGTACTTACAGAAAGAGAGAGAGAGTACAATATGCTGGCAAGTCACTACGCTATGTGCGTCATAGTCATGGAGGAATAGTCCACTCGAACAATTTTTGGAGACTGGCCCTAACATCAAGAAGGCTAGAGAACAGGAGACCGAACTCCTATCGAAAAGTGAGTTTGAGATGGGCCCATATATGACCGCCACCTGGCGTCGCTGCTAAGCGTACGATACATGCGCAATCAGATACTGCGCATCTTTACATTCGTTCTGTTTCTGGCCCGCGTCACGCGCGTCGTGCATACCCACCGTACGAGCAAGAAGACTCGTCCGAGTTACAATTTTTTTTTAAGTGAATTTTCTTTAGGAGTAAAAGTTCAAAGTTCGTTCGGAGTAAAATTTCAAGGCCACGTCACGTCACGTTTTGCACCGTTTTTAAATTTCATCCTCTTACAAGAGTGAGTTCTGGTCGTGATACATTTTTGATATTTTTATATATACCCAGTACACAGAGCACACAGTGAATTAACGTGACCATTTACGGTGAATAGCGTTCCAGCTAGGACAATGTGTCACACAACGCGACACGCGAAAAAGCTGAGTCTGTAGTCTGATCCTGAGCGAGGAAGCCTACAACGGAAATTTAAAAAAACCCGGGACTCCGTAAGCCGTACGATTTAGGATTTTCCTTGACGTGAAGCATACTATCAATTTATATAAAAATTTTTTGGAAAAGTTAGTTCTTATAAAAAAATTTTAAATAATTGGACAATGAATTTTCACGCATGGAACGAAATGAAGAAAGGTATGTAAATTATTAGACCAGGCAATAGAGATTTTTTCGTGATAAAAAAGGTAGAAGAAAACGGCGAGTGTGGGGGTGCGTGGGGTGGTCCGTGGATGTTTCGTGATATGTTTTCGACTACCAAATATGATTACTTTTTTTTTAATTTCCAAAAAACACCAAAAAAACGGTGTTTTTTTAGTTTTTTTCTTGTAAAATCTGAACCAATGGAGCTATGCTGATACATTCAACATACGAATTGTAGAGAATGAAAAGACGAAGAAAATCAGCGCTGGTGCAACTCAATCGGGTCATTATTACCAGAGAAAAACCGGAAAAATCAGCCTTATTCAAAAATTCACAACTCCGCCATTTTCAAAGTTGTAGCGCTGGCTTTTCGGGTGAAAGTAGTGGTTGATAGGTACTTTGAGTGTGCACAACCCGGACGTTGCCGGATAAATAGTTTTTGCGTAATTGCGATTTGAATTATTTTGGGCACTCTTTTGCGGAAGGGCTGGATGCGTCGGAAGTTGTCCGATTTTTATTTTCAAAACGGATTTTGAAAGAAGAAGTAAAGCACTACAAAACGTCAACCTTGATTTTTCGTTAAATGTTGCAAAATATGTGAAAAACACGTGCAAACGTGACCAAAACCGGCCGAGCGCTCGATCGCGGTCGAGTAGTGGGGGGGAGCCGGCCGACGCGGGGAAGTGCGTATATATAGTAATACAAGCGCGCTGCGGCCGGGCGCGAATCTTTACATTCGATTATCTCAGCAACTACTGGAGCTATCTTTACGTTTTTTTATTTTTTATTTGGGGGTAAATTAACCCGTTGAAACTGATACTTCACTCGGTTTGCCTCAATATTCACTAGAAAAGCTGCTTTTGGCTACATATCCGTACATTAATATGAAATTAGGAAAAAGCGGTGGAATACATGCATACTGCCAGGAAACTTATTAATTGAAGTGCAGTGGATTTTTTGGAAATTTTTATATTCTTATTTCATGTTCAAAATTACAATTCTTATATACTAACTGAATAATTATTTGTGAAATTACATGATTCTCGGTTGTTTCGCTGGCCTGGCAAACTCTATTTCATCAATATCTTCATTAGGCGTTTAAATATTTCCGAAAATATCGATTTCTGAGACGTCATCGTCTTCTTCATTGTCCGACGCAATCGGATGATAGATATTTTCCAAATTTTAGCACGTATTTTCGTGACAGTGTGCACAGAGATTCGTGCATTGCAAACCATGTCGTGCATATGGCGGCGGCATATGACCTGTGCGCGCCCGATAAACCAAGTACCAAAACATTTGAGAAATTAGTGAATTTAATAAATGATCATCTCAACCCAAAACCGTCAGAGACAATGGAGAGATGTACGTTCTATCAAGCGAGGCAATCGCAAACAGAATCGGTGTCGGAGTTCGCGGCAAGGTTAAAAAGTTTATCAATGAATTGTAATTTCGGTGACATGAAAGTAGCATTGCGCGATCAATTGGTATGGGGATTAAAAGATCACACGACAAAAACGGTATTATTTCGCGAGGAAAACTTAACGTATGATTCGGCATACAAGCTGGCAACAGCACTAGAATCAGCCGAGAAGTATGCGTTGTCAACAGATCAAACAGCCAGCGAGTCGTCAAAGTCAGTAGTTAACAAAATAAACACGGATCCAAAGTCAGAGTACAAGAAACAATTTCAACAGAGGGGAAGAGGTACGGATCGAGGCAAGAGGGGCGGGGGGCCAACGTTTCAAGGATAGAGCCCCTGTAAACAGAGGTAACCGTTCGACGAGTGAGAACGCGAGCGCAAATTCGAAGCGCTCGTCAGCGTGTTATTGCTGCGTGAAAAATAATCACTGGGTTCGTGACTGTTATCATCGATTCAGCACGTGTAATTCCTGTGAGAGAAATGGGCATCTGGCAACGGCGTGTACAGCACAAAAGACTGTACAACACTTAGAGCGACCGTCAGAGGATCAACAGCAGGATGAGTACGATTTTTTTCATGATAGATGACGGCAGCGAAAAAAAATCATCGAGGGTGCCCAGCAGTATTGCGAATTATAATAACGATAATGTAACCGCCGAACCAATGTATATATATGTATTGATTAATAAGAGGCACGTAAAAATGGAAATAGACACAAGTTCGTATGTAGCTACAATATCTAAGAGAGATAAAGAGAGATATTTTCCAAATTGTGCAGTAAATTTGGGCAACAGCCCATTGAATGCATACGGTAAAGTACCTTTAGAGCATGTGGGAACACTAGATAATCTGGAGGTAACAATAGGTAAACAAAAAGCTTCACTGGGAATGAGAGTATTGAAAGGAGATGGTCCAGTGTTAATCGGCAGGCAATGGCTAAAAATTTTTGGATTATGGCCTCTTGAAATGAATAATGAAGCAAATATGTGCAACAAAAATTTTGGAGTAAATTAAGCGATGGGGCTTATAAATAAATTCCCGAGATTGTTTGGTAAAGGCCCAGGCTTATATAATAAAGGAATGTTAAAATTAACACCAAAAGAAAATGCGCAGCCGGTCGCTCTGAAAGCTAGACACTTGCCATTCGCACTAGCGAGTAAAGTGGAAAACGAAATTAATAGACTGGAAACATTAGGACATCTCAAGAAGATTGACGTCAGTGAGTGGGCGACACCTTTTGTACCGGTAATCAAGGCAGACGGTACAGTTAGAATTTGCGGGAATTTTAAGTTGACGTTAAATCCTTCCTTAGTTAAAGACAGACACCCGATTCCATTGATCGATGAGATTTTTGTGGCGTTACGAAATGGCAAAACTTTTTCGCAAATTGATCTCCAGCATGCCTATATGCAGATACCGTTAGAAGAGAGTAGTCGAGATTACTTGACCATAATAACGCACAAAGGCCTTTACAGGTACACGAAAATGCCAAAAGGTATTGCCTCGGGCCCGGGTGATTTTCAAAAGGAAATTGAACAGTGCCTAGTGGGAATTAACGGAGTAATTCCTTACATCAACAACATATTTTGTACTGGCAAAGACGATAAAGAGCATTTAGAAGCACTGAATACCGTATATAAACGACTCGAAGACTCTGGGTTCAAAGTAAATATCAATAAGTGCGATCTTTTTAAAGAAAAAATGGACATTTTGGGCTTTGTTATAGACAAAAATGGGCTTCACAAATCAAAAACTAAAGTCAAGGCAATGACAGGAGCACCTAAGCCAGTAAATAAAAAACAATTAGACTCATTTCTTGGTTTGGTTACTTATTATGCAAGATTTTTGCCACAAAGTGCGGAAAAATTAAAATGTCTTTATGATTGTACGAAAACAGGAGGAGAAAGTTGCGTCGAAATTATCGATACATTTTTCGATTTGTAGTGATTCCAAAGAAGCACTACGAAAACTTGTTGGTAAATTATATAATAAATGGCAAGAAGCACGTCGAAATAATGATCATTTTCAGAAGAAATATGAAACTTGGTTGGAAACTTCAGTAACTATTTTCGTAAGTAATTTCATTAATTTCTACAAAACTCGACTTGTGAGCTAATGCAGACAATTTAATTTTGTTTTTTTTTTCTCAGAATTCTATTACACATGTTGGGACATCGTCAACTTCTGTGGCTGCAGGTAAACCTGACCGACCACGACAATCGACTTTCGAGGAATCGAGTCGACGAACAAAAAAAAGAATCGCCTCAGACACGAGCGAATCACGTAGCCTGGATGAGTTAGCATTAGCCACGAGAATAAAACTTATTTCTGCAGGACAAATCGATGCTGCTGAAGTTGTTAAAGATATAACAACTCAATCTCCCGTAAGAGCTACGAAATATCGAGCTGCTTATAGAGCGTTGATGGAACCACAGCAAATTGAGATGTCCGGAGATGATGCCCTTGTGGATTTCATAGATGCAAAATCAACAAAACAGTAGTATAAAGGCATTCGGAAATCTTTTAGGAAGAACAATTACGTCGTGTATCCATCGTACGAAAAAGTTGATGCCGCTAAAAAACTGTGTTACCGTTCAAATATCACGGTAAATGAAACCTCATCAGCCGAAGTAAAATTACAGTCTTTACTGGATCATACCTGTCGAAGAATTTTGAAATTGCAAACAGACGTGATTACATCTTTGAAGCCTGAAGTTACGACAAATCTACGATTACTTTTTAAATGGGGTTGCGATGGAAGTTCCGGACACAGTGAATACAAGCAAAAGTTTACAAACGAGGACAGTTCCGATGCGAGTGTATTTTTAACATCTATAGTTCCATTGCAAATCATAGGTTCAGATAATGAACACAAGGAATTAGTTATTTGGAAAAATCCCAGGCCTTCATCGCCGCGCTATTGTCGCCCTATTAGAGCTCAATTTTTAAAAGAAACTGTGTTATCAACTATCCTCGAACGACAGCACGTTGAAAATCAGATCGAGTCTCTGGTCCCTTTTACGACTATTATTGACGCGAAGAAAATTATCGTAAAATATGAGCTTTTCTTTACTATGATTGACTGCAAAGTTTGCAACTCTGTGACAGACACAAAGTCAGCAATGCGTTGCTACATATGCAGCCACACATCATCAAAATTCAACAACATGGAGCTGATGAAGACGGCAGCCTTAATCACAACTTGACTGGACCTTGGATTATCAACGTTACATGCCTGGATCCGATTTTTTGAGTGCTTTTTGCACATTGGCTACAAAATTGGCGTTTATACGTGGCAGACCCGCAAAGCTGATGAAAAGAACGTTATTGCTGAGCGAAAACGAAATATTCAAGCCGCATTAAAAAAAGAGTTGCATCTAATTGTTGATCAGCCGAAACAAGGATTTGGTAGCAGCAACGACGGTAACACTGCGAGACGTTTCTTCGCAAATACAACGTTATCAGCACACATTTTGGGTGTAGACAAGCAGATTATGAAACGATGCTACGTAATTTTACAAGTTCTTCCAAGTGGGTATGCCGTGAATGTCACTGCGTTTCAACAGTATTGTATTGAGACCGCTGAAATGTTCGTAACTCTATACCATTGGTACAGTATGCCAACTACAGTCCACAAAGTTTTAATTCATGGTCCGTTGATAATTCAGTGGTCCCCACTTCCGATTGGACAAATGTCGGAAGACGCGCGAGAAGCCCGTAACAAAGATATAAAAAAATATCGCGAAAGTTATTCCCGAAAAAACTCGAGAACATGGAAGACCGTTTCAATCGACTTCTCTTAACTTCCGATTCATACATGTCAAGCATCGGTAAGAGGTATCCAAAGAAAGGGAAAAATTTAGTCCCAAAAGCTTTGCAACTTTTACTCGGTACTGATAGTTCGCGCGATAAATTTGGATTACAGGATCCGACTGAATACTCGACTGCCGAATCTTCTGGTTCTTCCAATAATTCTTCTGACGACGACGATTAATATTTTTGTTGTCCTTAAAATTTATCGATCATATAACAACTTTTTCACAGTTAAAAATTTAAAAAATCATTCTGAATGCATTGTAAATAATTTCTTCCTCCTACCGGTCAATTATATCTATATTTATGGATGATTATTAAAAATTTCTAATACAGAACTATCAAAATACGAAAATATTAATTTCTCATAGTGAACAGTTGTTTGTGAGTGGTGTCAACCAATACATCAGGTCCGCCATTTTATTTTCTCAAAATTTTTATTTCAGATTTGAATTCAGCGAGTACCATACATTTAGGGATTTTCCCCGAAATCGCATGGTTTTTAGTAGCATAAATAGTCACTTCCGGTCCGCTTTTTTGTTTTTTCAAAATTTTTATTTCAGATTTGAAATCAGCGAGTTCAAAAAATAAAAAATCACCTTTCACATTTTGAGCACCCGCATTCCCCTATGTTTGCCCACCTTCCCGAAATCCAGCCCACTGT
Source organism: Rhorus exstirpatorius (assembly GCA_963564615.1). NCBI lineage: Eukaryota > Metazoa > Arthropoda > Insecta > Hymenoptera > Ichneumonidae > Rhorus > Rhorus exstirpatorius. The sequence continues at coordinate 5,641,062 of OY751315.1, forward strand.
GCGCCGGCACGACCAATGAAAAATGGCAATTTTTTGCAGTGTGACTTTTTCAAGAATGAAACAATATTTTACTTTCGTCGACCGAAGAAAGTGTTCATAAAATTATCATTGAGTAACGTGAAAAACTGAATTCAATTTTTTTTCGACGAAAATAATTAAAATATTATTTTCGGGTAAGTTTTCTTGGCTTATAGAAACCTCGAGAAAGCGAGAGAGTGAGTCTTGCGTTAAGGTGATGCGAAATATGTTTGGGCGCACGAGACAGCTGTAATTTTTGGAACAATCATTCTTCGAAATGTTTGAAAACTCGCGAATAACAAAAATCAGGCCACATGCTTGACTAACAGAGGCATCCCAGATAGACCACTGACGTCTAATATACATATATTTTAGGTATACATATGTATATGTATACCTATGTATATATATATATATATATATATATATATATATATACATATATATATATATACATATACATACAGGGTGTATACTAACCTACTGATCACATTATAAGGACCGTGTCGGGCGTCGAAAACGGAGCAGAAAAGTCCTTTTCGAAAATTTTGTGAAATCAAATTTGGTGGAGTTATTAGCGATTTAAAATCGACCAACGTCGACCAATGAGCGCTCGATCGAAGAGAAATTTAAAAAAGTTGAGATAGTGGAGGGGACGGCGTCGGTAGAAGCGGGGTTCGTGAAACAAAACGCGCGCACACCCACACCATTGAACACCACACGGACGCACGAGAGAGAAACAAATAAACGCTAGGCGTGCGGCAATGTTCATGCTTGTCGCGATGGCCCAGCTTATGAGAATAAAAACAAATGACGATAATAAGCTGGAAAATGATTTTTTCGCAATGATGAGTAAAAATTGATAAAAAAATTTGCTAATTATTTATGATGGTGGCTTTTTCAAATGTTGGTATTTGAAAAAAAAAATTTCGACAAAATCCTTTTATTATAGGACCTATATTATAAGACCTTTTATAATAGGATCCTTTCATTATATTTTTCCCATGCGTGGAAAAAATGTATTTTCCCAAGTATGATACAAATTACCCAAGTATGGGAAAATGATATTTTACTCCAAATTTGAAAATAGTCCCGGAATTATTTTTTGAAACGACCTTTTAACTCGTAGCCTAATTTTTAACAGCCAGATGCACGAAAATACTTTGAATCTCAGGCCAGTTTTTTTCCCATAGTTGGGAAAAATATTTTTTCCCAAGTATGGGAAACATTTCCCATTTGGGAAAAATATTTTTTCCCATGTATGAAAAATTTCCCAAGTATGGGAAAATTATATTTTACTCCAAAATTTCCTACTTGGGAAAAATATTATTTCCCTGTATGGAAAAAATTTCCCAAGGTCGAGGAAAATTTCCCGAGTATGGGGAAATTATAGATTACAACAAATTCAGAAATCGTCCCCGAAACATGTTTTGAAAAGACCTTATCAACTCGTAGCATAACTTTTGCTAGCCAGATGCTCGAAAATACTTGTAAATCTCAGGACAATTTTTTTCCACTTTCTTGGGATTGTTTCCCATACGTGAAAAAAATTATTTTTCCCAAGTAAGGGAAATTTTTTTTTCCCAAGTATGGAAAAAATTTCCCAAGTATGGGAAAAATATATTTTGCTCCAAATTTGAAAATCATCCACGAATTATTTTTTTTAACGACCTTATTGACTCGTAGCAAACTTTTTGCTAGCGAGATGCTCTAAAATACTTTCAAATCTCAGGCGAGTTTTTTCCCATACTTGGGAAACATATTTTTCCCCAAGTATTGGAAAAATTTCCCACGCGGAAATAATGTTTTTTCCCATGTATGGGAAAAATTTTCCAAGCATGGCAAAATTATATTTTACTCCAAAATTTCGTACTTGGGGAAAACGTTTTTACCTACTTATGGGAAAATTATATTTTGCTCTCAATTTGAAAATCATCCACGAATTATTTTTTTTAACGACCTTATTAACTCGTAGCAAACTTTTTGCTGGCGAGATGCTCGAAAACACTTTCAAATCTCAGGCCAATTTTTTCCCATACTTGGGAAACATATTTTACCCCAAGTATTGGAAAAATTTCCCACTCGGGAAAAATGTTTTTTTCCCATGTACGAGAAAAATTTTCCAAGTATGGGAAAATTATATTTTACTCCAAAATTGCGTACTTGGGAAAAACGTTTTTACCTACTTATGGAAAAATTATATTTTGCTCCCAATTTGAAAATCATCAACGAATTATTTTTTTTAACGACCTTATTAACTCGTAGCAAACTGTTTGCTAGCGAGATGCTCGAAAACACTTTCAAATCTCACGCCAATTTTTTCCCATACTTGGGAAACATATTTTTCCCCAAGTATTGGAGAAATTTCCCACTCGGGAAAAATGTTTTTTTCCCATGTACGGGAAAAATTTTCCAAGTATGGGAAAATTGTATTTTACTCCAAAATTTCGTACTTGGGAAAAACGTTTTTACCTACTTATGGAAAAATTATATTTTGCTCCCAATTTGAAAATCATCAACGAATTATTTTTTTTAACGACCTTATTAACTCGTAGCAAACTGTTTGCTAGCAAGATGCTCGAAAACACTTTCAAATCTCACGCCAATTTTTTCCCATACTTGGAAAACATATTTTTCCCCAAGTATTGGAGAAATTTTCCACTCGGGAAAAATGTTTTTTTCCCATGTACGGGAAAAATTTTCAGTGTATGGGAAAATTATATTTTACTCCAAGCTTGGGATTAATCGAAAATCGTTTTGAAAATTGAAAATCTCCCTGCAAGAGATAAGATTCGTGTTGCCTGTTGGATAGTATGGTTTTGTTAAATGGCAAAATATTATCGATCCTGCTATTGCAACTGATTTAATCTTCAGCGATATTTTCGAGCGCTCATGTACTTGTAACGCCACAAGTGACGGGAATTAGGATCGAATTCCCTGCATTGCGAACTGTCAGAGATGAAATCAACATTTTCAATTGCACGATCCCATTCTACTGTATATTTGTAAATTTACGATGCCCTCGTCATGTTTGATTTCATCTGCTTGTGGTTTTCGCGAGCGCTCGTTGTTCACCGAAACGAAAATAAACGAAAGAAGATTCTACTCCTTTCAATGCCCCGAGATGAAATCCGTCTTCTCGATCGGACATTTCAAATTTTTTAATATTCGACTACTCTACATTTCATATTTGATACTAATTTCCTATCCGGCTTTCATGGAGAATGATCGGCTAGTGGTGCAGCTTGAGAAGAAGTGAAAATCGTTTCAAAAATCGAGAATCTCCCTGCAAGAAATGGGATCCGTGTTCTTCGTTGGATTGTATGGTCTCGTTTCATTGTAAAATATTTTCGGTCCTGCTATCGCAACTGATTTAATCCCCAGCGATAAATTCGAGCGCTCATGTACTTGTATGGCTACAAGTGACGATAAATACGATCGAATCCCCTGCATTGCGCACTGTGGCAGATGAAATCAACATTTCCAATTGCACGATCCCATTCTACTGTATATTTGGAGACTTGCGATGCCCTCGTTATGTTTGATTTCATCTGCTTGTGGTTTTCGCGAGCGCTCGTTGTTCACCGGAAGGAAAATAGACGAGATAACATTCTATTCCTTTCAGTGCCTCGAGATGAAATCCGTCTTCTCGATCGGACATTTAAATTTTTTTTAAAATTCGACTACTCTACATTTCACATTTTGGACACATTTCATCTTCGGCTTTTACGGAGAATGAACGGTCAGTGATGCAGCTTGAGATGAAGGGAAAATGGTTTCAAGAATCGAGAATCTCTCTGCAAGAGATGGGATGCGTGTTTTTTGTTGAATAGTACGGTTTCCTTTACTGGACAAAATATTATCGGTCCTGCTACCGCAACTAATTTAATCTCCATGGATAATTTCGAGCGCTCATGTACTCGTACAGCCACAAGTGACGGGAATTACGATCGAATTCCCTGCATTGCGCACTGTGGCAGATGAAATCAACATTTCCAATTTCACGATTCCATTCTACTGTATATTTGGAGACTTACGATGCCCTCGTTATGTTTGATTTCATCTGCTTGCGGTTTTCGCGAGCGCTCGTTGTTCACCGAAAGGAAAATAGACGAGATAACATTCTATTCCTTTCATTGCCTCGAAAGGCAAAAATGTAAATCTCGAGATCGAGCTGCCTATTATGCGGATATAGGAAATAAAACAAGCATGGACTTCGGGTCCATCTGATCCCTGACATTATTTTATTGTTTTTCGTGCTATTGTGGCCATTTGTTTCACCTCTTAAAGTGTCCAAATGTGAATCTCGAGATCGAGCTGCTCATTATTCGATTATAGGAAACGAAACAAGCATGGACTTCGGATCCATCCGATTCCTGACATTATTTTATAATTTTTCGTGCTATTCTCGCCATTTGTTTCACCTCTTAAAGTGTCCAAATGTGAATCTCGAGATCGAGCTGCTTATTATGCGGACATAGAAAATAAAACAAGCATGGACTTCGGGTCCATCTGATTTCTGAAATTATTTTATAATTTTTTGTGCTATAGTCGTCATTGGTTTCACCTCTCAAAGGGTTTAAATAAGAATCTCGGGATGGAGCTGCTCATTCTCCGATCATAAGAAATGAAACAAGCATGGACTTCCGGTCCATCTGATTTCTGAAATTATTTTATAAATTTTTGTGCTATACTCGCCATTTGTTTCCCCTCTTGAAGTGTTTAAATGTGAATCTCGAGATCGAGCTACTCATTATCCAATCATAGGAAATGAAACAAGCATGGACTTCGTGTCCATCTGATCCCTGAGATTATTTTATAATTTTTCGTTTCATACTCGCCATTTGTTTCACCTCGAAAGGTGTCCAAATGTGAATCTCGAGATCAAGCTGCTTATTATGCGGACATGGGAAATGAAACAAGCATGGACTTCGGGTCCATCTGATCCCTGACATTATTTTATAATTTTTTGTGCTATTCTCGCCATTTGTTTCACCTCTTAAAGTGTCCAAATGTGAATCTCGAGATCGAGCTGCTCATTATCCGATCATAGGAAATGAAACAAGCATGGACTTCGGGTCCATCTGATTTCTGAATTTATTTTATAATTTTTCGTTGCATACTCGCCATTTGTTTCACCTCGTGAGGTGTCCAAATGTGAATCTCGAGATCGAGCTGCTTATTATGCGGACATAGGAAATAAAACAAGCCTGGACTTCGGGTCCATCTGATTTCTGAAATTATTTTATAATTTTTTGTGCTATAGTCGTCATTGGTTTCACCTCTCAAAGGGTTTAAATGAGAATCTCGGGATCGAGCTGCTCATTATCCGATCATAGGAAATGAAACAAGCATGGACTTCGGGTCCATCTGATCCCTGATATTATTTTTTAATTTTTCATGCTATACTCATCATTTGTTAAACCTCTCAAAGTGTTAAAATGAGAATCTTGAGATCGAGATGCTCATTATCCGATCATAGGAAATGAAACAAGCCTGGACTTCGGGTCCATCTGATTTCTGAAATTATTTTATAATTTTTTGTGCTATAGTCGTCATTGGTTTCACCTCTCAAAGGGTTTAAATGAGAATCTCGGGATCGAGCTACTCATTATCCGATCATAGGAAATGAAACAAGCATGGACTTCGGGTCCATCGGATCCCTGACATTATTTTATGATTTTTCGTTGCATACTCGCCATTTGTTTCACCTCTTGAAGTGTCCAAATGTCAATCTCGAGATCGAGCTGCTCATTATCCGATAATAGGAAATGGAACAAGCATGGACTTTGGATCCATCTGATTTCTGAATTTATTTTATAATTTTTCGGGCTATTCTCGCCATTTGTTTCACCTCTTAAAGTGTCTAAATGTAAATCTCGAGATCGAGCTGCTCATTATCCGATCATAGGAAATAAAACAAGCATGGACATCGAGTCCATCTGATTCCTGACATTATTTTATAATTTTTCGTGCTATTCTCGCCATTTGTTTCACCTCTTAAAGTGTCCAAATGTGAATCTCGAGATCGAGCTGCTTATTATGCGGACATAGGAAATGAAACAAGCATGGACTTCGGGTCCATCTGGTTTCTGAAATTATTTTACAATTTTTTGAGCTATACTCGTAATTGGTTTCACCTCTCAAAGGGTTTAAATGAGAATCTCGGGATCGAGCTGCTCATTATCCGATCATAGGAAATGAAACAAGCGTGGACTTCGGGTCCATCTGATCCCTGATATTTTTTTTTAATTTTTCGAGCTATACTCGCCATTTGTTTCACCTCTTAAAGTGTTCAAATGTGAATCTCGGGATCGAGCTACTCATTATCCAATCATAGGAAATGAAACAAGCATGGACTTCAGGTCCATCTGATCCCTGACATTATTTTATGATTTTTCGTTGCATACTCGCCATTCGTTTCACCTCTTGAAGTGTCCAAATGTCAATCTCGAGATCGAGCTGCTCATTATCCGATAATAGGAAATGAAACAAGCATGGACTTTGGATCCATCTGATTTCTGAATTTATTTTATAATTTTTCGGGCTATTCTCGCCATTTGTTTCACCTCTTAAAGTGTCCAAATGTGAATCTCGAGATCGAGCTGCTCATTATCCGATCATAGGAAATGAAACAAGCATGGACATCGGGTCCATCTGATTCCTGACATTATTTAATAATTTTTCGTGCTATTCTGGCCATTTGTTTCACCTCTTAAAGTGTCCAAATGTGAATCTCGAGATCGAGCTGCTTATTATGCGGACATAGGAAATAAAACGAGCATGGACTTCGGGTCGATCTCGAGATTCACGTTTTAACACTTCAAGAGGTGAAACAAATGGCGAGTATAGCATAAAAAATTATAAAATAATTTTAGAAATCAGATGGACCCGAAGTCCATGCTTGTTTCATTTCCTATGATCGGATAATGAGCAGCTCGATCTCGAGATTCACATTTGGACACTTTAAGACGGGGAACAAATGGCAAGAATAGCACGAAAAATTATAAAATAAATTCAGAAATCAGATGGACCCGAAGTCCATGCTTGTTTCATTTCCTATGATTGGATAATAAGTGGCTCGATCCCGAGATTCACATTTGAACACTTTAAGAGGTGAAACAAATAGCGAGTATAGCTCGAAAAATTATAAAATAATTTCAGAAATCAGATGGGCCCGAAGTCCATGCGTGTTTCATTTTCCATGTCCGCATAATAAGCAGCTTGATCTCGGGATTCTCATTTGGACACCTTTCGAGGTGAAACAAATGGCGAGTATGCAACGAAAAATTTTAAAATAAATTCAGAAATCAGATGGATCCGAAGTCCATTCTTGTTTCATTTCCTATGATCGGATAATGAGCAGCTCGATCTCGAGATTCACATTTGGACACATTAAGAGGTGAAACAAATGGCGAGAATAGCACGAAAGATTATAAAATAATGTGAGGGATCAGATGGACCGGAAGTCCATGCTTGTTTCATTTCCCATGTCCGCATAATAAGCAGCTTGATCTCGAGATTCACATTTGAACACTTTAAGAGGTGAAGCAAATAGCGAGTATAGCTCGAAAAATTATAAAATAATTTTAGAAATCAGATGGGCCCAAAGTCCATGCTTGTTTCATTTCCTATGATCGGATAATGAGCAGCTCGATCTCGAGATTCACATTTGGACACTTTAAGAGGTGAAACAAATGGCGAGAATAGCACAAAAAATTATAAAATAATGTCAGGGATCAGATGGACTCGAAGTCCATGCTTGTTTCATTTCCCATGTCCGCATAATAAGCAGCATGATCTCGAGATTCTCATTTGGACACCTTTCGAGGTATAACAAATGGCGAGTATGCAACGAAAAATTATAAAATAAATTCAGAAACCAGATGGATCCGAAGTCCATTCTTGTTTCATTTCCTATGATCGGATAATGAGCAGCTCGATCTCGAGATTCACGTTTGGACACATTAAGAGGTGAAACAAATGGCGAGAATAGCACGAAAAATTATAAAATAATGTAAGGGATCAGATGGACCGGAAGTCCATGCTTGTTTAATTTCCTATGTCCGCATAATAAGCAGCTCGATCTCGAGATTCACATTTGGACACTTTAAGAGGTGAAACGAATGGCGAGAATAGCCCGAAAAATTATAAAATAAATTCAGCAATCAGATGGATCCGAAGTCCATGCTTGTTTCATTTCCTATGATTGGATAATGAGTAGTTCGATCCCGAGATTCACATTTAAACACTTCAAGAGGTGAAACAAATGGCGAGAGTAGTAGGTGAACCACTCTGGGCCCCCCCACTCCTATCCCCACTCCTTCCCCCACCGCGCGGCTTCCCCCACCACTCGATTTTCCCCCACCATGCAGCTGGGTGAGTCGAGTGTTGAGGTGGCGTTGTGTGTGTGTGGGTGAGGTGAGGACAGGGGGGAAACTCCAAAGTGGCGCACATTATTATTATTATTATTATTATTATTTGCAATATTCTCTCTCTTTGGATTATTATTATTTTTTTTAATTTTATAATTATAATTTTTATTATTATTTTTAATATTTCCACCTCTCTCTGCGGTTTATTATTATTTTTTACTTACCCTTCTTCCGAGGCTATTCAGCGCATCTCTCTCTCTCTCTCTCTCTCTCACTATTCTAACTCGTTGCTTATTAAAAATTTTTTTCCGATAGAATGAAAATCTGCACAGATACATTCGTTATACTCATCTCCGTGAGCCACGTTTTGATTAAATATTTTTATTATCACAAGCACGCACGTTAATCCTCAGGGCACATAAATTATTTAAACGATTAATATTTTAACCGATCGACGTTGTGAGAACGTTTTACCGATGTTACGCGATTAAAAGAACGACGATTACTGAGCTCTACAGCCGCTTGGAGACAAACTCCACGCGCGCGAAATGCACTGTCAGCACCACGTGCATGTCTCATCGTCGCTCAGGCTTGCTCGAATTCGTTCATCTTTTTATTCGTATGGAGAGTAATATATTTAAGTGTATATATATATATATATATATATATATATATATAATGTGATCTAAAGATGCAACGCGCGTATACCTATATACATATAGGTAAGCTGACGAGGTATCGTTCCGTAGCGCTCGAGAGTCAACAGCTATGGGCAAACTCACGCGGAATCGTCCAGTAGCAGCAGCGGTTCTTTTACATATGGGCGAAGAATAAATTAAAGGGGTGTAGGCCACAGGCAGGCATACTTTAGCATCGAATGACCTATCTCCATTGTGAATATATTTTTAAAATTTTTTGCACTCGGAGAGAAAAGTTGCATAGCTCTCACCGCTACACATACATGCTGTTGTGTATAATGCAATGTCAGCTAATTTGCACGTGCAAAAGTTTACCCGTTTTGGCTAAAATTAAGTATCAATATCATGAAATGTCTCATGACAATACAATATGTATACTCTGCGAATATACATAGGTAAGCTGACGAGGTATCGTTCCGTAGCGTTCAAGAGTAACAGCTATGGGCAAACTCACGCGGTATCGCTCGGCAGTAGCAATTCTTTTACATACGGGCGAAGAATAATTTAAAGTGGTGTAGGCCACAGGCAGGGATACTTTAGCATTGAATGACTTATCTCCATTGTGAATATATTTTTCAAATTTTTTGCACTCGGAGAGAAAAGTTGCATAGCTCTCACCGCTACACATACATGCTGTTGTGTATAATGCAATGTCAGCTAATTTGCACGTGCAAAAGTTTACCCGTTTTGGCTAAAATTAAGTATCAATATCATGAAATGTCTCATGACAATACAATATGTATACTCTGCGAATATACATAGGTAAGCTGACGAGGTATCGTTCCGTAGCGTTCAAAAGTAACAGCTATGGGTAAACTCACGCGGTATCGCTCGGCAGTAGCAATTCTTTTACATATGGGCGAAGAATAATTTAAAGTGGTGTAGGCCACAGGCAGGGATACTTTAGCATCGAATGACTTATCTCCATTGTGAATATATTTTTCAAATTTTTTGCACTCGGAGAGAAAAGTTGCACAGCTCTCACCGCTACACATACATGCTGTTGTGTATAATGCAATGTCAGCTAATTTGTACGTGCCAAGGATTACTTTGCTTCGGCAAAAACTAAATATCATATCTTACACCTATATGCGCGCATACATATATATATACGTTCGTTTTAGTGTATTGCACTATATTTATTTGAAGAAAATGCAAAAGCTAGTCAGTCTTGATTTGAGCAGATACCCAATACCATTTCTTTTCTTGAACCACGATGGAAAATAATATTCTTCTTCGCGATTGTATTTTAATTTTTTTGCGCTTGGCAAAGCTGCACAGTCCTCATCTCCGGCGAAAGTGTACTGATCGATGGTGTGATCAATTGCGATTTTTGTCGTACAACGTACTCATTAAACGCCTCAGATATGTGATTTGGTGGGCCCCGCTACGCATCATTATTGCAGCGTATAACAGGGGTGTGTTTAAAGGACAAAGAGTTTTAAGCTGTGTGTTTGAAGAGATACAGCGACGAGGTCTCCAAGACGCTCCTTCTGTGCGTGGAATTGCTGGTGAAATTCGGGGTGAGTAAAATTATTACTTATTGATTATTTATTAAATAACTGGATAATTTTTGATTTTCGATTCAATTACTATATCAGACTATCAGCTATTGCACGGCACAGAAAGTGGCGAGGAAGACGAATTGATAGCAGCAGCCGCCGCTGTAGAAAATGCTGAATCGATATTTCAATCGCACGGCGTAGAAAATGCTTCTCTTCTTAACGAGAATATCGATGACACGGGTAAATAGCTCGTATTAAATGTATTATGAAGAATCAATATTATTAAAACTTTTAATTTTGTGCAATCTAATTGCCGCTTTTTTGCCCGAAATATAACATAATTCTTGAATAATGTGTTATTTTTACAGCGATAACACAGGTGCTTAGCATAAGTGGGCATGATCAGATTCCTGCAACAGCTGTGACAGAACCTCTCGGGCTACACGGGGGCGCTCGAAATACGGAAGATTTAGCGGTACCAGGGCCTTCGGGATTGCGCAGGCGATCCAGCATATCTCCCGATTCAGATTACGATGCTGTGCCGCTTTCGTCGCGGAACCAGCTGCTTCTGTTTCCCGATAGAGGTATCAATAATTTGGTGGAAAATCAACAGAGGCTGATCGATCGGGTTTTGATACGCGAGAATCAAGCATGGCTGGAACGTCTCGAGGAGGAGAATCCATTGCCGTTGCAAAGAGCTGATCAGTGGCATCAAGATATTTTAGAAGATGATGACTCAGGTAAATACTAATTTGTTATCGTTTTACGATAATTTAACATACATTTACATAACGACATTCAACATACATTTGAGAACATTCAAGAGATACATTTCGTTACCTTCCCCCATCCCATAATATTAAATTCGTGTGTAATTTCTCTGTCTCTGCGTGGGGTTTGAGAATTGGATAATTAGCTGTCATCGGGGCTGTAGAATAAAAATTAAGTTACGCACGTATATCGCAGGTTACTCGACAGAGCTTGAAGTTGATGATAATGAAGAACCCTTGTAGATTTACCTCATACGAGGTACTGCTGAGTAAAAATCTTTTATAAATTTTTCTCCGTATTAATTATTGTTCACTCACATTAAAAAAATTTGCAGGTGTGCAAAGCGGCGGTGGTAGGCGAAGCAACGTTTCGAGGAGCACTGGGTACGGCGATGTACAACCACCGGGAATGCGATTAGACATCGTAGAAGATTATATGCGTTATTTTAAGCGATTCAAACTTCGCGGCCGTGAAACAACAGTGCGAATCAAGCAGCCACAGTCGGACGTCAGCGTATTGAAGTGGCTCGAGGGCGCATTTCGCGATCTCCTCACACATATTACAAGCTCGTGCGAGGGTAACGATTACGTCGGTATAACGTTTACGGCAAGCGGTTTAGCACACGGCCCCGTGTGGCTGTCTTTCCGACCGGCGCGAGACTACTCTTTCGAGGACATTTGGCGCCTTGTGAGTAGTGTCGCACAAAGCTCAACGAATTTGAACATCGACGATAAATTCCGTATTACAACGGGTGTTGTCCGAGGCGTCGAGGGAAGTGGGCGGAAAGGGTTGACCCACGAAGGCGTCGCAAAACAATCGATTTTGACGATTCGTAACACGGATAATTTATGCCTTCCACGTTCGTTGGTAACTGCTCGAGTTTATGCTGAACGGGGAGAAATTCGAACGGGAGAGTTGCACGCTCGCTGGCAGCGTATACGAAAGCCTAACCTCCCACAAAAAGAAGCAGCGCTCGAGCTCACAAGAGCTGCAAATATTTTTATATCAAAGCGCGGGTGCGGTGTAAATGAAATTGCACGTTATCAAGATCACATGGCCCGAGAAGGTATTGCAATTATTGTTTTTGAATTTTTAACTCTGGGACGCGGAGAGCTACCGTTGTTCGATGGTACGCAAAAAGTAATAGATACTGTCGGTTCCATTAAACACACTCTGTACATTTTATATTACGAGCGGTCGCACCACTTTCAGCCGATTTTGAATTTGCGAGGGGCTGTCGGTAGCAAGAGGTTTTGCGCACCTTGCAACGTACGGTACGACCGTAAATATGGCCACAGATGCTCCAAAAAATGCCCTAGGTGTCATGGAACACCACCATGCAATGCCCCCGCGAATAAAATAAAATGTGAAATGTGCAATAGCTATTTTTTCGGCGAAGAATGTTTGCGACAGCATAGATCTGCAGGTATCTGTGATTCCCGTAAACGCTGCCATAGCTGCTTCAGAACGGTCAAACCGCTAGAAAAAAAGGAACATACATGTGGGGTGGGTTTCTGCAAAACATGCAAATCCGACCAGCCATACAATCACCAGTGTTTCATGAAGCCAATCAGAGAAAGCCCAAATGCTTCACCTAAAATCATTTTCATTTTTTACGATTTTGAAACACAACAGTGTACAACGGTGAAGGGTGATCCAAACTCGTTCGTACACACGCCGAGCCTTTGCGTAGCTCAACGCGTTTGCACGCAGTGCTGTAATAGCGACTCTATTAATGAACCGTGTGAGTACTGTGGCATGCATGAATTTATATTTCGAGAAAACCCGGTTGGACAACTCGTGGAATTAGCTATGCAGCAACGTAAGGGCTACTCACGCACAATCTGTATAGCTCATAATGCCGGAGGATTCGACGCTCAATTTATCCTACGGTATCTGATTGAGAACAAAAAAACACAACTCCCTACGTTAATTATGAACGGAACAAAGATCATCACGATGCGTCTCGAGAAGCTTGTATTTCTCGACAGTCTACATTATTTCCACATGCCTCTCAGCGCATTGCCAAAAGCTTTCGGTCTCTTGGGTACAAAAGGTACATTTCCTCATCTGTTCAATCGTCCTGAAAATCAGAATTACGCCGGAGAGCTGCCACCCATCGAGTACTATTGTGCCGACGCGATGCGTACCACTGAGCGCGAAAAATTTTTAGCGTGGTACCGAGAATTAAAAAATCAGGATTACGTGTTTGATTTTGCAAAAGAAATTGTGGATTACTGCGTGATGGATGTTACGATACTCAGGCTCGCGTGCATGACTTTTCGGAATATGTTCATCGCTAGCGGTCGCGTCTGCCCATTCGACGAGGGTACGACTATCGCATCCGCCTGTTTCCGCATTTTTCGCAAAAATTTTCTGAAAGATAACACGATAGGTATTGTGCCGGCGGGTGGGTACAGATGGGCGCATACGCAGTCAAAAAAAGCCGTTGCGTGGCTCGTATGGATGGAACATTCTCTCGGCCATCCCATCATACACGCTGGCCGCTCGCGCGAATTTAAATTACCGCTAAATTTACTGGTAGATGGTTATTACGAAACGAACGACTCGAAGCACGTATTGCAGTTTCACGGGTGCTATTGGCATGGTTGTCCGCGATGTTTTCTCGTGAACCGCGATCGCAAACAGAGCGACGATGTATCAATGGACGAAAGGTTCGAAAGAACCATCGCTATTTCCGATAGAATCCGAACGGGCGGCTATGTGCTGACAGAAATTTGGGAATGCGCATATGATAAAATGTTAAAGGAAAATGCTGAAATGACAGCTCTCGTGCGTGATCATCCTCTAGCCTGTATCGAGCCTCTCAACCCACGTGACGCATTCTTCGGTGGACGTACCGAAAAAATGGTCACGTTGTATGATGCAAAAGATACGGAGGAGATACGTTACGTCGACGTTTGTTCGCTATACCCGTATATCTGCAAGTTTGGTAAATATCCTATCGGCCACCCGAAAGTTTATGTAGGCGACGAGTGTATGGAACTGACGGGGACTGACAATACCGATCTTTCGCGCGTTGAGGGGCTCGTCAAGTGCGTTGTATTACCACCACGCAACCTTTATCACCCGGTGCTACCTGTACGCATGCATCATCGCCTGCTATTCGCACTCTGTCGTAGCTGCTGCGAAATTATGAGCCAGGAAGAATGTACGCATGAAAAACCCGCGGATCGTACTTTTGAGGGAACATGGGTTGTCGACGAGATACGAAAAGCTGTTTCGTGTGGGTATAGAGTCATGCGTGTAATCGAAATATGGCAATACGAGATCACACAGTTCGAACGTAACACTCGAAATGGCGGCCTTTTTTCAGAATACATTAACACATTTCTCAAAATTAAGCAGGAGGCTAGTGGCTGGCCCGAAAATTGTTTGCAGGACGAGGCTACGAAATATCAATACATTGCCGACTTTGAGCGCTCTGAGGGTATTAAATTAGATCGTGCTAATATATCCAAGAATCCCGGGTTGCGCTCAGTAGCAAAGTTATGCTTAAATTCATTTTGGGGAAAATTTGGGCAACGCGAAAATCTGCCGCAAACTGTGATAGTATCCACGCGGGAAAAATTGATGGAGCTACTGGCGAGTCCCGAGTATGAGATCACCGGCATACTACCTGTAAATAATGATATATTATACGTCAATTATACGAAGACCGATGAGGCAATACAGCCATCTTCCATAGCTAATGCCGTAATTGCAGCATACACCACCGCTCAGGCGCGCTTAAAATTGTATAGTTATCTCGAGCGCTTGGGTCGACGTGCATTGTATTGTGACACAGACTCGTGTATCTATGTAACGAAAAAAGATCCGAATGAGTACGAACCGCCGATCGGTCAGCTTCTCGGTGATCTGACGGATGAGCTTAGCAGTTATGGAGAGGGTAGTTATATTAAGTCGTTCGTGTCCGGCGGACCGAAATTTTATTCATTTATTGTGCGAACACCTGATGGCTCGGAAAGCGAAGTATGCAAAGTCAAAGGTGTAACATTAAATTTTGCAAATAGCTCATTGATAAATTATCGGTCTGTACGTGCGTTTATAGTTGGCGAGAGAGAGGAGCCAATTACTCTGCACTATGATGCGATTCGGCGTACGGCGTTCCATCAGGTTGTTACACGTCCCGAATCGAAAATGTGCAAACCGTCAAGCGTCAAACGAAGATGCAACGGAGAATATGGGTCTTTACCATACGGATTTTGTAGTTAGATATAATTTTGTATTTACATATGTACACGCATCTATGTTTTGTTAATAAAAAATTATGTAAAACCCTATTTGCTCATCTCGCCTGCTATTATTTCTCATTTAAACAGCGGAGAATTGTTACGACACGAATGATACGAGCAATATGAGCGAGTAATACGTAACGAATAAGCGAGCGATACGAACGAACGAGCGATACACATGAACGAAACAAATGAGCGAACGCTACGAACGAACGAACGACGAAAGCGAACTACCATTGAAATTCTGTTTTTCAAAAAATTCAAAATTTTTTCTGACAAATTATTTAAGCATGAGCGACACGAGCAAATAATAATACGAATGATACAAGGTTTTCAAACTTTTCATGTCCAAATATTTTTCGAAATTTTTCCCGACGAATTATTTAAACAGAAACCATACGAGCAGATAATATGAACGATATACGGACGAACGGCGCGGTCAAACGAAAAGAATGAGGGAACGGTATGATCGATATGACGAGAGAGAGTTTCCAATAAAATTTCTGTTCCTCCGACGTTCTTTCGTAATTTTTCCGAAAAAGTTTTCCAAGTGAAATTATTACAGCACGAACGATACGAGCGATACGAAAAAACGACATGAGCAAATTTCTAATAAAATTTTTTTCTGAAACATTATTTTTCAAATTTTTCTGAAAATGTTTTCCAAGTGAAATTATTATGACATGAACGAGCGATAAGAACGAACGACGAGAGCAAGCTTCCAATGGATGTTTGTTTTTAAATATTTTACCGACATGCATTTTTTTCTGAAAAACTTTTCGAAGTAAAACCATTACGGCATGAACGATATGTGACAATACGAAAGAAAGGTACGAACGAACGACGAGAGCATGTTACCAATAAAGTTTTGTTTCTTAAACACTTTTACGAAATTTTTTTTCGAAAAATTCCTTCAAACACAAGAAATACGAGCAAATAATATTAACGATACGAGCAAACGAGCGATACGAATGAACGAAACAAATGAGCGAACGCTACGAACGAACGACGAAAGCGAGTTTGCAAAAAAATCATTGTTTTTTCAAACCTTTTTCAAAACTTTTTCCGAACAAATTTTTCCAAATAAATTCATTACGACATAAGCGATACGAATGAACGAAAGAAATTAGCGAATGGCACGAACGAACGACAAAATAAACGATACGAACGACCGACAAAACGAACGAAGGAACGAACGACAAAACAAACGATACGAACGAAGGAATGAAGGAGTCAAGGAGCGAAGGAGCGAACGAACGAACGAACGAACGAACGAACGAACGAACGAACGAACGAACGAACGAACGAACGAAGGAATGAAGGAGAGAAGGAGCGAACGAACGAACGAACGAACGAACGAACGAACAAACGAACGAACGAACGAACGAACGAACGAACAAACGAACGAACGAACGACCGACAAAACGAACGAACGAAGGAATGAAGGAGCGAAGGAGCGAACGAACGAATGAACGAACGAACGAACGAAGGAATGAAGGAGTCAAGGAGCGAAGGAGCGAACGAACGAACGAACGAACGACCGACAAAACGAACGAACGAACGAAGGAATGAAGGAGCGAAGGAGCGAACGAACGAATGAACGAACGAACGAAGGAATGAAGGAGTCAAGGAGCGAAGGAGCGAAGGAGCGAACGAACGAACGAACGAACGAACGAACGAAAGAACGAACGAACGAACGAACGAAGGAATGAAAGAGCGAAGGAGCGAACGAACGAATGAACGAACGAACGACCGACAAAACGAACGAACGAACGAACGAAGGAATGAAGGAGCGAAGGAGCGAACGAACGAATGAACGAACGAACGAAGGAATGAAGGAGTCAAGGAGCGAAGGAACGAAGGAGCGAACGAACGAACGAACGAACGAACGAACGAACGAACGAACGAACGAACGAACGAACGAAAGAACGACCGACAAAACGAACGAACGAACGAACGAACGAACGACAAAACAAACGATACGAACGACCGACAAAACGATGAGAGTGGGCCTTCCGATGATTTTTTTTTGTTTCTTACACCTTTTTCAAAATTTTTCCGAACAAGTTTTCAAAGTAAAGTTATTACGACGTGAGTGATACGAATAAACGGAAGGAGCGGTACGGCTGAACGAAAAACAAACGATACGAATAAACGAACGGCAAGAGGGTATTTCCAATAAAATGTTTGTTTCTCAAATATTTTTAAAAATTCTTTCCGAAAAATTTTTCGAAGTAAAATTGTTATGGGACGAACGATACGAACGAATGACGAGAGCAAGCTACCGAGACATTTTTTCCGAAAAATTTTTCCAAGTAAAATTTTCACGACACGAACGATACAGGCGATACGAAAGAACGATGCGAACGAACGACAAGAGTAAGTTTCCAATAAAATTTTCGTTTCTCAAAAACTTTCTGTTTTTTTCAAGCTATTTTTTCAAGCAATACCTTTTTTTTTTCAAGCAATACCTTATTTTTTTCAAGCAATTCAGGCCATTTTTCAAGCAATTCCTGTAGGGACAAGAGTGTAGTGCTATAACCAAATCGAAAAATATTAAAATTGTCCTCTATTCAGCGCTGGAGAGACTCTCGAGCATGAAAAACAGCTATGGATACAGAAAGAGAGAGAGAGAGTTAGCGAATAACCGCACAAAGAGGAAAGCCCAATAACTATACTCGTGCTCTCTACCGTACCTCACTGCTGAACCTCGCGTTCACCTCTCTGCTCTTTTTTCGAAAAAATAATTTTCGTTCGACCAAAAAATATTTTCAAGGCAAGAGAGACATTTTTGACGATAATGGTTGGAGCATGGAATGTTTCTCCGATAATTTATAATCGAGCGGCAGGTCTATTCGAAAAGGACCGTAGTATTGATACCTACACTAGAGTAGTTCTTTCTGTCTCTCTCTAATATATTTCCCTTTATCTGTGTTCGTAAAAACAAAGTAAGTTTTGGCGCTCACAAACTAGCTGAAGCCTCTACTTTAAAGAATATGTCGTATGGCTCTGTCCGCTAAATTTATAAAATATTATTCTAAAGCATGTATTGCTCTTTGGAAGAACGACCCCTATATATATATATATATATATATATGCTGAGCTACGGGGCCCACACACACACACACACACACACACACACACACACACACACACACACACACACACACACACACACACACACACACACACACACACACACACACACACACACACACACACACACACACACACACACACACACACACACACACACACACACACACACACACACACACACACACACACACACACACACACACACACACACACACACACACACACACACACACACACACACACACACACACACACACACACACACACACACACACACACACACACACACACACACACACACACACACACACACACACACACACACACACACACACACACACACACACACACACACACACACACACACACACACACACACACACACACACACACACACACACACACACACACACACACACACACACACACACACACACACACACACACACACACACACACACACACACACACACACACACACACACACACACACACACACACACACACACACACACACACACACACACACACACACACACACACACACACACACACACACACACACACACATGATAAAGCTGCAGAATAAAAAGATGATATAAGTTAAACAAGAGCCTTTCTGGGAGCTGTTTACTCCTATATTAATTACAAAGGGATCGTTTACTCGGGGTATATTCCGCTGACAATGCATTTTTTGAAGATTACGTCTTTAATATAGTCACAGCATCCTCATCGCTGTGCGTATTATAAAATGTAGTCTTCAGTCGCTATTCATCCGTCAAGTGAACCAGTTAAAAAATTTTACAAACGAGAAAAATGTATCCGCGCTATCGCGACAGATATTTAAAGGGCTCCTTTTGGTGCCACGTTATCGAGATTTTAAGTGTGCAATTCGTGATGTTGCGTACGCTGGAGATGGAAGAGGCGTACGAACAGTTAGCAATTATATTGTGCGATTACTATATAGTGCTTCAAAAAGGAATACCCCTCGCATATGAGGGCATATTGGAGGGCGCCTCATGTGTCGTGCGGTGTGGGTTGGGGGTATATCGCGGGGAAATCGTGTACTCCGACGACGCCGGTTATACTGAGGTGTTCCTCGTGGATGAGGGTCGTACCGATTACTTCGAGGCCTCGACCCTTTACGAAGTAGAGGCGATATTCGGCGTGATTCCCGGGTTATGTATCGAGTGTAGAATGAATGGTCTGGGTGGTGTGGATGACGACGGTGCCGCCACCCTATTGGAAAATTTATGTCTTCGAGATCCCCTCATGGAGTGCCGCGTGGTATCCCACAGTGATGGTGCTACCTGTATACGGCTGCGGGGTGCTGATCGACGGGATGTTGGGGGTGTTTTAATAGATGCCCTCGGGGGTAACATCCCGTACGATGAGGGGCATCTCGATGAGGGCTTCGGTGAAGGGGTAGAGGGTGGTGACGACGCGTAGTGTGTGTGTGTGTGTGTGTGTGTGTGTGTGTGTGTGTGTGTGTGTGCGTGTGCGTGTGCGTGCGCGTGTGTGTGCGCGCGTGTGCGCGTGTGTGCGCGCGCGCGCGTGTGTGTGTGTGTGTGTGTGTGTGTGTGTGTGCGCGTGCGTGTGTGTGTGTGCGCGTGTGTGTGTGTGTGTGTGTGCGTGTGTGTGTGTGTGTGTGTGTGTGTGTGTGTGTGTGTGTGTGTGCGCGCGTGCGTGTGTGTGTGTGCGTGCGTGCGTGTGTGTGTGTGTGTGTGTGTGTGTGTGCATCTTCGGCAGGCGTCGTCGGAGAGGATTAAGGACCCCATCAGCACCTGTCACGTAAGTCTCTTATAATTTTATAAAAATTTTAGCTCTTGCAAATTTTAGCTATTTAATTTTTATCAAACTGGTGTTCATCGAAAAAATTTCTTCCCCTATAATTATTGCAACACAAATGATCCGAGCGATACGAGCCAGCAATACGAATAACGGCGTGGGTTTCCAATACAAAAAAAATCCGTTTCCCAAACATTTTTCGAAAAAAATTTCCGATCAATTTTCAAAGTAAAATTATTACAAACGAACGACAAGAGCGAGTGTCCAATCAATTTTAATTAAATTTATTATCAAAATCTTTTTTCGAAACAAATGAATTTTGTTTTAGCGACGTTTTTCTTTGAAAAAGTTTTTCAAGTAGAATTATTATGACACGATCGGTACGAGCAGTACTAACGGACGACGGGAGCGCGTTTCCAATAAAATTTTTGTTTCTCAAACATTTTTTCAAAATTTTACGAATAAACGGAAAAAATGAGCGATTGATACGAACGAACAAAAATAGCGTCTTTCTAATTAATTAAATTTGTTATCAAAATCTTTGTCTTCGAAAAAAGTTTTTCATGAAAAAATTATTACGACGCAAATTATTACGACAAAATCATTACGATATGGGCGATACGAACAAACGAATGAACGAAACGAATGAGTTTCCAAAAAAGTTTTCTTAAATTTTTAGATTTAAATAATTTTCCTCGGAAACATTTTTCATATGAGTGATCTGAACAAACGATCAACAAGCGATTCCCGGTTGCTTTTATTTTTTTCGAAGAAAAAATGTGTATGAAAAGAAGTAGCAGCGTTCCAACCCTCGTGGGTGAAAGCAGTTATGCTGTGTATTCAGAGACACGGGGATTGATAGAGATAAGCGCACATTAAGTGAAAGACAAGGAAAGAGCCTCGCAACATTGAGCGAAGACGGCGTGTAGCCGGTTGCCCTGCCGCCAATGCATTTCACATATCTCGAAAAATCGAGATATCTCGCAGTGCTATTCCTGCATACTCGGTATACATCGAAAAATATTTAAAATTCCCAATATTGCTGCGATAGAAAGGCTGTCGAGTATGAAAAAACATATGGATACAGAAAGAGATAGAGAGAGAGTTTGCGAATACTCGAACAAAGGGGAGAGCTTGATAGCTATGGGCCGTGCTTTCTACCATGGCTCTCTGCCGAGTCTCGAGCTCGCCTTTCGGCTCTTTCTTCGAAAAAAATTTTTTTTTTCAATGAAGAATATTTTCAACGGAAGAGATAAATTTGGAACTTGGTTATTTTGAATTGATAATTTTTATTTTCGATTTTTTGCTTTTCGATTTTTGACAATAATACCTGGAGCACGAGATATTTTTCCGATAATTTATAATAAGGTAGCAGATCAATGCGAGCAACTTTGAGAAAGAGATGGCCTGTACCAACTCAGTTTTTGTCGCAGATCAGAACTGGACAGCTTTGCCAAGCGCAAAAAATTAAAAATACAATCGCGAAGAAAAGAAATGGTATTGGGTATCTGTTCAAATATAGTGCAATACACTAAAACGAACGTATATATATATATATATGTATGCGCGCATATAGGTGTAAGACATGTATCTCCTCGTCGTTGATTCTTTGTCACGAAACATCATGATATTTAGTTTTCGCCAAACCAAAGTAAACCTTGGCACGTACAAATTAGCTGACATTGCATTATACACAACAGCATGTATGTGTAGCGGTGAGAGCTATGCAACTTTTCTCTCCGAGTGCAAAAAATTTGAAAAATATATTCACAATGGAGATAAGTCATTCAATGCTAAAGTATCCCTGCCTGTGGCCTACACCACTTTAAATTATTCTTCGCCCGTATGTAAAAGAATTGCTACTGCCGAGCGATACCGCGTGAGTTTGCCCATAGCTGTTACTCTTGAACGCTACGGAACGATACCTCGTCAGCTTACCTATGTATATTCGCAGAGTATACATATTGTATTGTCATGAGACATTTCATGATATTGATACTTAATTTTAGCCAAAACGGGTAAACTTTTGCACGTGCAAATTAGCTGACATTGCATTATACACAACAGCATGTATGTGTAGCGGTGAGAGCTATGCAACTTTTCTCTCCGAGTGCAAAAAATTTTAAAAATATATTCACAATGGAGATAGGTCATTCGATGCTAAAGTATGCCTGCCTGTGGCCTACACCCCTTTAATTTATTCTTCGCCCATATGTAAAAGAACCGCTGCTGCTACTGAACGATTCCGCGTGAGTTTGCCCATAGCTGTTGACTCTCGAGCGCTACGGAACGATACCTCGTCAGCTTACCTATATGTCTATAGGTATACGCACGTTGCATCTTTAGATCACATTATATATATATATATATATATATATATACATTAAATATATTACTCTCCATACGAATAAAAAGATGAACGAATTCGAGCAAGCCTGAGCGACGATGAGACATGCACGTGGTGCTGACAGTGCATTTCGCGCGCGTGGAGTTTGTCTCTAAGCGGCTGTAGAGCTCAGTAATCGTCGTTCTTTTAATCGCGTAACATCGGTAAAACGTTCTCACAACGTCGATCGGTTAAAATATTAATCGTTTAAATAATTTATGTGCCCTGAGGATTAACGTGCGTGCTTGTGATAATAAAAATATTTAATCAAAACGTGGCTCACGGAGATGAGTATAACGAATGTATCTGTGCAGATTTTCATTCTATCGGAAAAAAATTTTTAATAAGCAACGAGTTAGAATAGTGAGAGAGAGAGAGAGAGAGAGAGATGCGCTGAATAGCCTCGGAAGAAGGGTAAGTAAAAAATAATAATAAACCGCAGAGAGAGGTGGAAATATTAAAAATAATAATAAAAATTATAATTATAAAATTAAAAAAAATAATAATAATCCAAAGAGAGAGAATATTGCAAATAATAATAATAATAATAATAATAATGTGCGCCACTTTGGAGTTTCCCCCCTGTCCTCACCTCACCCACACACACACAACGCCACCTCAACACTCGACTCACCCAGCCGCATGGTGGGGGAAAATCGAGTGGTGGGGGAAGCCGCGCGGTGGGGGAAGGAGTGGGGATAGGAGTGGGGGGGCCCAGAGTGGTGCACCTACTACTGGCGAGTATAGCACAAAAAATTATAAAATAATTTCAGAAATCAGATGGACCCGAAGTCCATGCTTTTTTCATTTCCTATGATTCGATAATGAGTAGCTCGATCCCGAGATTAACATTTGAACACTTTAAGAGGTGAAACAAATAGCGAGTATAGCTGGAAAAATTATAAAATAATTTGAGAAATCAGATGGGCCCGAAGTCCATGCTTGTTTCATTTCCTATGATCGGATAATGAGCATCTCGATCTCAAGATTCTCATTTAAACACTTTGAGAGGTGAAACAAATGATGAGTATAGCATGAAAAATTAAAAAATAATATCAGGGATCAGATGGACCTGAAGTCCATGCATGTTTCATTTCCTATGTCCGCATAATAAGCAGCTCGATCTCGAGATTCACAGTTGGACACTTTAAGAGGTGAAACAAATGGCGAGAATAGCCCGGAAAGTTATAAAAGAAGTTCAGAAATCAGATGGATCCGAAGTCCATTCTTGTTTCATTCCCTATGATCGGATAATGAGCAGCTCGATCTCAAGATTTTTCATTTAAATACTTTGAGAGGTGAAACAAATGATGAGTATAGCACGAAAAATTAAAAAATAATATCAGGGATCAGATGGATCCGAAGTCCATCATTGTTTCATTTCCTATGATCGGATAATGAGCAGCTCGATCTCGAGATTTACATTTGGACACTTTAAGAGGTGAAACAAATGGCGAGAATAGCACAAAAAATTATAAAATAATGTCAGGGATCAGATGGACCCGAAGTCCATGCTTGTTTCATTTCCTATATCCGCATTATATGCAGCTCGATCTCGAGATTCACATTTGGACACCTCACGAGGTGATACAAATGGCGAGTATAGCACGAAAAATAATAAAATAATGTCAGGGATCAGATGGACCCAAAATCCGTGCTCGTTCCATTTCCTATGATTGGATATAGGGCAGCTCGATTCCGAGATTTACGTTTGAAAACTTTGAAAGGTGAAACAAATGGCAATCATGGGACGAAAAATCATAAAATAATGTTAGAGATCAAATGGACCCAAGCTCCGTAATTGTCTCTTTTCCTAACATCGGATTACGAGCAGCTTGATCTCGAAATTCACATTTGAACACCTTTCGAGGTGAAACAAATGGCGAGTATGGAACGAAAAATTATAAAATATTGCCAGGGATCAGATGGACCCGAAGTTCATGCTTGTTTCATTTCCCATGTCCGCATAATAAGCAGCATGATCTCGAGATTCTCATTTGGACACCTTTCGAGGTGAAACAAATGTCGAGTATGCAACGAAAAATTATAAAATAAATTCAGAAATCAGATGGATCCGAAGTCCATTCTTGCTTCATTTCCTATGATCGGATAATGAGAAGCTCGATCTCGAGATTCACATTTGGACACATTAAGAGGTGAAACCAATGGCGAGAATAGCACGAAAAATTATAAAATAATGTAAGGGATCAGATGGACCGGAAGTCCATGCTTGTTTCATTTCCCATGTCCGCATAATAAGCAGCTTGATCTCGAGATTCACATTTGGACACCTTTCGAGTTGAAACAAATGGCAAGTATGGAACGAACAATTATAAAATAATGTCAGGGATCAGATGGACCCAAAGTCCATGCTCGTTTCATTTCCTATGATTGGATAATGAGTAGCTCGATTTCGAGATTCACAATTAAACACTTCAAGAGGTGAAACAAATGGCGAGTATAGCACAAAAAGTTATAAAATAATTTCAGAAATCCGATGGACCCGAAGTCCATGCTTTTTTCATTTCCTATGATTGGATAATGAGTAGCTCGATCCCGAGATTCACATTTGAACACTTTAAGAGGTGAAACAAATGGCGAGTATGGAACGAAAAATTATAAAATAATGTCAGAGATCAGATGGACCCGACGTCCATGCTTGTTTCATTTCCTATATCCGCATAATATGCAGCTCGATCTCGAGATTCACATTTGGACACCTCACGAGGTGATACAAATGGCGAGTATAGCACGAAAAATAATAAAATAATGTCAGGGATCAGATGGACCCAAAATCCATGCTCGTTTCATTCCCTATGATTGGATAAAGGGCAGCTCGATTCCGAGATTCACGTTTGAACACTTTAAGAGGTGAAACAAATAGCCAGTATAGCTCGAAAAATTATAAAATAATTTCAGAAATCAGATGGGCCATAAGTCCATGCTTGTTTCATTTCCTATGATCGGATAATGAGCAGCTCGATCTCAAGATTCTTATTTAAATACTTTGAGAGGTGAAACAAATGATGAGTATAGCACGAAAAATTAAAAAATAATATCAGGGATCAGATGGATCCGAAGTCCATCATTGTTCCATTTCCTATGATCGGATAATGAGCAGCTCGATCTCGAGATTTACATTTCGACACTTTAAGAGGTGAAACAAATGGCGAGAATAGCACAAAAAATTATAAAATAATGTCAGGGATCAGATGGACCCGAAGTCCATTCTTCTTTCATTTCCTATGATCGGATAATGAGCAGCTCTATCTCGAGCTCACATTTGGACACATTAAGCGGTGGAACAAATAGCGAGAATAGCCCCAAAAATTATAAAATAAATTCAGAAATCAGATGGAACCGAAGTCCATGCTTGTTTCGTTTCTTACAATCGAATAATGAGCAGCTCGATCTCGAGATTCACATTTGGACACTTTAAGAGGTGAAATAAATGGCCACAATAGCACGAAAAATAATAAAATAATGTCAGGGATCAGATGGACCCGAAGTCCATGCTTGTTTCGTTTCCTATATCCGCATAATAGGCAGCTCGATCTTGAGATTCACATTTTTGCCTCTCGAGGCAATGAAAGGATTAGAATGTTATCTCGTCTATTTTCCTTTCGGTGAACAACGAGCGCTCGCGAAAACCGCAGGCAGATGAAATTAAACATTACGAGGGCATCGTAAGTCTCCAAATATACAGTACAATAGGATCGTGCAATTGGAAATGTTGATTTCATCTGCCACAGTGCGCAATGCAGGGGATTCGATCGTATTTCTCGTCACTTGTAGCTATACAAGTACATGAGCGCTCGAAATTATCGCCGGAGATTAAATCAGTTGCAATAGCAGGACCGATAATATTTTACCATAAAACAAGACCATACAATCCAACAAACAACACGAATCCCATTTCTTGCAGGGAGATTTTCGATTTTCGAAACGATTTTTGTTTCATCTCAAGCCGCACCACTAGCCGATCATTCTCCGTGAAAGCCTGAGATGAAATTAGTCCAAAATATGAAATGTAGAGTAGTCGAATATTAAAAAAAATTTTAATTTCCGATCAAGAAGACGGATTTCATCTCGAGGCATTGAAAGGAATAGAAAGTTATCTCGTCTATTTTCCTTTCGGTGAACAACGAGCGCTTGCGAAAACCACAAGCAAATGAAATCAAACATAATAAGGGCATCGCAAGTCTCCAAATATACAGTAAAATGGGATCGTGCAATTGGAAATGTTGATTTCATCTGCCACAGTGCGCAATGCAGGGGATTCGATCGTATTTCTCGTCACTTGTAGCCATACAAGTACATTAGCGCTCGAAATTATCGCTGGAGATTAAATCAGTTGCGATAGCAGGACCGATAATATTTTACCATAAAACAAGACCATACAATCCAACGAACAACACGAATCCCATTTCTTGCAGGGAGACTTTCGATTTTTGAAACGATTTTTGTTTTATCTCAAGCTGCACCACTAGCCGATCATTCTCCATTAAAGCCGGAGAGAAAACTAGTCTTAAATATTAAATGTGGAGTAGTCGAATATTTAAAGAAAAATTGAAATGTCCGATCGAGAAGACGGATTTCATCTCGGGGCATTGAAAGGGATACAATGTTCTTTCGTCTTTTTTCCTTTCATGAACAACGAGCGCTTGCGAAAACCGCAGGCAGATGAAATCAAACATCACGAGGGCATCGTTAGTCTACGAATATGCAGCAGAATGGGATCGTGCAATTGGAAATATTGATTTCAACTGCCTCAGTGCGCAATGCGGGGGATCGGATCGTATTCCCCGCCAGTTGTAGCTATACGAGTACATGAGCGCTCGAAATTATCGCTGGAGATCAAATCCGTTGCGATAGCAGGACCGATAATATTTCACCTTAAAACAAGACCATACAATCCAACAAACAACACGAATCCCATTTCTTGCAGGGGGATTTTCGATTTTTAAATCGATTTTAGTTTCATGTCAAGCCGCACCACTAGCCGATCATTCTCCATTAAAGCCGGAGAGGAAATTAGTCTTACATATTAAATGTAGAGTACTCGAATATTAAAAAAAAATTTAATGTCCGATCGAGAAGACGGATTGTATCTCGAGGCATTGAAAGGAATAGAATGTTATCTCGTCTATTTTCCTTTCGGTGAACAACGAGCGCTCGCGAAAACCGCAAGCAGATGAAATCAAACATAACGAGGGCATCGTATGTCTCCAAATATACAGTAGAATGGAATCGTGAAATTGGAAATGTTGATTTCATCTGCCACAGTGTGCATTGCGGGGGATCGGATCGTGTTTCCCGTCACTTGTGGCTGTACGAGTACATGAGCGCTCGAAATTATCCATGGAGATTAAATCAGTTGCGGTAGCAGGACCGATAATATTTTGTCCAGTAAAGGAAACCGTACTATCCAACAAAAAACACGAATCCCATCTCTTGCAGAGAGATTCTCGATTCTTGAAACCATTTTCCCTTTATCTCAAGCTGCATCACTGACCGTTCATTCTCCGTGAAAGCCGGAGATGAAATGAGTCCAAAATGTGAAACTTAGAGTAATCGAATTTAAAAAAAAATTTAAATGTCCGATCGAGAAGACGGATTTCATCTCGAGGCATTGAAAGGAATAGAATGTTATCTCGTCTATTTTCCTTCCGGTGAACAACGAGCCCTCGCGGAAACCACAAGCAGATAAAATCAAACATAACGAGGGCATCGCAAGTCTCCAAATATACAGTAGAATGGGATCGTGCAATTGGAAATGTTGATTTCATCTGCTACAGTGCGCAATGCAGGGGAGTCGATCGTATTTCTCGTCACTTGCAGCCACACAAGTACATGAGCGCTCGAAATTATCGCTGGGGGTTAAATCAGTTGCGATAGCAGGACCGAAAATATTTTACAATAGAACGAGACTATACAATCCAACGAACAACACGAATCCCATTTCTCGCGGGGAGATTCTCGATTTTTGAAACGATTTTCACTTCTTCTCAAGCTGCACCACTAGCCGATCATTCTCCATGAAAGCCGGAGAGGAAATTAGTATCAAATATGAAATGTAGAGTAGTCGAATATTAAAAAATTTGAAATGTCCGATCGAGAAGATGGATTTCATCTCGGGGCATTGAAAGGAGTAGAATCTTCTTTCGTTTATTTTCCTTTCGGTGAACAACGAGCGCTCGCGAAAACCACAAGCAGATGAAATCAAACATGACGAGGGCATCGTAAATTTACAAATATACAGTAGAGTGGGATCGTGCAATTGAAATTGTTGATTTCATCTCCGACAGTTCGCAATGCAGGGAATTCGATCCTAATTCCCGTCACTTGTGGCGTTACAAGTACATGAGCGCTCGAAAATATCGCTGAAGATTAAATCAGTTGCAATAGCAGGATCGATAATATTTTGCCATTTAACAAAACCATACTATCCAACAAGCAACACGAATCTTATCTCTTGCAGGGAGATTTTCAATTTTCGAAACGATTTTCGATTAATCCCAAGCTTGGAGTAAAATATAATTTTCCCATACTTGGAAAATTTTTCCCGTACATGGGAAAAAAACATTTTTCCCGAGTGGGAAATTTTTCCAATACTTGGGGAAAAATATGTTTCCCAAGTATGGGAAAAAATTGGCGTGAGATTTGAAAGTGTTTTCGAGCATCTCGCTAGCAAACAGTTTGCTACGAGTTAATAAGGTCGTTAAAAAAAATAATTCGTCGGTGATTTTCAAATTGGCAGCAAAATATAATTTTTCCATAAGTAGGTAAAAACGTTTTTCCCAAGTACGCAATTTTGGAGTAAAATATAATTTTCCCATACTTGGAAAATTTTTCCCGTACATGGGAAAAAAACATTTTCCCCGAGTGGGAAATTTTTCCAATACTTGGGGTAAAATATGTTTCCCAAGTATGGGAAAAAATTGGCCTGAGATTTGAAAGTATTTTCGAGCATCTCGCCAGCAAAAAGTTTGCTACGAGTTAATAAGGTCGTTAAAAAAAATAATTCGTGGATGATTTTCAAATTGAGAGCAAAATATCATTTTCCCATAAGTAGGTAAAAACGTTTTTTTCAATAGGAAATTTTGGAGTAAAATGTAATTTTGCCATGCTTGGAAAATTTTTCCCATACATGGGAAAAAACATTTTTTCCGCGTGGGAAATTTTTCCAATACTTGGGGAAAAATATGTTTCCCAGGTATGGGAAAAAACTCGCCTGAGATTTGAAAGTATTTTCGAGCATCTCGCTAGCAAAAAGTTTGCTACGAGTCAATAAGGTCGTTAAAAAAAATAATTCATGGATGATTTTCAAATTTGGAGCAAAATATATTTTTCCCATACTTGGGAAATTTTTTCCATACTTGGGAAAAAAAATTTCCCTTACTTGGCAAAAATAATTTTTTTCACGTATGGCAAACAATCCCAAGTAAGTGGAAAAAAATTGTCCTGAGATTTACAAGTATTTTCGAGCATCTGGCTAGCAAAAGTTATGCTACGAGTTGATAAGGTCTTTTCAAAACATGTTTCGGGGACGATTTCTGAATTTGTTGTAATCTATAATTTCCCCATACTCGGAAAATTTTCCTCGACCTTGGGAAATTTTTTCCATACAGGGAAATAATATTTTTCCCAAGTAGGAAATTTTGGAGTAAAATATAATTTTCCCATACTTGGGAAATTTTTCATACATGGGAAAAAATATTTTTCCCAAATGGGAAATGTTTCCCATACTTGGGAAAAAATATTTTTCCCAACTATGGGAAAAAAATTGGCCTGAGATTTCAAAGTATTTTCGTGCATCTGGCTGTTAAAAATTAGGCTACGAGTTAAAAGGTCGTTTCAAAAAATAATTCCGGGACTATTTTCAAATTTGGAGTAAAATATCATTTTTCCATACTTGAGAAATTTTTCCCATACTTGGGAAAAAATATCAAGAGGCACGGTAGTGCCTCGAGACAAGTACATTTCCTCCTATACCAACATGTCGAAAGGTACTACAGCCTCTTATACGCCGCACATCTCGCTTATACACGGGAGTATATCTATATAACGAAACTTATTTTCCTAGATATTAATTAATTATACGAACTTCGGCAATCATATTAAAACGAATATTTTTTTTTTTTTTTTCTCTTTCGATCGGTACCCAAATGAATTCTGTAGCTATTGGCATATGAAAGATATCGCATTTTATTCATTATGTTTCGATTACATCACTTCGCGCGAAATTTTCGCATCTGTCGCACCAAAATCTGTCGCACCAATTAGGTTATAGGCTCACGGGCGATGACAGTTTGCTATGTTATGTCTCCTATGCTGTCTCGGTAGTGTAGCATGCCCTGAAATTCGTTTTATACTTATTAACGAATAAGTCTATTGGAAACAAAAGCGAGAGTATAAAAAATAATCATGGCGGAGAACAACGAGGTAAGTCCGTTTCATGATAGTGCAATTTTCAGATTTTTGTACAAGTCAGCGTAAATAAATTAATTGGTAAAATATTTCCATTTACAGTTCTTCCTGGGTCTCGACGATTATGAAGATATGGGTAAGTGGTATTCTCTTTTTTCGGAAAAGGCATAGGGGGATCAGAAATGTGACATTGCCCCGGGCGAATATTTAATTACCACTTTGGGGGTAAGTAGGTACTGATAAAATACGAAAACCTTGAAAAATTCATTTAGGAGTTTTACTTATTCAGGTTAAATAAAAATAATAAAATGCTAAAAAATAATAATTATTGATATTTTAGTGTTATTTGCCCGGTGTTTTCACCTAAGGTTAACTGTCAGATAACCCATGTTAAAGGGATAGGATATCCGTCGCATAACTTTATGTGTCGGTGAAGTATAATTGAATTAATTTAATTAAATGAAATTAAATTTAATTTAATTTAATCAAGTTCGATTCATGCGTTGTTCAGTAAAAAAAAATTTTTTTAATATTTTTTATTTACTCGAAAACGCATTTAGACGTTTGATTTTTTCAGGATTTTCGTATTTAATCAGTACCTTCTTATATCCAAAGTAGCAATTATATATTCGCCCGATGTAATTTCACTTTCCTTATCCTCCTATGCCCTTTTGCAAAATGTTCTGGCTTGAAAAATTGCTGGAAATTTCGCAATTTCTACAAAGTGAAGCAATGAATAATTAATATTGTTTATTATTATGATTAATTATGGTTTATTATGAATAATTAATACTGTTTATTATATTTCAGAGCTCGATGGTTCGGTACATAATCCTCAGCCGGGACAGGAAGCCGCTGTGCCACAACGGCAGCGGCAACGGGCAGTGGCTGTTCCGACGGCTCAAGGCCGAAGAGAGGGTAACCAAGTTGCAGGTAATGTTTAAACAAGTAATTATTAAGAAGAAATAATATTGAATTGCTATGACTGCGAAATATGTAGGCATAATTCTGGAGGTTACTTGTATTCTTGGGAGCAACTGACGTTTTTAATAAAATAAAAGTATCGTCTTGTATTCTGTTGAAAACTGAATACAATTATTCTTTTTTTGCATAAAATATGAATCGCCTACAAGAAAATAGGACAACGAATTTTACCAACTGCGGTTTATTTTATTCTTATTTTATCCAGTATTTTCTTATCCTGTGAAATTTCACTGTTTTTCCCGCGATGCCTTTTTGCAATATGTCCTCTGGCTTGGAAGCTTGCTTGAAATTTTGCAGTTTCTATAATTGATATTGTTTATTATTACGATTAATTATAATTTATTATGAATAATTGATATTGTTTATTATATTTCAGTGCTTGATGATTCTTTGAATGATCCTCCGCCGCGTCAGGAAGCCGCTGCGTCACAAAGGGAGCTGCAACGGGCAGCGGATGTTCCGGCGGCTCGAGGACAGAGAGGAGGCACTCAGGTTGCAGGTAAGATTTAACTAAGAAAACATTACACTGAAATAATATCATATTATCTATCCCATTGTTCAAGTTTTTACACATGGCGTTTACACATAGCTGTCATAAGTCTGAATTATTATTGATAGATTGTTTTATTTCTTTTTGTCTTCAGGAGCGCAACGTGGTCGTAGAAAGCCTTACGAGTGGGATCGACAGCGCGCCGCTCGGGCACATTATAACGCGACAGCTCGCCTAGTGGACATGTTATATAACATGTCCAATCCGTTTCGAGGTCGAGGCAGAGGACGACCTCGTAACAATCGGCAACAGCGCGACGGGGATTGTTATTAATTTATGTTGAAATAAATAATAAATATAAATAAATAAATAAATAAATTTTCATCTTTCATGTTTTTTTTAAACAAAATTGTTATTGAAAGTTTAATGGAATTTATTATGTACGTCTATTACATCGATATTTATTGTTTTTAATTTAGGCGGGGGTTGGCCATTCTTTTTAGCAAATTCATTAAATTTTTTTGCCTTGCGGCTTGTTGACGTTGCATTTTCTTTCCGCCTCGTTTCCACCGTGGAGGTCTCGTATGTCCACCTAAAAAAATTATTTAAATTAAGTACAAGTATTTTAAAGAAAAAAATTTTATAAATCTTTCAAAGTTACTCTGCTAATTAACAGGACTCCGCAGGTAAGATAGTATCAAAATTTTTATCGAACCCGCTGACATTTGGACAAAAGAAAAAGCGCCATATTCAACACGGTTAATAAAAATACATAATAACGATTTTTCTTTGCTCATAACGTAACTCATTTTACAAAAAAAAAGCGACTCATGGGTCGTACGACATAGAGACAGAGAGCGGCCCTGTGCAGCATCATTCAAATTCTCTGCGCTGTGACACAGCGTATCACTAGCATACTATAGCGAGTGTGACTACGCTGATACATCTTGCAGGTAAATGAATAATAAATAGTGATGCACCATGCTTTATGCTAATATTCTGTGCTGCGTTCTTCTATGACTAGCTGATGCAGCTATTGTTTAGCCTCTCCATTAGAGCCTATGCGATATATATTTATAAATGTAACTTACCATTATCTGATGGCTCCAAATCTTCCGCTTTCTCATTTGAATTTTCTTGAGTAACCTCCAGCTCACTTGCAGCTACTAAAAAACATAAACAAAAACATTTAATTCAATATTATTAATATTATAGAACATCAGAAATGAAAAAATTTATTGCTCAAGGGCACTTTTTTACATTTGAAAAAGTTAGAAAAATTGAATTTACCGAATTTTTTTTCTTCATTTCCGCTTGACTGGAAAAAATTTTATTCGTTGATTGTAACTTGCTTGTAATAATTACAACATTCATAATACTTATATTAATTTTGTTATAAATTATAAAGTTACAACTTACATGCTCCATGATTTGGTTAGGAGTTCATAAACAAAGGCGGGCGGAGAGGAGGAAGGGTTCGATTAAGCAGTTTTCATTAAGTCCGTTTCACAACGCAAGGAAATAATAAATAATAATAAAAATCAGCCAATCACATCACACCTTAGACAAGCTAATACCAATCAAGTTCCTGTTTCTTATTTCGTATTTCCCATTTCCTTGCTCATGAGCGACATCTGTTGCGATATCGAAGCACATCATTAGTAAATAATTGCATATTTATTTTCTTATCTCATGGGTGCGTTTTAATTCACTTTTCTTATTTGTTCTGTTTATTCCCTGTCAGCTGTCAGATTGTGAGCGTGCTCGGTTAAAGTGAATTGACAATTAACGTGAAAGTTTAAGGAGAAAATTCAAACGCATATTCTGGATTATCGAAAGGTGTGTCTTGTTGAGCTCAATTGATTATGAAAAATCTGAGCGTACCGTCGATTTGAAAAATTAAAGTACGTTTACACGACCCTCTTATACCCTCACATTGCAGCTTTTCTTGACGAATTGTCGCATTATTTTTCAACGATACGAGTCGAATCACTTTTTAAAAGTACAGCGAATTAGTACACATATCTGAAATTAACAATAATCTTTTCATTTTTAGGTGCAGATTATACAAAGGCTGCTGTGCGCCAATAAAGTTAGCTGCTGTGCGCTATACAAAGGCTGCTGTGCGCCAATAAAGTTAGCTGCTGTGCGCTATACAAACGGCTGCTGTGCGCCACAAATATAAGCTGCTGTGCGCTTCAAAAACGGCTGCTGTGCGCTAATAAAAAATATAAGCTGTTGTGCGCTTTATATTAGTCCACTAGTTGCCAATATTGGCGCTGTCAACTATTTGTATAAATAAGTTGAATATTAATTTCATCGGTATCAGCATCATGGATAATATAATAACAATACATTTATTATTACGATAATAATAAAAGATCAAAATATATAAAAATGTAATCTAAACAAAAGTGTATACTTAACGGACTAATAAAAAACAATATGTTATTTACTTTTTTGTAATTTTAAGATATATTTTTATCGATACAGCCAGCAGTGCTATTCATTATTGCTATGGCTTTCGACACAAATAGCCACTTACCTGATGATTTTCGCTTGACGTTCAACGAAGTCATAGTTCATGGGCGATGGTTACAGGATCGGCACATTAGTCAATTTTCCGAGTTACTACATGCTGCAAACCCTGAGTTTAATATGCAACCTACATGTAATGTACAGTTTCCTCATTGGATTGAAGAAGTTTCTCGAGACAGAAAACATATTCAAATTCTTCACAGCTGTGAGAATTTTACAACGAATGCCAACGGCTATTGGGTCTGCTGTTATTACGATACACGAAATATATATATATATATGATTCTCTTAATAAAAATGTACTACATAGGCATCATAAATTGTTTCTCAAACGGTTGTTTCTTTTTTACTCCCTTGAAGACGTAACATTTTGTAGAGTTCAGCAACAACAAAATTCTCGAGATTGCGGTGTTTTTGCCATTGCTTTTGCTATTTCTCTATTATGTGGAGAGAACCCCGAACACGTGAGGTACACGATCTCAGTAATGCGATAACATTTATTTAAAATATTTGAAACCAGTGTTTTGGAGAACTTTCCAGGCACTGTTATATCAGAAAACTACGACGCTTTCCCGATTTTAGGATCTGGCAATAATCAATCGAAAATTAAAAGATTTCACAACCAGATGCAACAAAATATCGGGAAACAGAGCATTGAAGAACGGGCGCAAAAACGAAAGCTACGTAAAAGTAAGAGTAATAAAGTCAAAAAGGATACGACGACCAATGTAAGTTGCGTTATGCCTGTAAATCAACCACTGTCGTCAATAACTACTAAACTACTTCCGAGAATAAAAAAGGGATGTGAAGTTTATGCGAAAGATAATAACAATGGCAAAACTATGACCAGAATGCCTATTATGTTAAAAGTAGGGGGTATACCGACAATAATACAAAATACGGATTCGACAAAATCGCATCCTGTAGGTGATATTGAACTCGTTCAGATTCCGATCAAAGAATCTAAAAGCCGTGTGGGTGAAAATCATATACATGTTGCAACAAATATAAAAGAGAATGTAGCAAATGAACATATGATAAATCATAGCAATGATAGAGATCAGAATTCACATGTACGTGCGTCATCTAAATCGTCTACTGTTATGAAAAGAAGTAATCAAAACAGTTTAGAATCATCGATGAATGTTACCAATTGGACCCCTATTACTAGTTCTTGTTCAATGATAAATCGATATGAAATGGAACGATTGAGGTGGCAAACTCGGAAGGATATGGTGAATAAAGCAAGACGCGAGAAATACCTTGCACAGAAGTCCAATTCGACCAGTATTGCCAATTCTTATTCAATGCCAAGTCGAGATGAAAGAGAACGATTGAGGTGGCAAGCTCGGAAGAATATGATGAACGAAGCAAAACGAAAAAAATATGTTGCACAGAAGTCGAATTCGACCAGTATTGCCATTTCTTGTTCAATGCCTAGTAGAGATGAAATAGAACTATTAAGATGGCAAGCTCGGAAGGATATGATGAACGAAGCAAAACGCAATAACTACGTTGCACAGAAGTTCGATTCAGCCAGTATTACTAGTTCTTGTTCTATGACAAGTCTAGATGAAATGGAACGATTGAGCTGGCAAGCTCGTAAAGTTATAACGAATGAAACAAAACGTGAGAAATATGTTGCATCGAATGAACCAAAAAAAAATGACAGCGAACAATCACGTAAAAATTATATCAGGAACGACAAAATTCACGCTAAAAAAAAGGAAAGCATGCATTATTAACAGCCAAGATACATGTGCTAGAAAACGACATAAATATATTACCAACTCAGAAGAAATTTCTGATCATAATGAGAATATATTCATGAGGAAATTAGAAGAGAAGCGAGCCTTGCAAGGAATAAGAGTTCATACAACGTCAAAGC
The DNA here is from genome assembly GCA_963564615.1 of Rhorus exstirpatorius. Classification (NCBI taxonomy): domain Eukaryota; kingdom Metazoa; phylum Arthropoda; class Insecta; order Hymenoptera; family Ichneumonidae; genus Rhorus; species Rhorus exstirpatorius. The sequence goes on from OY751315.1 coordinate 5,678,288, forward strand.
TCGCACAATATAAAGTGAGAGCAGCTAAGAATATTTCTGAGAAGTACAAACGAGCTAGGAAAAAATCTAATTCAAAAAAAAATTTACTTTCGAAAGAGCAGTATGTGACTAGCATTATTAAAGAAATCAATAAACCGATAATTGAAAGCCGCATGGAAGCTGAGTGGATCATCAAATGGTGCTTTCATGCAAGAGAAAAACATTTGTACGAGATAAGAAAGGGTTTGAAATCTATGAAAGAAAAAGCTGAAGTTTGTTTGACACAGCTATCAAAGTGTACCGACTCTACCGTGGAAGATAAGGTAACAGCTTTGTGCGGTTTTGAAAAAAAACATACAGTATCAACTGAATCTTACTTTGCAGAAACTGCTTATGTTCCTCTATGTTTTTCAAATGCTATCGTTATGAACAAAGACGGAAAGGCGACTAATGTTTTACCCCTCACTTCAGAAAAGAAAAAATTGTCATGGACCTGCTCTTTCCTGTGTAGAGCTGTAGATGATAAACTCATCAACACTTATTATTATTTCTTTCAAAAGATAATTAACTGCACATTGATAAATGTTCGAAAAGTCTTTTCGAAAATTCACAAATGCACTGTTCAATGTCATGTCAATAAATTAGGTCACAGTCAAATGTGCTACATACTCCCTACGATTTGTAAGTCCGTATTTATCTCTGTTGAAGTCTTAGCGCCTCATTTTCCAAAAGTTCGTACAATGAAAAGATTATTTTATAAAGTACAATCGTCTTTGCAAAAATTAAACGATTTGGACGAAGCTTTAGATAAGACAAATATTGAAATGTTGCGCGGAATCGCTTTACAAGCTCAACAAAATTCTAAGACTTTTGAAACTAGCATTGGAATAGACTTAAATGAAGAGTCCATTATCAACACTCATTGTGAAGCATTTAAATTATTGATTAAACGTTCAATGGATGCACCTCGTCTCGCTTGTATATCCTGTGAGAAACTATGTTTTCAAAAAGATATTTCAAAAATAGAAAATCTAAAAAGTCGCATAATATCATCGTTTTGGAAAGATTTAATGAAGCACATTCGGAATGAAGGAACCGATGCTGAGTACATCTGTCATTATTGCCTTAATAAGTTTCGCTCGGGAAAATTACCACCAACTTGTATTTTAAATAATCTTGTTGTCAGGGAAATTCCCGAAGTAATGTCAAATTTAAATGACTACGAGAAACTGTTAATACAAAGAGCTAAAGCGTTCCAAGTAGTTCAGAAAATGGGTACCGTTGCAAAGAAAAATATGCCCCATAGAGATGTGAATAAGAAGGTTATTGGAAGAACTTTTCATTTACCATTGCCAATTGAAGAAACTCTTCAAAAAATTTGTCCAGAAACAGAACCACTCAATCGTGAACATGAACTGTATATACTTATACGTGGAATTCCCACAAAATCAAAAGTAGTTTGGGAAAACATGGTAAATATTCGAAACGTATTTGACTCTCTTATATGGCTTAAGGATAATAATCCAATATATTCAGAAATCAAGTTACCAATATCTGCTAACTTACTGATGAATGAACAATTTCCAAATGTAGAATTTGAACTCAAAGGTAATCCGCTTTGTGAAGAGGATGAGCGTGAAAACGGAATTGATGATGCTACTGTAGAAATTAAGCGTAATTATGCATTGACATCTCAAAACTCACAATGTAAGGTCCAAGAAAATCCACTTTGTGATGCTGAAAAACTTGAAAAAAAGCATAATGCAATGCTGACTCAGAAGTCACAATCAGATGGGTTCTACGAACACTTTACTATTCATCCCATGTATTCTGACAAAGAAAATAAAACTGCAACAAAGCTTTTTCAAATGCTATCAATTCAAGACTTAGCTCTGGACTATCGTTATAAGGCTCTAGATTTGAAATGTTATCCAGATTTGTATCCGTATGGTATCAATGGGCAACGCGAAGACAGAGTAGTTCGGCTTACCGATTTCGAATTTATCAAGTCTAGGTTAATGTCGAAGCACCCGCGATTCAGATTAAATCAACAGTATTTATTTTTTCTGTTGAATGATAATAACATTCGCCAGTTGAATAGTGGTATATTCCATAAAATGAACGTAACTAATCCAAAATTGCGGTATACTGCTAGTAGTTATCTGGAACAATTGGCGAAAGGGGAGCTAGAAGGAAATTTGAATACCATTTTTGGAAGACTACGAAATACTGAACAATTCTGGCGCAAGCCTAGATCGAATTTAAACTGCATGATACAACATTATGGACCAGCTACATGGTTTCTTACATTGAGTCCAAGCAAATATTTATGGTCAGATTTAATACAATATCTTCATGAAGTAAATCCTTTGATGGCACATATATCGGCAAATTCATTAATTGCCGCCGATCCGGTATCTGTTTCGAGATTCATGGATAATAAATTCCGAGCTATGTTGAACTTTATATGTTCAAAATCTAACCCTATTGGTGAAGTAACTTATTACTTTTGGAGACGTGAATATCAAACTAGAGGCACTCAACATTTCCACTTATTAATATGGATAAAGGATGCACCGATTCTAGGAAAATCTTCAACGGAAGAGGTTGCTAGTTTTATATCGAAGTACGCTACTTGCAGGGTACCCGAGAAAAATGTTTCGCCCACATTGCACCGTCGCGTGATGACGCACCAGAATCACAACCACAATAGTTATTGTATGCGTAGCAAAAAAATTAAAAACCGTACTACCCGAGCTTGCCGCTTTGGTTTTCCTCGTCCTGTGACTGATACTTTGATTATGAGAGACGTTGCCTCTTCTGTAGCTGGTAGGAGGCAATTAAAATCTAAGAGCAGATTGTATGACCTTCCAAGATCTCGCGAAGAAGCATGTATTAATGATTATAATCCTGTAATACTTACTGCTTGGGAGGGCAATATGGATATACAATTCGTTGGAGAAAAATCGTCATTGTTAACATGGTATTGCACGAAATACATTTCCAAAGCGGAGAAAAGTTATGCAACCGAAATTTTTGAACGAATCAATGATACAAAATCATTGATGAGTCGTTTGTGGAATGTTGCTTTACGTATGTTATGCAATAGAGAATGTGGGGCCCCTGAAGCTGCTGATACTCTCTTAGGATTTTCATTATACGGTACCGATCCATCAACTACTATTAGATGGATCGATGTCAACACTGTAAGAAGTAAAAAATTGAAGCCTCATAAAGAAATTCAGGCTATGGATGAAAATTCTACAGATATTTTCTATCGTGACCTGGTGGATTACTATTACCCCAAAAGGTCGGTGCAATTAAACAAAATTAATTTGTACGATTTCGCTAAGTGGTACGATATAGTTTATACGAAACCTAAAGATAAAGTTGAATGTTATGCTTTAGGTGATGGAAAATTTTTAAAAAGACGCCAAGGGGGTTACCTCATTAATCATTATAAAAACGATGTCAATACCCAACCAGAAAAATACTTTTTCGCTTTGCTATTGTTATTTCAACCATGGAGAGATGTGGATGAGCTCAAAAACGGATGCGATACTTATGCAGAATCATTTTTATCCATGGAATCACAACTTACCGAAGCTCTACAGTACCACGAGCGACTAACTGAAATAAAAGAAAATCTTAACTGTGCTAAGGACCTAATTGAAAAGAAAACGGCGGAAAACGTTGAACAAGAAAAAAAAGAAGATAAAAACGATTGTGACGGGAATGGAATGCCCCTAGGATGCAATCCTATTGAAGCTGATGACGCTATGAAGGACTTTAACGATTTAGGCGATAAAGACGATGCAGTGGATGTTACTCAAATGATTTCGGAACTAAACGCAGATCAAAAACGCATATTTGACAAGGTCACTAATACCATGAATTCTCAGAATTCAACTCTCAGGTTGTATATCAGCGGAGAAGGAGGCACTGGTAAAAGTTTTTTGATAAAGACAATTAGATGTTGGATTAAGCAAAGTCTTGGAAAAGATACAGCAGTAACAGCTCCTACGGGTATAGCAGCGTTCAACATAGATGGATTAACAGTACACAGATTGTTTCAATTGCCTGTCGAACACGGGCAAACACCAAAGTACAAAGAACTCTCTGATATGGTTTTAAAAACGATTCGTGATCAATTAAAAAATGTTTCTCTCATAGTTATTGATGAAGTATCGATGGTATCAAATGTAACATTGCTTTACATACATCTTCGTTTAACTGAAATTTTTAATACATCCAACCTCGAGGATGGTTGGTTTGGTAAAAAACATGTTTTGCTATTTGGTGATCTACTTCAATTACCACCTGTGCGTGAAGAACCGGCATTTATTAAGCTTTCTGCGTCGAAGGTTGGTCAATTATTGGACTCTCTAGGAAGTGCTGAAATTTGGGAAAGTTTATTCAGTTATGATGAGCTATCAATTAATATGCGCCAGAGAAATGATTCTTCCTACAGAGAAATGCTTTCTCGAATTCGTTTGGGATTTGTAACAAATGCGGATGCCAAAGTATTGGAATCACGAAAAATAAACTTCACATCCATGGAATTCTGTGATAGAATACAAGAGTTGTGTAATTATATTAGCGAATTGCCGTCCGATACGGTTTGCTTACTGCCCACACGTTATCTGTGTGATGTTCTCAATGAATGTATGATTAATCGTATATCTTCGGAGGAAATAAAATTGATTGCTTGTGATTCCATAGATTGTGCAGCTTACAATAAAAAGAAAGCGTTAAAGTTATTAGAACGCGATGATGAAGACAGTTCGCGCACTGCTGGTCTCGCAAGAGTTATACTCATAAAAATCGGAGCAAAGGTCATGCTCAGGCGGAATATTGACGTTACAATAGGTCTAGTTAACGGTACAATTGGTAGGATTGTTTCTGTTTCTCGAGCAGTCATTAAAGATGAGGTAGATAAGATTAAGATACTTTTGACAACAGGATTAGAGTATGAAATTGAACGCGTAAGTGTTAAATTCGAAATAATGAATGGCGTCTATGTTATCCGCAAACAGTTTCCTTTATGCCTAAGCTATGGTATTACGATTCATAAGAGTCGAGGATTGAGTTTGAATAATGCTGTCATAGATGCGGGAAATTCGATATTCAGTTGTGGGCAAGTTTACGTCGCTCTTTCGCGAGTGACTTCTCTTGAAGGACTACATTTAATTAATTGTGATCCTTACTCAGTTAAAGCAAATGAATTAGCCGTAATTGAATATAATCGTTTAAGGCAGCAGTATCGCCCAGACCTTCTGCAAATAACATTTTCTAAGGAGCGGGGACCGAAGATTCCTGATTTCATTTGGGCGGTACCCAAGGAAATTGCCGAAGGTCAGCAACTACTAAATGAAGACATAGCAGGTGAATTAACCTGGCATGTCAATGGACTTCAAAATATAGATGGTGTGTCGTGTTATGCCAATGCCACGGTACAGTGTATATTTAACTGCAAAAGTATCAGAGAACAACTTATAAATAGTACATCACAACAGGAAAATGTATTAGTAGGTCTTCTTCGTGCTTATATAGGACGAAATAAAGACTTAGATTCATTCGCGTTAAGGCAGTTTGTCGGTGAAACATTCATTGAAAATAAACAACAAGATGCCCCAGAATTTATAACGGGCATATGTAGTAGATCTAATGCTGTTACAAAGGTAGTCGAACATAAACTATCTATAAAAGTTACATGCCAAGCATGTCAATACAAAGTCACTAAAGAGCAACCGAATAATATATTATTATTGACGTTACCAAAGGTTACAGAAGCGTTAACTTTGCAAGAAATAATAGAATATAATTTCTCTCATTGGCAACCCATTGAAGGACAGTGTAATTGCTGCAGTGCCGTGGACAGACTTGGAAAAACTAGTATATTAACTACCAATCAAATTCTAATCCTGCAGCTTATGTTGATGGCTTTGAACAAAGATACTTTACAACTTTCTAAAAAAAATTGCAGAATTAAAGCAGTTCCTACAAGTACGATCATTGTTTGTGGACATAAATATAAAGTTATAAGCGCCCTATTTCATCACGGCCACAACGTTTATGAAGGCCATTATACAAGTTTGCTAAAGTCTGGCAAGTCATCCTGGATTCGTGCAGATGATAATAAAATTGAGAAAAAAAGCTGGCCGCGAAATGCTAAGGATTCTTACACGTTCTTTTTGGAACAAACTAAATAATGATTGGTAAAAAATACAGATCGAGAAGCACGGTAATACCTCCAGACAAGTGCATTTCCTCCTTACCGAGAGTCGAGAGGTATTACAGCCTCTTATACACCGAACATCTTGCTTATATACGGGAGTACATCTATACCCGTAAAAAATTGTTTAATTTCAGCCTGAGCATAGGAGTCGACATAATAATCTTTCACATAGAAGTAACATCGTAAATATGTATCGCCATGTATTATGCTTTGCAAAAAGAAGCCAAATCCCCCCAAAAAACACCATCAATGGTGTACAAAAACTGAGACAAGTACATTTCCTTGCGTCGTTTTGTTTATTCTTACAAAAAGATGTCAAACACAAATATTTGACAAATAAACCGTTACAAAAAGATGTCAAACACAAAAAGTTGTCAAATAAATTTAAATAATCTAAGTCACAGTTTCCAAGTACATCAAGCATTTTCATTGTTTACATTTTTATTAACCGTTTATAAGTAAGTAACAACGCTCGAAAACGTCTTAAACGGGACTTAGGGACTTAATCTAAAAATTTAATGTTTGAAAGATTTTATTGAAAAAAAATTCGCATTGAAAAAAAAAATCCGAACGAAGTACTTGGCGAGTTATGTAAAATGACTGTACAGACTACCTGTTACGAACTCGCCAAGTACTTCGTTCGGATTTTTTTTTTCAATGTGAATTTTTTTTCAATAAAATCATTCAAACATTAAATTTTTAGATTATGTCCCTAAGTCCCGTTTAAGACGTTTTCGAGCGTTGTTACTTACTTATAAACGGTTAATAAAAATGTAAACAATGAAAATGCTTGATGTACTTGGAAACTGTGACTTAGATTATTTAAATTTATTTGACAACTTTTTGTGTTTGACATCTTTTTGTAACGGTTTATTTGTCAAATATTTGTGTTTGACATCTTTTTGTAAGAATAAACAAAACGACGCAAGGAAATGTACTTGTCTCAGTTTTTGTACACCATTGATGGTGTTTTTTGGGGGGTTTCCCATACTTGGGTAATTTGTATCATACTTGGGAAAATACATTTTTTCCACGCATGGGAAAAAATTCCAAGTATGTGGAACAAAAATTGGGTTGAGATTTAAAAGTATTTCCGAGCATCTGACCAACAGAAAGTATGCTACGTATTGAAAAGGTCGTTTCAAAAAATGATTCGGAGACGATTTCCAAATTTGGAGTAAAATTTAATTTTCCCATACTTGGAAAAAATATTTCCCATAGTTGGGAAATTTTTCCATACGTGGGAAAAATTATTATGTAATTAAATATTTAATTAATCTTCTGAACCGGAATCATAACCCGCCTGTACAATGAGTTTTTTTTTCTAATAATTCGAGACTATCCTGGACAGATTTGCCGTTTAGAATTTCGCGAAAAAATGTTTCCGGCGACTGCCTAGAGAAGATGCAATTTTTTTCAGTTCTCCGCCTTTTTATTATTTTTGGTCCTATAATAAAAGGATTTTGTCGAAGTTTTTTTTTAAATACCAATATTTGAAAAAGCCACCATCATAAATAATTAGTGTAACGTCCTGGGTCGAAATACCCACCTAAATTTGAAAATTTTCATATACGTTTTTTTAATACTTAAATTACAAGAAAACATGAACGACCAGAGGTGATCCTCATTGCCGGAGTTCACCGCCTAACGCACAATAACTTTACGAACGAGGCTCGTCACGGGGGAGGGCGCGTGAGTGATGAACCGGCGTATGTCGCACGTTATCACCAAGCTCCCGCAGATGCGGGAAGTTAGTGAAAATCAACGCCTTGCTGGCTCGCACACGATAGCCGCGCTTATCGCCTAGGGACGAGCCTCAACATAAACAACAAGCTTCTTCGTGAGTATCGATATCCCTGCACTGGCAGTAGTCAGAATTCAGTCTGGACAATGTCGATTACACGAAGCTGACATGAAAATCGCCAGCCATAATAACTGGAAATCCGTCTGGCGATTGTCGTCAGCAGGATGTCGAGGTGTGAGAGAAACTCTTCCCTCACGCGCCGACATCTCCCACCTTATGCGACAATAGAATAAGGGCCTATATAATGACCAGCAAGAAGTCCGTCAGTTAGTCTATAAGTCAGTCAGTGAGGAGTAGAGAGTAATCAACAGTTAAGAGTCAGAGTACTCAGTCAGTCGAACAGGTTAACGAAGAACCATCGGAAAAACCAGCGGGTCTACCTCGGGGACCCGACCGCGTGTAAAGCAGCTTAAAACTCAAAAATTGTAAAAATTTCGAAAACTTCTTGTCCGATTTCCCCAACGGGGTTGGTCAAGGACTATTTTAATAAACGCCAAAATTTACTTGTTGAAATTAAAAAGTGATTCGACAAGCTCATTTAAATAACCCGCTACGCCTACATCCGCTCATCCAACGAGGATAGATTCGGCCGGTAAATACGGGAAGGTAATTGATAAAACGTACGAACATACTTCAAGTTGTTCAGTTTCGATTGGGACACCCACCAAAACCCACGTGTTCCTAACGCATCTTCCCAACTACAGTTCTGTGCGCCAGACGCACGTTCTCTAGTAGTTTCCTCTCATACTCTTTAACTACAGTGCTGTGCGCTAGATGCACGCGCTTACGTAGTTACTTTTCTACCTCTCTCTCTGACTACAGCATAGTGCGCTAGATGCACATGCTCACGTAGTTACTTTTCTAACTCTCTCTCTAACTACAGCATAGTGCGCTAGATGCACATGCTCACGTAGTTACTTTTCTAACTCTCTCGCTAACTACAGCACTGTGCGCTAGATGCACGTGCCTGAGTAGTTACTTTTCTCACTCTCTCTAACTACAGCATAGTGCGCTAGTTGCACATGCTCACGTAGTTACTTATTCCTCTCTCCGGGTACAGCCCTGTGCGCCAGACGCACGCTCTGTACTCTAACCAGCCAACCACAACTCCGTGCGCTAGACGCACGCACTGTGGTGGAGGTTTCAACCCTATCGTGTGGGAGTCCCACCCGAAAATAGGATACACTCGAAGGATAACTTTTTCATTTGGACTTTTACGAGCAAACGCCGAAGCGGTAAATCCGAAAATAATAACGACTCGCTCCAGGGAAGAATTGTTTAATGTACGAGCACAGCAACAACAATTCGAGCGACACCTCAACCGACAACGTCGACTTCATCAACTAAACACCCGCTACGCCCAAACAAAAATCATCTAACAAAAACCACGGTAAAACACCACGTTTTACCAAAGAAAGCAAGAAAAATCTACGTTTCACGTAAGTAGCGTCACACGATCACCGCACTCTTGCCTCTATCCCCGACCGGCGCATTCCGGTCCCAACAAGAGGCACCCTTATTTCTATATATACCCTATCGTTCTCACCCAGGACGTAACATTAGCAAATTTTTTTATCAATTTTTACTCATCATTACGAAAAAATTATTTTCCAGCTTATTATCGTCATTTGTTTTTATTCTCATAAGCTGGGCCATCGCGACAAGCATGAACATTGCCGCACGCCTAGCGTTTATTTGTTTCTCTCTCGTGCGTCCGTGTGGTGTTCAACGGTGTGGGTGTGCGAGCGTTTTGTTTCACGAACCCCGCTTCTACCGACGCCGTCCCCTCCACTATCTCAACTTTTTTAAATTTCTCTTTGATCGAGCGCTCATTGGTCGACGTTGGTCGATTTTAAATCGCTAATAACTCCACCAAATTTGATTTCACAAAATTTTCGAAAAGGACTCTTCTGCTCCGTTTTCGACGCCTGACACGGTCCTTATAATGTGATCAGTAGGTTAGTATACACCCTGTATGTATGTATATGATATGTATACGTCTATGATAGACTGATATTATTCGTATATTATACGTATATTGAGTGTATATTGTGGTGCTATTTAACTGATGTAGTGAAAGAATTTTATATACGTATATTTTACGTATATTATACAATAAGCATATGACATCAAATTATATCCATATATTATATGTATAAGGAACATCTACTTGACGATAGAAACGAAGCCAACTGCATTGCTGTCAAAATCACGTATTATATACGTATATTATTGAACGTGTGTTTTTCAACATTATCTCCGTGGAATTTTATACATCTCATATACGTATAATATTCGTTCATTATCTTTCGGTTGTAATTCCTGGATCTGAAGCATATATATATATATATATTTATATATAATTAATCGATTAAACGAACTTACTTGTAAGTGAAGTTCGATCGTAATTGTATGAAGCGCCTCTTCCGAAGAGATAAACAGTGTAGTACCTCTGTTCCACGCCAGTGATGCCACAAGTTTAAAGCAAAAAACTTTTTGCCTGCGCTCCGTCGTCATGACAACGCGTACTACGATATTTCTCATTCTTCAAAGCACTGCCGCAACAATCCTAGGGTAATCTCTGAAGGGAGATAGGTAATGAATTAAGGGAGGGAGCTATCTCTTCGGAAGAGGCGCTTCATACAATTACGATCGAACTTCACATACAAGTAAGTTCTTTTAATCGATTAATTGTATTTCGCGCCTCTTCCTCGAGATAAACAGTGTAGATGTTTAAAGTATGTTGCGGTAGATAATGAGCATGCATGATCCATAAGTCGTGTGTATGCTAATCTCCGTAATTTCTTATAATTACGTAGGTGCATATAATTTAGTATAAATATTATAATAAATTATGATATCAGATATTACATTGCAGAGACTTTGCAGCAAAATTGTAGTGCTGCAATTAAAATTAGATTTCAACAATGTTTCTGAGACGTTGTTGCAACGTTGCTGAAAAAACGCTGCAATGCTACATGCTGTATGGGTATTTATTGGTATAAAAATCTTTACGCCATGTGCAGAGCAGTCGCCTCTGCATTATTCATCAATATTAATATTCTATTGAGATTTGAAGCGAATTTATGAGATGTCTTTTGATCCCTTTTCAAAAAAAAAAAAAAAAATGACCCATACGAAGCTCAGTTAACACTGATAGGGTATTCTCTGACCCATCAGTGACTTGTCTCATACAATTTGCTTCATCATTTTTAACTCATCATTTTCATCATTTTTAACTTAATATTTTTTTTTTTTTTAATTGTCCGACGATGTGATTTTTTTTTTAAATTTAATTTAATTTATTTATTTATTCATTTATTTTTATTTTTATTTATTTATTTATTTATTTTTATTTATTTACTTATTTTTTTTTTTTTAATTTTTTATCACGCTATGAAATATCTAAAATTCTTGACTTGAGATATTATCAAAAATTGTTAGTTCAAGGTAACTCTAATTATGCCAGACTCATAGCGTCTTTGATGCATTATCTATTTGTAATCCTTTCGAGTCTGAAGTCCTTAAATTATCAAGAATTAAGGCAATAGTAATTAGCAAATAGTAAAATCAAAAGAGAGAGCACTGGTATAGTGGTAGCATGCTCGGCCCACACGCAGAGAGCCCTGGTTCATTTTTCACCACGGGTACCATTGGGAAAAAATTTCCTATGTGCTTTTTCTGCGACCTCGATGGTTAAAAAAAAACCCATCCGAAAAATGCAGTTCTAAAAGCAAGGTGCAGCGCTTTTGTGTGGTAGCCGAAAGACTGCAAGATACCTCAGGTTCGACTCCCGAGAGTTTGTAACCTCGAGGAGCCAACCTTTGTCTCTGTCGGGTGCAACCCAATCCAATTTATCTTTCCGAATTCATAAATTAAAATCAAGCCCCGAATGACGATACAATTCCTTCTCCGCTGTGGGAGAATTTCCCGATTCAAAAGTCAGTGGCTAGCTTACCTTTAAGATTATCAATATAGATTTGCAACGATATTAGACCTGTTGCTAAAAGTTGTCTAGGCAACCGCGACATAGTTAGACTGCCCGATTCTTAAATCGATTAAATTTTGAATCGTTGAAAACATCATAACAGGTATCGATTCTCAAAGTCAATATGACAATCGGAGATTATTTACCTTTTTTCTCGATGGTGTCATCAACTTATTGTTACAGAAAGGTGTTCACCCCACTTCCAAACAGAATCTCAGCTCAACTCGTGACTATAAGTCACGGTGATACAACTCCGGCAGGCTATTTTTACCCACCTGTGAACTTGCGAAAGCGCCAACTATCTTTCCTTGCTATAAGTATGATTCCTTGATATGAGTATCAGGACATAAAAATTTTTATATCGGAGATGCCAAGGAAACGAAGTCTTTGGTACTCTTGCATCTCTAATATCAAGAAACTGAAAACTGAATTGACTTTTGTCAAAATGCATTAATTGTAATAAAGCGATCAGTCACTTTAGTCTCAGAATTCATGATTGCGGGTAGTGGTTGTTACGTGATGACTCGTAAAACCTTTGCAGGTAAATGATTTAGTTCTTTCCTCTTGTCTCTTGTATTCCATTATCTTGTATTCGTCTTTTCCTTTTCCTGCACCAAGTTAATGAAACTTAATACAAGATTCAGCCTTCACAAGAAACGTTTCACTAAGGAAGATTTTAATGAGTAGGTAATTATTTCATAATGTATCCGATACTCGCATTGCTCTTTTTTTTTAATTTTTAATTTTTAATTTATTATAATTATTATTATTTTTAATATATATATAACTATTCACTCGTTAAAACAAAAAAATTAATTTTCAAAAAAGGTTTGCATTTCTGAGACAGCAATCTTTCTTGGCTGGCTCATCGTGCTACCATAGTAGCCGAATGTTCTTAAAGATTAATTCTTTGATTGAATACGGCCCGTTTAGCTAGTTTCATAGTTGTTAAGCTGATGACCATTTTTCAAGTGAAGATGTTAATGAAAATATTCATAAACCTTTGACTTCTACTATGAGCAAGATACTTCATGGTATGCGGGTAGCCAAATTTTTGCAAAGAAAATCTGTATGTCTCGAGTATCGGCTTGTTTGCAGAGTCACATTGAATATCTCGGGAAAAGAATGGCGAAATTATCAAATTAATATTTCACCTACTAACCGGGTGGCTTTTTCCGTATGTAAAAAGTTAAAAAACATCTGGTCAGCTTACAATCTTTCATTCAGGCATAGCGCCTGTGAGATTCACATTCAGTCTTTATCGTATCCATCTCGCGAATCATTTTTTTTCTTCGAGAAGAAATTTTGAGATTTCGGCCAGTCAAAAAAAATCGCCTAACTCATATGATTCTTGGTTGTTGAAGGAATATACCCCCTGAAAGGTAGCTCCTCAACAAAGTAATATAGGATTCCATTGTTGTTGAGAAGGATATTCTTTGAAAATTGGTCCTGCTGGCTGAAATAGCCAGTTTTCCTTTGCTGTGAAGGAATATTCATGATTATGTTGTTTCACTGACTGATCTAGTAAGTCTTTTCTCCCCTGTGGAGGAATATACGCTGCAATTGGCTTTGCTGACTTGCAGAGTAAGGTTTTCCTTTCCTATGGAGGAATATTAGCTAAAGAGCAGATTTGCTGACTGATCAAGTCAGTATGAAACTCCTTATGTAAGCATATTTACTGTCTTCAACAGCCTGTGGCTGATACATAGCCAAATAGAACCAATCGGTATTACTATTTGACGGAACTTTCGCTGCCAGAAGCAGTAACCTGCTTATACCTGTTTATATAGGCTATTGAGATGGATCATTGAGAATATTCGCTGTCTGTAGCAGCCTGTGACTAATAAATATATAACCGAATAGAACCAATTGGTGTTCCTATTTGAAGGAATATTCGCTGCCAGAGGCAGTAATCCGTTTGGCCTTTGAGATGGTTCATTTGCTGTCTTTAGCAGCCTGTAGCTAATGCATAGCCGAATAGAACCAATTGGTATTCCTATTTGAAGGAATATTCGCTGCCAGAGGCAGTAACCTGTTTGGCCTTTGAGATGGTTCATTTGCTGTCTTTATCAGCATGTGGCTAATACATAGCCGAATAGTACCAATTGGTATTCCTATGTGAAGAAATATTCATTGCCAGAGGCAGTAATCTGTTTATATAGGCCTCTGGGATGGTCCAATGAGAAAAATACTGACCTTTTCTCCGTCATAGCGCCTTGACAACCATCTCTTTGAGTGCGCAGCGGCCACACGTCTTGCAAAGACGGCGTTCTATACAGAACTAACAATAAGAGACCCTAATTTTGCAGAGATTAAGGTCTCGACCACTCGTGTAATGCCAGCGTTCAGCATACAGGAACTGCCCGCATCGGTTTCACCCGACGCTGGCACTGCGTTTTCCCATCCCGCGTTGTCGAGTTCGGATTTCGTGTCTACAGACAACGATGTGCGATTCGGTTAGAGCCGAATGCACAAGCATATTCAGCCACACAGTATAACTATGTGCTGACGCAATCCCATGCTGGAACTCGAATCCCGTGTACATAGACACGGGTGTGCGATTCGGTTAGAGCCGATGCACAAGGCATATTCAGCCACACAGTATAACTATGGGCTGAAGCAATCCCACGCTGGAACTCGAATCTCGTGTACATAGAGACACGAGTGTGCGATTCGGTTAGAGCCGAATGCACAAGGCATATTCAGCCACACAGCATAACTATGGGCTGATGCAATCCCACATTGGAACTCGAATCCCGTGTACATAGACATGAGTGTGCGATTCGGTTAGAGCCGAATGCACAAGGCATATTCAGCCACACAGTATAACACTATGGCCTGATGCAATTTCACGCTGAAACTCGAATCTCGTGTCTCTAGACACAGGTGTGCGTTTCGGTAAGAGCCGAATGCACAAAGCATATTGAATCACGCACAGGGCACAGGATATCACCCTGCAGGAAGATGCAATCCCACGCTACAGCTCGAATCCCGTATCAATAGACACGAATGTGCGTTTTGGTAAGAGCCGAAAGCACGAAACACATAACCGCCATGGATTAATATGTGTTGAGCGGATTTGGTCACGGATCTTCTGATTATCGCTCAAGAATCGTCCAATTCTTTTTGGCTCATCTAAAAAACACTAATTTGACACTCTTCTAGGTTGTACTTACTGCGAGTGTCCTCTAAGTTCAATTTGTTCTCGGGGTCTCTCCGTAAGGGTCCCCGATCTCCGCGATTACCCTTGGTATCACTTTCATGATAAATCGTCGATTATTCGTCTAATATTACATTACTTATTCTATTATTTGCACTATCGTGCAAAAAAGCTTGTGTTTACACCGGCACAAAACGAAGGAATGAGAAATATCGTAGTACGCGTTGTCATGACGACGGAGCGCAGGCAAAAAGTTTTTTGCTTTAAACTTGTGGCATCACTGGCGTGGAACAGGGGTACTACACTGTTTATCTCGAGGAAGAGGCACGAAATACAATTATAGCTTCAGATCCGGGAATTTCAACCGAAAGATAACGAACGAATATTATACGTATATGAGATGTACAAAATTCCACGAAGATATTGTTGAAAAAGACACGTCCAATATACGTATATAATACGTGATTTTAACAGCAATGCAGTTGGCTTCGTTTCTATCGTCAATTAGATGTTCCTTATACATTAAAGTGGTCCTTATTTTGGTCATTTTCGAATTTCGATTGCATCCTCTCGTAGAAGGGTTCCAAATAATTAAAAATAAATATCCCCAAAATTTGAAATTTTTATCTGAATATTAACACATGCCCCAGAGCTCCGGAAGTTTCCCTATTTGATTAACATTACGTTTTTACTGAACTTCATTCAAAAATCTGCCACACCGACAATAAGTACGAGAAAAATCTAATTCCAGTTGGAATCTCTTCAGGAATCCCGATATTATTTTATCGAATTTTGAGAAATTCAAAATTCGAAATGGCGGACCCAAAATGGCAGCTGTACAAAATCACTTTGATTGAAACCCATAGTTTAACACCAGATATTTTCTATGATCAAGAAAAAATGAATTACTTATCAAGAACCACAGAACCTAGCCTTGATACGCATTCTATCTGAAAAATTGTCACTCACAATTGTTTCTTGTAATTATTATTATTTCTTTTTTTTCAGAGATAATTAAAATCATTTGTTAAAGACAAAGCGTCATTCGCCAGCGATGAATTTGAGTACAACATTCATCATTGAGTGAATGAATCGGATCAATCATTTTAATTCATTCAAAATATACTATGACAAACAATAATGAATAATTTGAAATCAGGAGGTAAAAAACATTCACAGCCGTAATTTTGGGTCTGCTATTGTGAATTTCATATATTCGATACAAAATTTGACATCAGCGACCCCCAAAACCTTTTCAAGCCGACCCTTGAGTGGATTTGAGCATTTTCGAAATTTTAAAGCCGCCATTTTGGGTCCGCCATTTTGAATTTTAAATTTCTCAAAATTTGATAATATAATATCGGGATTCCTGAAGAGATTGCAACCGGAATTAGATTTTTCTCGTACTTATTGTCGGTGTGGCAGATTTTTGAATGAAGTGCAGTAAAAACGTAATGTTAATCAAATAGGGAAACTTCCGGAGCTCTGGGGCATGTGTTAATATTCAAATTCAAATTTCAAATTTTGGGGATAATTGTTTTTAATTATTTGGAACCCTTTTACGAGAGGATGCAATCGAAATTCGAAAATGACCAAAATAAGGACCACCCTATTATACATATAATATATGTATATAATTTGATGTCAAATGCTTATCGTATAATATACGTAAAATATACGTATATCAAGTATACATATCATATACATGTATATTTGTAATAAATGTATATTAGACGTCAGTGATCTATATGGGATATATATAAGTGGATGGATAAATTCTTACAATTAAAATATATTTTATAACACTTTATTTACATTATATGATGTTGTGACAGGAAATTAAAAAGGACTTTCTATTCCTCGACGTCAACGCTCAATAAATTCCTTGACCACACCATAAATGTTGTATATTCGACTGTTAACATTAAGTCTCGTTATTATGAAACATGCATGGTCAGTTTAGTATTTCGCATGGATTATTTGTCGAAATTATCAAAGCATAATTCGACAAAATATCGAGCGCGACACGTCACGAGATGAGAGAGCCGATCGCTCGGCCATAGATCAACGTACGCGACGGGTGGGGGTAGCCGAAGATTGACGAATGAGCCTCGTATAATGAGCAAGTAGCTAAGGGATTCCGTTACCAAAAATCACTTCTCTCACGACAGAGAGAACGTCTGGATTGTAAGACCTCGAGGGTTCCGTCGCGTCTGTCGACCAATCTGTATCTTTTGAGTCGAAAGCAAATCTCGTTGCGTCTGTTGACAAGATTCGTATATTCATCGAGCTATTGTAAACCGAGCATTTTGTCGAGTGAAAGGGTTGAGATTGTCTCGTCAAAACCCAAACGAAATGAAGTAAACTGAGAGTCTAGTCGCGTCTTTCGACAAAACCGAATTGATTGTGTTAATTTGAATAAGTGTAAGTTGCGTATATTTTGTCAAATTACATTGTGAATCGAAGTACCTCCGCCGTCTTGTCAAGGTCATACGTTATGAAGGAACGATTGTGAGATATCGAATGAAAAGTATTGAAGTAATCAAGTAAGTCAGAATAAACCTATATTTCTTGCTTCAAGTACTGTTCTTTATTGTTCTTGCAATTCCTTGTCGTTGGTCCCCGAACCGTACCCCTCCTTGCGATAGTCTCATTGTCAAGGGAGCTAGTCGGATTCGTAAACGAAATATATCGATAGTTTATTAGTTTTCTAAAAACTAATTGGCGCCCTGTTATTAAAAAGCGAGTAGAAGAGAAATAATTAGAGCCCTGCCAACCGACGGACCACGGCCGCGGCAGGAGAAGGCATAGTAAATCGTATCTACACTGTAAAAAAAAAATGGTAAATTCAACTCGAAAACGATTGAATCAACTCATTTCTAGAGTAACATATGGCGAACCACATTTTCGAGTTGATTCAACTCATATATAGCGCCGTTTTAACCACAATATGTAGCACGATAAACTCGATTTGTGGTTGTCTCAACACGAGATGTGACTGGTTCGACAATATATCTATTTGATGTGACTCATTAGTATGGTTGGAACAGCTACATTTTTAGTTGACTAAACTCGATCTGATGGTACAATTAACTCTATTTGTGGCTCTTTCAATCAAAAATAAAGTCCATGTACGCAGAAATATAGTTCAAGCAACTAAATATTCCGTAGAACGAGCTCGATTTGTGGTTGTCTCAACTCGCGATGTGGCTCATTCAACCTGATATTTATTTGATGTGACTTATCAACATGGTTAAAACAGCCACATTTTGGTTGGTTGAACTCGATCCGATGGTATATTTAACTCGATTTGTGGCTCCTTCAACCAAAAATAAAGTCCACGTACGCAGAAATATAGTTGAGGCCACTAAATATTCGGTAGAACGAACTCGATTTATGTTTGTCTTAACTCGCGATGTGGCTCATTCAACCGGATGTACATTTCGCGTTTCTTAAATTTCGAGCTTCAAAATTAATAAAAAAAAATTATAATGCATTTATCGCGATAACAATATAACAGAAATGATATCATACGAAAAAAAAAGTTCTCCGTTGATATTCACTCATTACAGAATTTCTGTCTGAGCCGGGATTCGAACCGCCTACCTACACGTTTCCTACCTAATGCCTGCTTACTAACCCGGGACACTACCTATTGCGCTATCGACTACTATTGAATTTCGTCCATCAATTTTCCCATATACGCTGCATGCTGGCTCACACTTACAAAATTGAATGCGTCATTACCATTACCATTTGACGATTTTGATTAGTAATAGAATTCATTTTCACACAACTTTGCTAGTTTTATATTTATATTTTGTATTTATATTTTGTATTTATATTTTGTATTTATATTTTGTATTTATATTTTGAGTTTCGATTGAACTTTTAATCGAGTGGTTCCAACTCTTTTTCAGAGTTGAAATGACGACGCATAGTAATCGGATAAACCACAAATGAAGTTGAATCAACACGATATTTGGTTAAAAGAGCTGGTTATAGAGTTGTTTCAAACATCTGTGGCAGTACGATGAGCCACATAAAAGAGTTGTTTCAACATCAATTGCGATAAATAGAACCTCATAATGTAGTCGCTTGACCTTTTAATTGAGTCCTTCCAACTCTTTTTCAGAGTTAAAATGACGACGCATAGTAATCGGATGAACCACAAATGTAGTTGAATCAATCTAATATTTGGTTGAAAGAGCTGCTTATGGAGTTGTTTCAAAAATTTATGGTAGTAGAACGAGCCATCTAAAAGAGTTGTTTTAACATCAATTGTGATAAATAGAACCACCAATGTAGTCGATTGAACTTTTAATCGAGTCCTTCCAACTCTTTTTCAGAGTGAAAATTACGACGCATAGTAATCGGATAAACTACAAATGTAGTTGAATCAACCTAACATTTGGTTAAAAGAGCTGTTTCTAGAGTTGTTTCGAACATTTATGGTAGTACAAAGAGCCACATAAAAGGGTTGTTTCAACGTAAATTGTGATAAATAGAACCACATAATGTAGTCGATTGAACTTTTAATCGAGTCCTTCCAACTCTTTTTCAGAGTCAAAATGACGACGCATAATAATCGAATAAACCACAAATGTAGTTGGATCAACCTAATATTTAGTTCAAAGAGCTGTTAATTGAGTTGTTTCATTCAATTATCGTAGTTGAACGAACTGCACAAAAAGTTGGACCAACTATTCTGTTGTGAGTGATTCAACTCTGAAACGAGTTCGGTCAACTCGTTAGGTGGCTGTTTTGACCGAATATCTTAACGCTATTTCAGAGTTGAAGCAACTATTCCATGTACATGCTTTAACTCGATATTCGGTTGACCCAACTCAATTTGAGTTGTTCTAACTAATTTTTTTCAACTCGATTTCTCGAGTTGAATTTACCATTTTTTCTTTACAGTGTATAAATATTAGCCTGTCTCAATGTATACTATATAAATACATTATAACACAAAGATCACGAGCAAAACTTATTGCGCGCGATCCGAATTGAGACCATGAACCTCTATATATATATATATATATAATATACATATGGGACATTCCACGTCAACTCAGCCACCCCGTTTTTTTTATTGTCTCGAAAAAATTATTCAATGTTGGCATTTCAAAGGACAATATATCCATGACATTTTACCGAAATTTCATCCCCCCACTATTGTTGGTTCTCGAGATAATGATTAATGAAGTCTCAATTTTGTAAAAATCATAACTTCGTAACTGCTGATCGGATTTAAACGATTAAAAAAATTATATTTTTCATTTTTTTTGCCCTTTTCGAAAAAAAATATGTTATCATCGGATAAAAGCTCATTAGACAGTTTTCGGGGTAAATTAACAAAAAACAATTTTTCCCTCTTCACTGATGCCTTGTTCCATTTTGAAAAAATCCTGCGGAGTTGAGTATTGCCTACCTCTATCAGAAAAAAAATACTGAGTAGAATTCCGATTGGCCCTGAAATGTTCCGCCGTGAAATGTCTGTTTGTGTGCATCATCGATGATGAGCGTCGTGAGGTGAGAGATTCGAGGTAAAATTGCCGGTTGTTTCTCCTCGGGACTGAGATCCGAGAATTTAAACCGACCTCTGATGCGAAGAAGTCCTTGAGCATCCACAAAAGGTGTTAACCTTGAAATTGGGTCCGATATGGGGATTTTGAGACCGTCCTTGAGCATCTTGATGAGAGAACCGAAGAATTGTTCTTGTGTAAACCTTAGCCAGAAGATTCAAGCTTCTTCGAGTTCTTGTGTATCAAGAACTGAAGAATCGTACGTTCTTTGTCTTTTCCAACGCCGTATCGCTCGAAAGACTGATGCTGTTACCTGGATAAGTTTTGATAACCTTGAGTAATTTTCGATGAAATGCCATGTCGTTGCCTTGATCGTAACCGTTGATACTGTCGGAGTTGGTCTTGCCTCAACCATGATATCCGCCGGAGGATCTACCGAAGATATAGGCCATTGCTCTGGTTGGTTGATTAGCCACGCTGGGCCGGTCCACCAAAGACGATGAGAGATTAAATCCGAGGTAGTGATGCCTCGTGAGGCACAATCCGCCGGGTTTTCCTTGCCGTTGATGTGTATATTGTGACGTGACATTTTGCCTCGCCACCCGCACGGAGTGGTGTCGACCATGGGGTCGGGTTTACGACCCTACGACGACGCTCTTCGATAGACCACCCGGAGAATTTCGACTCATTTTAGGATAAGTTTTGCGTTGTTTTTTTAGTTTAGTACCTGCATTGTAGCGTGGCGAATAATTCATTGGGCAGAATGTTCGTTAAATTAATAGAAAGAATTTAATTTTATAGTTTGGAGTAAGACCGGCGGTTATTTCTGCCATATAAAGTGTGAAATCCCGTGTCCCGCTCTCGAGCTCACTCGCCGGTAAGGAATAACTTGGGACTCGCGAGTGGCGGTGACGTGTCGCGGGGGCATCTCGCTCGTGGCCGAGCCGTGCATCGTTGGCCCAAGAGGGTTCGAGCGATACTTTGCTCATTACGCAGGCGAATATTCGCCATCATTATTCGTGGGAGAAAGGGATGCCACCGGAGACATTGGGAATTGGACCGATATACAGCGTCACCCGCTCCGATTGACTACGCAACCTTGGTGTTGCACCCTCCCCTACTGCCTCCTCAGTCGTCGTGGACCGTGAGATTCGGCGCCTCATTTAAGAGGATCTTTGGGACGGAGCCAGCAACGCGGTGCTGTTTTGCCTGGTGGCGTTTATTGTGGGCCCACCGCCTAATCAAGGGACGCTTTGATTACGTGAGGGAGGTCTCCCCCGTTGCTGGTAATCATCCACGGGATCCCAGGAGGAGGGCGATTGAGGGGCAGCATATCATAGCTGCGAGTAGAGGCTCGCACACGGTTTCGGTCGCGGGAGGGGTGGTCCCTTCGTCACCGTCACACGTCACTCAACGAAGAAAGCGAGAAAATTAAGGAAAGTAGGGAGATAAGACACCGGCGGGGCGATGCGAGAGAGTGGGGCGCGCGAATCGAGGAGAGAGTTGGCCACCGAGGTAAGTCGATCGATTATTGAGGATCATTAGATCAGTCGTAATTTTTCGGGAGTCGAGCGAGGAGCAAAAGTAGTGGTCGGTGCTCCAGTACCGGACAAGGAAGGAACTCGGTGAGCCCAACTCTCCTCACGCTTATTTCTGCCTTAATATTCGGGATTCTTTTCTCGTCTTGTCCATCATGTATTAATTTTGAAGAGTAGCGACCACGGTCAATAGCGATAGTCTCGCGATCGTGGTCGTGAATAATTGTTTTTCGTGAGTATTTAATTGAGTTTGAGTAAAGAATTGGACTAGAGAAATAGGCGAGAAGAGAATTCCTCCGAACTGGTCTGGACAATTTAATGTCGAATTTATTGAATCTTTTGCCTATCGTAATTTTGCCCAATAAATTATGCCCTTTCGGTGATTAAGTTTGCGCGTCACTATTCAGTATTTTTAATTAGACTTCGCGCCTTTACTTGAATAAATTAAAATCATCGGTGAAATATTATTTCGTATGTTGAGCATTTCTTTCGATCAAGTTGCGGGCTCAAGGCCTCGCGCTCGAGACAATGGTACGCTCTCGCGTGCCGCGCTTGTTTATCTTTTCTCTCTCTCGCGGCGTATACTCGCCGAGCGCGGAGAGCCAGAGTCTCGTACAAAGCCGTCGAATTATTTTGCGTTATTTCGTTCGTATAATTTATCGTATTTTTCGTGTACCGGGTAAGCCATAAGTAATCATCTTTTCCGTATTTCCGATGCCTATTTCGACTCTTATAGAATTCCGTCTGCGCAATTATATTACCTCGGGTAATTATTACTACCTCGGTTAATTATTACTACCTCGGTTAGTTATTACTACCTCGGTTAATTATTACTACCTCGGTAAATTCACGAAAATATGCAATTAATATCTCAGTCATTTATTCGCAATAGCATTACTATCTGTACCTCGGTCATTTCTTCGCAATAGTTTTACTACCTTTACCTCGGCCATTTAATCGCAATAATTTTACTATCTCTATCTCGTTCATTTATTCGATACAGCGCAATTATATTACCTCGGTTAGTTATTACTACCTCGGTAAATTCACGAAAATATGCAATTAATATCTCAGTCATTTATTCGCAATAGCATTACTGTCTGTACCTCGGTCATTTCTTCGCAATAGCCTTACTACCTTTACCTCGGTCATTTAATCGCAATAATTTTACTATCTCTATCTCGTTCATTTATTCGTTACAGCGCAATTATGTTACCTCGGTTAGTGATTACTACCTCGGTAAATTCTCGTTTAGCCTTATGGTCTACCCGTGTCGTTACTAGAGCATATTTTGTGTTAGGTCGTCGCTATTGAGTAACGAACAATCAGGAAATTAGTAATTAAGGAAGGATCTGGCGAATGTATCGGATACTATCCGAAGAACCATTGTGAACACGAAATTGAAGCATTATCTTGAATAAATCCTCGAAGGAGGTATTAATATTGAGTTCCGAATTATTGTCACTCTACTTTGACCCTGCCCCTCTACCTTTTCGTCCCTCAGGTGAGCTGAGCTAGTCGAGTTGCCCTCGATCTCGCCTCACCCGTTCGTTCGTGCCCTACGCAATTCCGGGATTCTTATCGAAGCAAATAAATAAAAGTCGGTCCACAACCGGCGGTACTTTGTACCTGGCGCCCAACGCTTTGACTCGAACTTTCCCTTGCTTGTGGTCAATTCTTTAGTCTTTTTGTCCGGCACGAAAGGTACGGGTGATATGCCCGATCAGGAAGTGTGGTAGGAAAAATCCCGTCACAATATACAGTAGGCGTATATACAATAGCCGTTGATGTATATACAGTAGGCGGCATTTGAAGTGGGCCAAAGTTTATTTTGTTGATTTTGACGAAACTTGGACAGATTTCGAAAAACAAAAAATACACATTCGAGTAAATTTAATAATCTTTCAAATGAGACTAGTTTCGTCGTGATCGATTGAAAATTGGCTGCCTGCGAGTAGATTTTCTGGATCGGTGTAAATCGGGGTCTGGCGTTGGCGGGTTGTGCACACCAGGATTGATATTTGCCGATACCAAACAGCTCGGTAACCCATATCAGTCGAAAGGTAGTCTCACGGCGTGCTCAAAACTCCCCCTATAAGCCAAATCCGGATCACTCCCGGAGGAGATATGGACCCAGGAAGTCAGAACGGTTTTTTAAGTGCTACGCTGGAACGCCTCGATCGATTCCGTTGAAACTTTTCGCACAATCGTTTTTTATCATGACCTCACAACTCTCGTAACAGTTATTACGATAAGTGTTCTCGTAGATGAGATCCAGGTATTTGGCGAGTGCACGCCCACGTTCATCGATATTTTTTACATTGAGAGACTTGGGCGACAGAGTTGGGACTTGTGTAATATTGAAGGGGAAGGCTCAACGATTAAAATGCGTGGTCGTACAATATCGGAAATGACCTCAGTTAAAAATGACACGCCCTTGAAAAGTGAGAAGGAAATCGCCAAATCCCGCGATCTCAGTTCAAAGTTGCCCGTCGACAGTCGTTTGTCTCAATGTCGGATCGCACGCTGATTTCAGCTACTGTTTATCGCTTATCCATTGCTGTCCCTGCATCGAAATGTTTCATAAAAATTATTAATTAATAACAATTTATTGATGAATAAACAATAATCAATTACATAAATAATTTTTATGAATTGAACTTTTTCTTTAAATGAGGAAACGAATTATGAATTATTAATAATTACAAATTTTTCGGTGATCAATAGCTTGTTTCCTCTCTCAAGTTTCACAAATGACGGAGAATAATTTTTACGTCACAAAAAGTGCCAGTGCAACAAATCAATAACACGGGCAATTTTGCAAGAATGAGTGACCATGGGATAAGTGATAATTATTTTTTTTTTTCGTAATTTAAAAACTGCGTAACTATTGATCGAATTTAAACAATTGAAAAAGAATCTTTTTTATTTTTTTTACCCTTTTCGGAAAAAAATATGTCATCATCGGATAAAAGCTCATTAGACAGTTTTCAGGGTAAATTAACAAAAAACAATTTTTTCCTCTTCACTGATGCCTTGTTCCATTTTGAAAAAATCCTGCGGAGTTGTGTATTGCCTACCTCCATCAGAAAAAAAATACTGAGTAGAATTCCGATTGGCCCTTTCGTGAAAAAAAAAATCGAAAAATTTCCCCGAAAACTGTCTAATGAACTTTCCTCCAATGACGGCATATTTTTTTTTGAAAAGGGCAAAAAAAAATAAAAAAGATTCTTTTTTTAATCATGAAAATCTGATCAGCCGTCACGATGTTATGATTTTTACAAAATCGAGAATTTATTAATCATTATCTCGAGAACCAAAAATAGTGGGGGGATGAAATTTTGCTAAAATTTCCAAGAAATTTCCAAAACTTCCGAGACCAAAAAAAAAACGGGGTGGCTGAGTTGACGTGGCTGCGTTGACGTGTCGTATTCCACGTTAACTCACCAGCCACCCCGTTTTTTTTTGTCTCGAAAAAATTATTCAGTATAGGCATTTCAAAGTACAATATGTCCATGAAATTTTAGCAAAATTTCATCGCCCCACTATTTTTGGTTCTCGAGATAATGATTAATAAATTCTCAATTTTGTAAAAATCATAACATCGTAACGGCTGACCGGATTTTCACGATTAAAAAAAGAATCTTTTTTATTTTTTTTTGCCCTTTTCAAAAAAAAATATGCCGTCATTGGAGAAAAGTTCATTAGACAGTTTTCGGGGAAATTTTTCGATTTTTTTTTCACGAAAGGGCCAATCGGAATTCTACTCAGTATTTTTTTTCTGATGGAGGTAGGCAATACACAACTCCGCAGGATTTTTTCAAAATGGAACAAGGCATCAGTGAAGAGGAAAAAATTGTTTTTTGTTAATTTACCCCGAAAACTGTCTAATGAGCTTTTATCCGATGATGACATATTTTTTTCCGAAAAGGGTAAAAAAAATAAAAAAGATTCTTTTTCAATCGTTTAAATCCGATCAGTAGTTACGAAGTTATGATTTTTACAAAATTGAGACTTCATTAATCATTATCTCGAGAACCAACAATAGTGGGGGGATGAAATTTTGGTAAAATGTCATGGATATATTGTCCTCTGAAATGCCCATACTGAATAATTTTTTCGAGACAATAAAAAAAACGGGCTGGCTGAGTTGACGTGGAATGTCCCATATATAATATACGTATAATATAAGTCTATCATAGACGTATACATATCATATACATATACAGTAAAACCTCCGGCACTGTCACCTCCGGCACTGTCCGACCTTCGGCACTGTCGCTAGCTGCACCTCCGGCACTGTCACTTCGCTACCCCCACCATACCTCTATAGCAGTATTGCATCTACTACATATATAACTATCGTGGCACCTTGTAAAGTGAGATAATCGTGCGCCGCCCAGAGCCAGCCAAAATCACAAGAACGAAAGAAAGCGTGACCCGTGTAAAAGTTAAATTCGTGATACCAGTCAATTTTTTTCATGTGGAGCAATCAGCATTTAATTTTTTAATGAGGCTAGGAACTACAATGAGTCCTCTGAGTCCCATGATTTCAGATGCGGAAAGTTTCCTGTGCGCTCCTGTGTCTCAAACGTTACCGAAAGAGTTCGAAACTTATAAAATTTATGCAAAATCATGTTTTCAAAGCTAGTACAGAAGTCAATTTGAAGAATAAATTGTGATTTTTTTTTTCATTAATTTAGTTTATAATATTAAATACCAGAAAAGTTATAATAAATGATATGAAGAATAAAAATTCCGGAATTTGTAGATATTCTTCAAATTTTGCTCTGTCTCTGTGCTTATAACATGATTCTGAATAAATTCTTGGAGTTTGAAGCTCTTCGGTTAAATTTTGACAGACTGCGAACCTTTTGCAGCCAAAGTTTTGGGCTGCGGTTGACATTGATCGCAGACACCAGTATCACCGAAGGCTCAAAAGCTAGTACAACTAACAAGGAGAGTATCAGGCCTCCGGGTCATGGATTCTGCTCAAACTTGCATATGTGTTTCGTTCTAAGAATCAAGCCTCTCATCCGTAGTTCCATCCCATAGGCCTTTTGTTACTCGCTATATAACATAATAGTATATTGTGCACCTAGGGCGTGAAGTGGGCTTTTTTAGACCGAGTGTGGAGATTGCAGTACGAGTGGCAGGTGAGCTAGCAGAGTCGAAGGCGAGCTAGCACGAGCCGAAGGCGAGTGCAGCAGCGAGCCGAAGACGAGTGCGTCCGCGAGCCGAAGACGAGTACTGCAACCACAAGAGGTCAAAAAGCCCACTCAGCCCTTGGTGCACATCATATTTTTTGTAACGCATGTATTGATTTCTGCGTTTTTTGTGCCAATGAGCGGCACTAATTGTAAGGTCTTCGTAGGTCTTCGTGTCCAGGTTGACCAGACCATAGTTTTCGAAATCCAGGTCAGCCGGTCGACCTGGACACCAAGAACTACGTTCCGGTCGACCTGGACACCTAGACTTACGGTCCGGTCGACCTGGACACCGAGAACTACGGACCAGTCTACCTGGACACCGAAAACTACGGACCGGTCGACCTGGACACCTAAACTTACGTTCCGGTCGACCTGGACACCTAGACTTACGGTCTATGCGACCTGGACGCGGTCGTATATACAGTCTTTCAGAAGCGGGCGTAAAGTGAGCACTTTACGCCCGCTTTTTTGCCCGCTTACCAGGAGCAGGCGTAAAGTGAGCACTTTACGCCCGCTTACCAAGAGCGGGCGTAAAGTGCTTACTTTACGCCCGCTTTTTCGAACCGGTCAAAAAAAGGTCACTTTAGGCCCGCTGAATAGGTAAAAAAAAACGCAGAAATCGTGCATGTGTTACAAAAAATAAAATTTTTAACCAATTCATTGGTCTGTCGCTACTGCTCTGTACTTATCTAGTCAACGTGGTATGTTATTGAAACGTTGTCAGGCAATCATAAAAATGAATATTTCACATGTTAATTTACCGTATTTGATGTCGGTCGCTGCGCTAGGCCGATACACAATACGTGCAAGCGAAGAAAAGCAAAGCGATGCGGATCGAAACCAAGATTTATGTTACAATTCGACTCATAGGAATACGCATAGTATTCATGCTTGCAAATACTATGCGGATTCCCATGAGAGGAATTGTGATATAAATCTTCGCTTTGGTTTGCTTCGCTTCATTCTTCTTCGCTAGACCGATACACACTATGCAACGCATACTAGCCACGCTAGACAGATACACACTACGCACAATAAGCGAAGCAATGCAAACTGAAGCGAAGATTTATATTGCATGTCTTGTGGAAATACGCATAGAATTTCCAAGCATGAATACTGTGCGTATTCCCATGAGACGAATTGTAATATGAACCTTCGCTTCGCCTTTCTTCGCTTCCACGTAGTGTGTTTTGGCCCAGCGACAGCGACCAACATTGAATACGGTAAATTAACACGTGGAATATTTATTCCTATGATCGGCTGACTAAGTTTCAATAACATATTTATTTAATTTTTTAATTTCATGACATTTAATAACATATACATATATTGACTGAATCAGTACAGAGCGGTAACGACGACGGACCGATAAATCGGCTAAAAATGGTATATTATGTCATGAAGCGAGTTAAATAGGCCTATGGGATGGAACTACGGATTAGAGGCTTGATTCTTAGACAAAACACATCTGCAAGTTTGAGCAGAATACATGACCCAGAGGCCTGATACTTCTTGTAAGCTGAGATGATCTAATTTCTTTTGGGTTTTCAATGACGGCCCCCCTTAACGTTTTTATTTTCATGTGCAATTCAATTATTATAAGGTGGTACGTAACAATGCAAATATACATTCAATGTGTATGTTTCAATGACTTTTGACGTGCATAACCTCAAATGTATGTTACGAAACATCGAGTGCTATCCCGTGAATTTTACGGCCCTGTACTCGCTTTTAATTGGTCGAGAAAAAGTAGGTGGACACGCGACAGTGCCGGAGGTCTTTTTATGTGGGCTTTCCAATTAGAGCGCACTGTGTCGCACAGTGCGGCACTGACGCGCACAGCAGGACTGAGCACAACTTTTTGCTGTGCTGAATAGTGCGACACAGAGTGGTTGTTGGAACACGCACTACCCCGCACTGTGTCGCACTGTGTCTCTCTGCGCCCTAATTGTAAAGCACCCACTGTATACCCAGTAAGCACAGTAATGTAGTCGCAATGTAATGGTAATGCAACCGAAAGTAACAAGTAATGTTACCTGGATTGTACATGTAGCTTACATGTAAGTAGAAATTTCCCACTCAGCAATATAACATGTTATATAACACGTGTTATATACCCGGTATGTAACAGTTATATTGCAAGGTAATGTAACAAAAGTCATAACAGTTCTATAACTGCAATATTCTAAAGTAACATGATGAAATAAAAGATTATTATTAAATAATATTTTTAGTTCATCATATTACTTTCTCCTTGTTCTAGGTCATGAAAGGGTTACACTGAAAAAAAAACAATCCGGCACGGATATCTCGATAGGAATTTATCCTCACCGACGGGGACTCGAACCTGCGACCTACCTATCTATCCTACCTATCTACCTAACACCCCAGATAGAACACTGACGTCTAATATACGTATATACGACGTCGCCATCGACGTCTGTAAGACGTATTCAGTACGTATACTGAAGAGCTAAATGTCCGGCTAATATCTGTATATTTGACGTATATAAGGGGTATCATGACCTCACAACTCTCGTAACAGTTATTGCGATAAGTGTTCTCGTAGATAAGATCCAGGTATGTGGCGAGTGCACGCCCACGTTCAACGACATTTTTCACATTGAGAAACTTAGGCGACAGAGTTGGGACTTGTGTAATATTGAAGGGGAAGGCTCAACGATTAAAATGCGTGAGTAGTGTTACAAGGGCAGTTTTAACTCAAGATCCCTACCCCGACATTTACCGACATTTTTTAGCTCAGACACGAACCACTTAGCCGAGACCCGAACCCGGGGGGTGGGGGGGGGGCTATCTTCAAGAGTCCGAATGCACGGAGTCAATCGGGGGGGGGGGAGGATCTCTAACAACTGGAGGGCACCTAATCATTATGGGTCAAGGCATTGGTGGGGGTGGGGGGGGCTAGCTTTGAGGGTGGTATTGGAATGCCGCTATCTCTGGCAGCGGCGGGGCGCCTTATTTTTCATGGCGACATTTGATTGATGATTATCAGTTAGACTGGCGTCTCTGTAGGGCGGGGTTGTGGGGATAGTTTTGAGGGTGGTATTAGAATGCAGCTATTCTGTATATCTGGCAGCTGCAGTGCAGCTTGTCTTGGCATTGGAATGTTGTTATCTCTAACAAGTAAATAGCGGACTAGAGCGTTAGACCTTTCAACCACACACGACGCTACCCTCCCAGGCCAGTGCGTCTGTTTGTCGCAACCTTATCGTTGGTCATAAATCATTTCTGTTTGTGTACTAAGGACCAGACCGCAGTCTGGAAAAAGCCAAGCATGAGGTCATAAAATCTTAGAGGTGCCTATGATCCGGCTGGTCCTCGACACCCGAAGGAAAATACCCCGAACAGGTATTCTTCTGACTGCATTTATATAAGCGTTTCCCTATCACGTGGATATTATCCGTGGGAATTATCAAGGGGTGATCTTAAGAATATAACGAAGCCTATGATTTTAAAATATTTTGGTCGATCAATTCATAATATATGTTTTATGATCGTTTACCGGAAAATCTTCGTGCAGACGCCGAAATTATGTCATATCTGCCTTGTATGGAACATTGGAATACACCCCACAACATGACTCATATCGATGGCCCTGCACCCTTTGTACGGAATTGTCAAATGTGTCGCCGCAAAGTGTGGGCGGAGGAAAGTGTGGAAAATCCTATTAGGTCCTAGAATTGAGAGTTGGTGGGGGTCGGGAATTTGGGGGGCCTATATAATATCAAGATGCACGTCTGAACTGCACCAGTTGACATGCAAGACAGGCGACGTGAGCTAAAAGAACGATCGCTCTTGCTTTTAAAAAATATCGAAGAAGTAAAAAATCTTATACGTACGAGGTCTGATCTGAGCTTCATTATAAATACATTGAAGAATACATTAATAAGTCGAAATGGATTTCACAATTATCAACAAGTTGGGAAAAATGGTGGAATTTTTGCCAATAAAAAAATTGGCTGAACTCTCCGTTCAGGCAGATCATTCGATCTCCGACCTGAGAATAGTCAAAACGAAATTCGGGAGGAGGATCGTGGCGGATATCACCAACGATTTCTCCGTATTCCTACCTGCAAGATTCGTGAAAGCGTTCGACGAGAACAAAGAAATATTCAAAGAGATGATTGACGCTGCGCATACAAATCAACTCTATATGAACTACTTCGGTAGGAAAGGAACGCAAGGCGTTCACTTTCAGAATGGCTACTGGAAGATCAGATGTATGCCTTTTATTGGCTACAAGAATACGCGGTGTGAAACCCAAGAGAGAGCCGATAGAATCGTTAGGCATAAAATTTATATCGCGATTACACTCGATTTCACTACGTATAGTATTGTTATTGGTTTTAATCTTAATAGAAATATTCGGCAACTCTGCCTGCACGTACTTCTCAATATCCTCTATTTCATAGCTACCCGTCGGTATGGTCAATATCTTGTCTCCCACATAAATTTTATTATTACCATCAGCTATATTAGGAATGGAATTGAAGGTTAGTAATTCAATGCGCCCTAAAGTGTAATTTTTGTGGGGTGAAAGTTCGATGGGGGGAAAATATTGAGCTTCAAGTGTAGATGACGTCCCGGAAATAGTTAGTGTAAAACTATCATCCATGACGACGGCACATTGTCAACTGATTCTATATTCATCGTGATGCACGTTTATATAGAGAATATTTTTCTTTGCCGCTCAATTGCTGGCAGAGAAACTTTAGGCATAAGTGCCCACATTCGACTGTACCATACTTCTGATATCCCTTATAATTATAATTCACGCTACCAACACCAAAATATTTCATCAACTCGACTGGAGGCTGAAGATTGCCGAAACTATCAAAGTACATGACATTCTCCCCCCTCTTTTTGTATGCAACCCAGTGTGTACCAGGTTCCATATCTTCATCTAAATTGATAATTGCTGATTCGCATTTTGCCGGTCCACTTTTCGGCAATTCATTTCTCATAAAAACTCCGCGAAAGTGTGGAATTTTCATGATTTTCGCATATTTGAGCAGATCAGCATCAGTTAAGGCTTGGGGAGGCAGCGTGACTTTCCGTTTTTTGAACCAAGACCCGTCCCCCTCTTGTACGGTTTTAGATGCAGACCTTTACCCAAAGCAGCAGCTTCCATCATCTTATTATGTCTCTTACTCTCATCCAATTCCCGCTTAGCAGCTTCAGCCGCATTTACAGCCTTAGCGATCGAAGCAGCGCCACCTGACAGTGCTCCTGCAGCACTCAGACCGGCAAATATCGGCAGGAGGAGCGGCAAAAACCCCCCAATTTTACGAGGCGCTGGTATAATGCGCAATTTACTTTCAGCCTTCTTGCTACCTTTCCGAGCACCCTTTCGGCCACGGCTTTTCTCATCAACGATTTTATTCTGCCCCATGCCTAATTTTGTTTTTTTTCACGCAATGCCCCATGCCTAGTTTAGTTTTGGCCTTCATGATGTTTGCCACACCCCAAGCACTTGCTCTCTCGGCAATACCCGCGTCTTTGGCGTATACTCGTTTCCAAGCCTGCTCGGCCAGTATTTTATCGACCAAAGTTCTCGCTTCGAGGCTAGTTTCTTTTGAATATGCAATATCGTGCTGCTTGCAGGCTGCATCCAATGGATTAATACCTCGATCGCCTCGTGCAAGACGTTTGGATAATTTTGTACCAGGTCCGCAATACTGATACCCAGGTAGATGGAGCTCAACAGAAAGCTTGTCAAGCAGACTATTGACCAAAGCACAACCGATCATATCGGGGACGACTGCTCGACTGGTGAATAATCCTTATAAAACCCTATTTATATTTTTTTCCCCCATTAGTCGTGCTCAGGATGGAGACGGATGAACTGCCTGTAATGAATTTCGATGAATTTATGCAGGGTGGTGAACCGCGCGAAAAACGTCATGGTGATTTGTTGCCTAATAGCATTCGCGCAGTATTCTGTGGCCCCTCGAACTGTGGTAAAACAAACGCTTTACTCTCCCTCATAACACATCCTAATGGTCTGAGATTCGAGAACGTTTACCTTTATTCTAAATCCCTCAATAAGCCAAAATATATATTGCTCGCACGATTACTCGAGCCCGTGAGCGGTGTTGAATATTTCCCATTCAATGAGCACGAACAAGTGGTGACACCCAGCGATGCACACCCCAACTCAATATTTATCTTCGATGACGTGGCATGTGAAAAACAGGATAACATTAGAGCCTTTTTCGCCATGGGACGACACAAAAATGTCGACTGTTTCTATCTTTGCCAGACCTATGCTCGTATTCCTAAACATCTCGTGCGTGACAATACGAATTTTGTGGTTCTATTTAAGCAAGATGAGATGAACCTCAAACATGTGTATAATGATCATGTCAATACTGATATGTCATATACACAGTTTAAAAATATGTGCTCAGAATGCTGGAATTGCGACAAGTATGGATTTATCACGATCGACAAGGATAGTCAAATGAATGAGTAGATATAGACGAGGGTTCGATTCTTTTCTCAGTCATAAGTAAACGTGCATTGGAGACAGTATCATCTCTGACTCGAGGGTATCAACATGAATAAACTTTTGGAGGAGAAGAAAGATGTATTGCGTCAAATTGTCAAAGCAAGCGATGCAATCCGACGCAAAACTTCGGATGATAAAAATCGGCAAAGACAATGCTGAACAGGCAATGCAAAATGTCTTTAAGGCAATAGTCACGCCATTGGAAAAATTGGTGATGCGGAAAAACGAGACGCCAGAGATGAAACAGGAACTTAAGGAGGAAGTCAAAGATCGTATTGAAGAAGAAAGAGAAGAAGAACATTTTGAGCATGGCAACCATGAAGTTAAAGATGATCCAATGTTGAAAGATTTGTCTTTCAAGTCTGCATACGGTGATGAAGAGGGAGAGCAGGAGGAGGATACAGCTGTGAATGTTGATGAATTAATAAATGAGTATGTAGTATTGCTGCAGACAAATAGAAAATCAACCATGGATGTCTCATACGGTGTACGAAACCTCGCTAACAATAAATTAATGATTGGAGATTCTCCAATATTTTTTGATTCTCAGCATATTCGTGTACGAGATAAAAGTTATCCAAAAACTGATGGATTAGCGGAACTGTTGTTCAAAAAAGTGCCCCGCGTTGAGGATCTGACATCCAACGATTTGAAAAATTATGAGAACATTGTAATTGCCACGAATGCCCATGAGAAATATTATTAAGCAGATGAAGCAATACGGACTGATAAAAATTTGAAATTCAAGACTTATATCGCGAAAATAGTTGATACGCACACGGGTAAAGGTATGCCAAAGTATAAAGTGGCTAGAAAAGACGCGAGATTCGATTATATTTATTGGGACGATCCCAATGAACTAGTGGACCGCCTACGTTTACTCCTCGCATCTCAAGCAGCCGGAAACTTATCTCACTCGAATGAAATCATATCGATTATCGAAGAATTGCGTGAGGCTCAAATCATTTATTAATACATTTATCATCGCAATTTCGCGCATTCAAAAAATGAGTGTCGACGTGTTTGGACGGCAGCTGGATAATAAAAGTGCGCTCAATCGCGGTCCTCCGGGCATTGGATTCAAGATTACAAAAGACGGACATTACGATTTGGAGAACAAGCGACTCTGCAACGTTCGAATTCCCGAAGCGGACCATGACGCTATCAGCTTAAAGGTGCTGAATGCTAAAGCCCTAAACGTAACTAAGAACTTACGTGAGGAAATAAATGAAAGTAGAACGCTATTGGTTGAAAGTTTTGAAACTACTATAAAAGATAAATGCGACACGTTAAATACCGACTTACGGAATAAAATAGAGAGAATTAGTGCGGAAATAACTGAAGATCTTACAACCGAGATAAAAGAAATTCTCAAAACTCCGAATGCTGGTACGAAAAACCTACGAGTGTCCATGTTTAGCATGTTTTCCCAGCTTGACGCTCGATTAAACATCCTTGAGAAAAAATGAGCGAGAAGAAGCGAGCGCTGGTGCAGGAACTACATAAGCCCGCACGCAGAAACTATCCTCGTCGGCATGTGGATATACGAGGCTTGGATGAGACTTGGCAAGCAGACCTTGTGGACATGTCGGCTTACGCGCGGCAAAACGACAATCATAAATTTCTCCTAACCGTCATCGATGTCTTCTCCAAGTTTTCCTGGGCCGTGCCAATGAGGAGCAAGAACGCTAAAGATACAACGAGCGCCATGAGATCTATACTTGCAAAGGGACGCATACCAGAGAACCTACATGTTGATCAGGGCAAAGAGTTTTATAATGCCGATTTTCAAACTCTCATGGAAAAGTATAATATTCATATGTACTCGACATACAGTAATTTGAAAGCATCAATTTGCGAGCGTTTTAATCGTACCTTGAAAAATAAAATGTGGATGCTATTTAGTCTTCGTGGAAGCTACAAGTGGACCGATATTCTCAAAAATTTGATTTCCGAATATAACAATAGTGTACATCGCACAATTAATATGAAGCCGAAAGACGTGAACTCGGAGAATGGGAAGCAGCTATTACAACGCGTTTTCACGACTCGAGAACCTTTGAAAAAAAAGCCGACGAAATTTCGACGCGGTGACGAAGTGAGGATGAGCAAATTCAAAAATATATTTGCCAAGGGTTATACTCCAAACTGGACAACGGAAATATTTACAATACATGAAGTGAAAAATACGAACCCTGTGACGTTCAGTCTGAAGGACTATCAAGATGAACCCATCGCCGGTGGTTTTTATGAGCAAGAGCTACTCAGAGTTGAAAATCCCGATATTTATCTGATTGAACGAGTATTGAAAACGCGTGGGAATGAAATGTTTGTAAAATGGTTGGGTTTTGACAATGCCCACAATAGTTGGATGAGGAAATCTGATGTATAATAAAATATTTTAACAAATCAACATTATTGATCTTTTCAATCGCCACCTTCCATCCCATTTCTCACAGGATTATTTTGTTGGACAGGATATTAGTTAAGAAAAAGTCGGTTTCAATATATCTTTTTTTAATAGATTTTTTCCTCCAGCACATCAATTTTATTAGTTCATATACAATGTATTCACAGTTTTCATGCCAATTACAGTTTACCACGCCAGCTTATCGCATTTTTAATTTTTTTTTGTTTATTTTTTAAACTACAAACATTCTTTCGTGTTGCGCTCATAACCCCAAGGTAGAGTATCAGTTGTATGAGCGGAGAGAACTCTTTTATCATCACTCTAGCTTAAAGCGACTTTTCTTTGCCTTACAGTTTGCACTACATGCTTCTTCGACTGAATTAGATTTTGTGTTTCAACAAGATTCTCATGCCGGAAAAGACAATGTTTATAATCATCGAATCTGATTCTTTTTAACGTAGATCCTCGCATACCTTTAGCACGCTATTTTTCTACGTCATCATCTCGAACCTTGTAAGCGTATAGTTTGGCGCGCAGGCCCACGAATTCTTCCATGATCTGTCCATTATTCTCATCCTTCATTAACCCTAACACCTTTTTATTCGCTAAAGGCATCCCATAAGGATTGTCAAGAGGATAATCGAAGGTATCCAATTTGTTTATGTCGAGCTTCATAACATCATATATATTAGGCACTGTAATATTGTATATAAGACTATCAGTGTCGGTGTACATTAATTGAGCTTTTTGCCCAAACTGTTTTTTCATATACTCATAATGGAAATCGGAGATGTAAATTTTTGATAAGTCAAGGATTGAAAACCCTGCATACAATGGCTTATTAAATTTCACCTTTGCTCTGTTGAGCTCGATGATGACCATATAATCGTCAAATACAGTGCAGCTGTGGAAAGTAGCCCTCGCGATTAGAGCTCGAGCTCCATACCGACCACCCCACTCAGTAACAAGCTTCACTTCTCGATGCTTTCTCACATTCTCCATTGTTTGTCCGAAAACTGCATTATTGAGTAGTTTATACAAGTTTTTATGAAACGCATTGGTAGCTTTTTGTCTCAATCCAGTATTTAAATCAATGTATGGCTTCATCCATGGTTTCTGTTGGAATTTTAAAACTCTATGAATTTTCTTTAAATTCAAGCCCAAGTTGAGACACTGCTGCAAGTTTCGATAATGAATTATATATTTTTCTTTTTCTAATAGCGTTGTCATTAATTTTATATTTTTGGAGGTGGGTGGCCTGTAATGGTGATGACAAAGTGGTAAGTCTTTATGAGATACGTGCAGCTCCTTGGGGTATTCTAAATCAACCTCGAATTTGTACCCCGTATGAGAATCGACAGGGATATTGTCAATATCCGATTTATCAAAGTTTTCCACCCACTCGAATCCAGCATATGGCAAAGCCTGAACCATAGCTGCACCATAAAGATTGTTTACATCGAAATCCATTAAGTATGATTCACGCTTCGATGAGTCAAAATCCACTCCCATGTATCGATTATTTGCTTTTGCATAGCGATTTGAGCATTGAGCAAGACCTCCTCTGTTACCTTTTTTAATAAACAATAGCATATCAACGTCAGTGATAAGTTCGAGTCCAATACCTGTTAACTTAAGCATCGCATCGAAAGCGAGTCCAGGAGCTGTATAATAGTGCAACGGATCTAAATTATATGTCGATGGACAGCTGCGTCGGAAATTTTCGAAAATGTCAGCTAAAAGGAGAACATCGATTTTGAGATATAAATCTGAATATTCTCCTAACATTGATATTTTGAAAGTTTTCCAGACATTCATGGCGTGAGCGTATGAATCTTCGGAAATTTCCTCATTATTTAGCCTAGAATAAAACTGTTCTTTGGATGGTAGCTCAGTCTCGTCAAGTTTCATCCAACAATCGGTATAATCATATGGGTAAACCACCTTTCTAGTCAGAAGCTTGAATTCCGTTGCATTATTACAATGCTGACGAGTTATTTGTTTTTCATCGCTTTCCAAGTACGATGCTAATTTTTCAATGCTACACGCCATAAATCTGTATGAATCTAAAAACCTGAACTCTACAAACGTGCCCTGGACTTTTTTTGTGAATGAAATATATTTCTCCTTATTAATTGGCAGAAGATAAACCGCACCTTCGAATGCTACGGCTAATGCTTTAATCAGAAAATGAGCGTCATATCCCGATAAATTATGAAAAATAACCGGCACCGCGTGAGAGTTTTTATAATTTAAATTACATCCAGTGAGTGCGGGCCCGCGATACTTCCCTGTAAAATGGCAATGATCTCGAACTCTCAACTCGTTATTTTCGAAAGGCTTCTCACAAATATGACAAATGGTTACAGATTTAAATGCGCTTTGCTGATCATCGCTGAGATGCTCCATTGGTATGATGTTCGTCAACCGGGTATTCACCAAGCTCGCGATATTCTTCAATTCCTCCATGAACCACCCAATACAATCCAAACCTCGATGAGATTTAAATTCCGAAATGGTATCATCGTACGAGCAGTGGAAGTAGTAGGCGATGGAGTGAGGCACATGCTTTTGGTAGCCCATAGTATTCGTCTCCTCGCAGGCGCAATCGGCTCCAGGAAACATTCGAGATCAGCATGTATCACGAACGGAACATTCTCTTTATGCTTATATTTTCTAAACCTCATGAATTTCGCATCACCCTCGGGAAAATACACTCTGCACTGGTTCGTGCAGTCGAGGATATGCTTCTGCAGCACGATTTCGCTTTGAAAGTGACAGAGACATCTGTCACACAACCATTTTTTGCCATCATATCTAGAAATCTGCGTGCTCACTGAGCGTGAAATGTTTTTTATCCATGTAAAGTGATGGATAGGACTCGCAATATCATCCTCATCAGAATCATTTCTGTCACTCTCGAGCATAAGAAGGTGAATTGTCGATTTAGGAGATGTTTGTTCACTGATATATATCGGCACTATTACACTGTTCTTCCTCTGATTATCAATACCATAAATGTTAATTTTGAGGTTATTCATTTTTTCAAAGGTTGGCACTTTTTTTACAGTAATTGGAAAATCCAAACCTTTGTACTGTAAAACTTCACTGAAATGTCTATAAGAGCTTGTTCGATTGCAATTTATAACTGGCGGAGAAAGTGCGGCAGTGACTGCCCATAAAAAGCAAAATTCGTCATTGCTCTCTATATTGATAACAGCACGCTTTCGTTGAATATCTTTCGGAACACTGACGTATGTACCTCCCCGGAGTGGCACGTATTTATTAAAATTCACACTTAGGTTGGATACTTCGTGCAGTGACCAACCAGACTCTTTCCCATGAAATTCCTAAATTTTTTTCAACAACTGATCTTTTACATGCTCCTGGAACCACATGTCGATGTTCGTAGAGGGAAGAATTGCCTCATTCCGCGTGTTGAAAAATTTATCTTCGACGCAGTTTCACCTGTCACGTCCTGGGTGAGAACGATAGGGTATAAATAAAAATAGGGGTGCCTCTTGTTTCGGCCGGAATGCGCCGGTCGGGGATAGAGGCTCGCGGTAATGAAAGTGGTAAATTTTTACTTACTTTTTGGGCGTAGCGGGTCTTTATTCCAACGTGATAATTTCTTCGTTGTCGTCGGAGTCCGCGCTGTCGGAGTCTGCGCCTAACGTAGACACGTCGCTGACACTATCTCTATGGGGCCGGTGAACGGGTCCCGGAAGAATCGGGTCGGGGAGAACGTACGGGGCCAGTCCCTCGGGAATTCTAAATATCGTGGCTACTCCCACAGGGCGCTCCTTGATACTCGGTGATCCGAGAGGAAAATCGGATTTCGTTGAAGGGCCCGGTAGGGGTTGGGCCACGATTTTTACTGCCATTTCAGCAATCGGTACAATAACCCGTACTTCACCGTTACTTCCGCCCACAGAATGTCGTTCGATAAAAGCGAGGCGCTTTAATTTTTTATCCTTGCCACCGCGGCGTTTACCCATATAAATCTAAATTAAAAAAGATTTGGTGACCCCTCTTTGAGTGAGTCCTAACTCTCGGGCAGAACTCTCATATGGTAGGATTGGAACCTCCACCCCAGTGCGTGCATCTAGTGCGCGATTTTGTGGTTGGCTGGTTAGAGTACAGAGCGTGCATCTGGTGCACAGGGCTGTACCCGGAGAGAGGAATAAGTAACTACGTTAGCATGTGCATCTAGCGCACTATGCTGTAGTTAGAGAGAGTGAGAAAAGTAACTACTCAGGCATGTGCAACTAGCGCACTATGCTGTAGTTAGAGAGAGTGAGAAAAGTAACTACTCAGGCATGTGCATCTAGCGCACTATGCTGTAGTTAGAGAGAGTGAGAAAAGTAACTACTCAGGCATGTGCATCTAGCGCACTATGCTGTAGTTAGAGAGAGAGGTAGAAAAGTAACTACGTGAGCATGTGCATCTAGCGCACTATGCAGTAGTTAAAGAGCGTGAGAAAAGTAACTACTCAGGCATGTGCAACTAGCGCACTATGCTGTAGTTAGAGAGAGTGAGAAAAGTAACTACTCAGGCATGTGCATCTAGCGCACTATGCTGTAGTTAGAGAGAGAGGTGTTGGAAATACGTGGATTTCGATGGGAGTTCCGCTCGAGAATGTAGACAGCTCGAAGTTTGGTTTGTTCAATTTCCCCCTCTTATTTAATGCCGCTGGTGCACAAATGAAACGCGAATGCGTTTTATTTTTCTTTGGTTTTTTTTTATTATTTATTTATTTTTTATTTTTTCTTACACTGGTTTTGCCGGGGCTACCGTGCTACCGATTCTTATGTTGAAAAAGTACAGTATTTTAACTTAGAATGAATTTGAATAATTCGCGACGGGCTATAGCTTTGAGTGATCTCGGGTGATCAGGCTCGAAGTTCGACTGACTTGTCCTTAATTCGCGATGGTCATTATATAGGCCCTTATTCTATTGTCGCGTAAAGTGGGAGACGTCGGCGCGTGAGGGAAGAGTTTCTCTCACACCTCGACATTCTGCTGACGATAATCTCCAGACGCATTTCCAGTTATGACGACTGGTGATATGAAAAATCAGCGTCGAGACATCGATACTCTCCAGACGAAATTCCGACTATTGTTGGTGCCAGGATATCGATATTCTCGAGGCATGATTGTAGTTTAAGTGATATACAAAGTCAGCGTCGAGACATCGATACTCTTCGGACGGAATTAATGTCGGTACATCGATTTTCTCGAGGCGCAACTTTTGCTTATGTTTAGGCTCGTCCCTAGGCGATAAGCGCGGTCATCTTGTGCGAGCCGGCAAGACGCTGATTCTCACCGGCTTCCAACATCTGTGGGAGGTCGGTGATAACGCGCGACATACGCCGGTTCGTTACTCACGCGCCTTCTCCCCGCGACGAGCTTCGTTAGTATTTTAAAGACTGAAATTTCGTATGTATGCTCGCAGGCATATTTCGTGCTTGGCGGGAGAACTCCGGCAATGAGGGTCAC
Source organism: Rhorus exstirpatorius (assembly GCA_963564615.1). Taxonomy (NCBI): domain Eukaryota; kingdom Metazoa; phylum Arthropoda; class Insecta; order Hymenoptera; family Ichneumonidae; genus Rhorus; species Rhorus exstirpatorius. Next base: position 5,720,174 of record OY751315.1, read on the forward strand.
CCCTGGTCATTCGTGTTTTTCCCGTGAATAAATGAGAGATTAAATATTTCTACTGCGGATCATACGGATCCGGTATTATGTTTGAGAAATGGTATATGAAATGAAATTTTTTAAAATTTATTTGTGTTTTTTCGACCCAGGACGTTACACACCTATTTTTTTAAGTTGAAACTTGCACGCTAATATTACGTTAACCTTCAAATTGCCATAACGCTGGGATGCAGCTTCCAATTTGGTGAGGATCAAGGGTTTAGAATCATCGAGAAAAGCATCGAGATCTTTATGTTGAAGGTTGATGACTATGCCCGTTTGGATTCTTTTTTTAAACGCCGTCTCCATATCCTTCCATCGCACTTCATCAGCTGCTCCAGAACCAGCTCCTCTTTTCTTTAATTTTTCTATCACCGATAATACCGATGCAATTGTCGCTTGAATGCGCATTTTCTCATGCACTGAGGGACATTCGCGCCGAGAAATTTTCGTCAATAGTTTCACGTTTTTTCCCCCCTCCTAATCCACCTTAATTCTATAGCTAGTGATGATCTTTTTTGTGAAATTAAATAAGCGTTTTCCATAATGGAAATGAGCTGCTTACACTTATGAGTATCCACATTAGGAGAAAAAATAACCCGAGACGAAAGAAAGACTGCACAAATGTTAATGGAGGGTTAAATGATTGGAGCCAGCAATATATACTCCCACTCCTCCCCACCATTCTACGGACCATCAGCATTAGCAGGTATATCAGTTGCACGAGTACATCTTCGTTCGGGTCGTCGTAGAATAAACATAGGGCTCCAGGGGTAGCGTTGCGTGGCCACAAGATTTGACGCAACAGTCTAACTGCTAGACGACATTCCAATGCCATTGTAAAGATTACGCAAGATATCCGTCCATGTTGATAGCAAGAACGCGACTAAGCGCGTCATAGCGGCATTCCATGAACATCAAAGCCTCATTTTCCGGCGGTTTGTCACAATATCTAAATACTGTGCAGGCGCAAGCGTGTTCAGACATGCAATATGGCATCATCCGCTCTCGAAGGTAATGGGAGGGCTCGAAACAGGTTGAAACACGTCGATGGCACATATCAGCCCAATTTCATCGCAGTTTGAAAAAAGATGTGCCGCAGCACCCTGCGCTACATTTACTCACGCACCAATCAGTGATAGGGAAACGCTTATATAAATGCGGTCAGAAGAATACCTGTTAGGGGTATTTTCATTCGGGTGTCGAGGACCAGCCGGATCATAGGCGCCTCTAAGATATTATTACCTCATGCTTGACTTTTTCCAGACTGCGGTCTGGTCCTTAGCACACAAACAGAAATGATTTATGACCAACGATAAGGTTGCGACAAACAGACGCACTGGCCCGGGAGGGTAGCGTCGTGTGTGGTTGAAAGGTCTAACGCTCTAGTCCGCTATTTACTTGTTAGAGATAACAACATTCCAATGCCAAGACAAGCTGCACTGCAGCTGCCAGATATACAGAATAGCTGCATTCTAATACCACCCTCAAAACTAGCCCCCCACCCCGCCCTACAGAGACGCCAGTCTAACTGATCATCATCAATCAAATGTTGCCATGAAAAATAAGGCACCCCGCCGCTGCCAGAGATAGCGGCATTCCAATACCACCCTCAAAGCTAGCCCCCCCCCCCCCCCCCCCCAATGCCTTGACCCATAATGATTGGGTTCCCTTCAGTTGTTAGAGATCCCCCCCCCCCCCCGATCGACTCCGTGCATTCGGACTTTTAAAGTTAGCCCACCCCCCCCCCCACCCCCCGGGTTCGGGTCTCGGTTAAGTGGTTCGTGTCTGAGCTAAAAAATGTCGGTAAATGTCGGGGTAGGGATCTTGAGTTAGAACTGTCCTTGTAACACTACTTGCGTGGTCGTACAATATCGGAAATGACCTCAATTAAAAATGACACGCCGTTGAAAAGTGAAAAGGAAATCGCCAAATCCCGCGATCTCAGTTCAAAGTTGCCCGTCGATAGTCATTTGTCTCAACGTCGGATCGCACGCTGATTTCAGCTACTGTTTATCGTTTATTCATTGCTGTGACTGCATCGAAATGTTTTGTAATAATTATTAATTAATAACAATTTATTGATTAATAAACAATCATCAATTGATTAAATAATTTTTATGAATTGAACTTTTTCTTTAAATGAGGAAACGAATTATGAATTATTAATAATCACAAATTTTTCGGTGATCCATAGCTTGTTTCCTCTCTCAAGTTTCACAAACCACGGAAAATAATTTTTTCGTCACAAAAAGTGCCAGTGCAACAAATCAATAACACGGTCAATTTACCGAGAATGAGTGACCATGGGATAAATGATCATTATTATTTTTTTTTCCGTAATTTGAAAACCTCGTCAAAATTACGAATGCAGCCAATGAACAGCCTGGTCAATTTGACGAAAAATACCGACCATGAAAATAATGATGATTGTTTTTTTCTTAAATCGTTCGACTCGTCAAAATTACGAATGCGATAAAACGATAGGCTGGTTAATTTGGCGATCAAGACTCATCATGAGCACAATAAATTATTTACATTTTCATGACTCGGCCGTCTCGTAAAAATTACGGATGCAATAAGCCATTCGTTCACTAAGTCTAGTGTTGTCCACTGACGACGGAAAAAATGATTGTTTTTTCACGGACTCCATTAAGAATACCTGGTCAGTTATTAAAAATCAAACGAACTTACCTGTAAGTGAAGTTCGATTAGAATTATATGAGAGTCTCGTTCGAGATGATTACATTGGTAGTATCGCTACTTTCCACTAGTATGTGCCACAATTCAGAGAGTAAAAACAAAACCGAGTTGTTGTCTCGGTATCCATCCTGCCATCTTGTTATTCTTCATATTTTAGAGTTATCCCTAACCAGGAAATTAAAAAAGGAAATGCCATTTGGGTGGGTATTTGAGGTGGGATGTAATCATCTCGAACGAGACTCTCATATAATTCCAATCGAACTTCACTTACAGGTAAGTTCGTTTAATTTTTAATTATATTTCGAGTCTCGTTCTTCGAGATTACATTGGTAGATGTTCAGAGTATCTATTTTTATAAGCAACAATAGTTCCCATTTCTCTTTTTATCTATCTATTTATTTTTATCTTTATTTACTTATTTTTCAACGAAATACGCTCGACTAATATCTTGACATTATGTTAACATTGTAATCATTATATTAACATTAATATCTTGACATTAATATTAACATTATAAATTTATGTCAAATATAGCAATATAATTTTTAATTTTATGTCAAGCAATGCAGCTACAAGGTTCATTACGCTTCACCGAGGACGGTGGAAACAAAAGTTCCTCTGTCTGGCTTGATAGTACGTTTATAAAATTTTGCAAACACTTTTGATTTTTCCGACCATCCAGCTGTACTTCTGATGGCGTTTATATCTACGCCCTTGAGGTCAGCTGCGGAGGTTGCGGCATGTCTTGTACTATGTGCCGTAAACCCTTTGTCTATACCTGAATGTATCAAGCACGTCTTGATCCATCTGCTAATACTTTGCGTCGAAGCCGTGCGATAAGGTATTTTTAACGTAATAAATAAATTCTTCAACTCATTTCTGAGATGATTAGTTTTTGACAAATAAAACAATAAAGTTCTTGCTACGCATACTTCTTTTCTTTCTTTGAAAAACGGAAGAAAGAAAGTTGGCTGAGCAAAACCGGCTCTGGATGTTTTGATTACGGCTGTGATCTTAATCTCAAACCCTCCGACAAAGGCAGAATGTCCTCAATTCGTATAACCGATAGAGTTTGAACTCGATGAGCCATTCTTAATGCTAAGAGGATCGCCAGTTTATAAGTCAACTGAGTCAAATTTAAAGACTCGAGAGGATCTAATGAAGCTGCCCACTCCAAAACTTTTTCTGTATTCCATATTGAGTTGTATTTGGGTCTTGTCGGGCGTAACTTGAATATACCTCTGAAAAACCGGTGGAGGGTAGGATTTCTTGAAAAGTCGTTAAAACTAATCAAAGATAATGCTGATCTTTCTGAATTGAGTGTGCCATAGGACGCTCCATTTTTGAATCGATCGGATAGGAACTTAATCATATTTTCGGGGTTCACCTGGAAAGGGTCGCAAGTTTTTCACAAAAGTTCTACCAGTTTTTTAACGCTGAGTTATATTGACGGACGGTGGAATCAGTTAATGAAGCAACAAGAATTGTTACTGCTGTTTCCGGGAGTTGTTTTCTTTGGTAGATCATCCGCAAAGCTTCGCGGCAACCAGGGTAAGCTGTTTCAAAAGCGGGTGACTCAGTGACCTGCAAGGTGATAATAATAATCGAGGTGTAGGTGTGAATACCTCTACCTCTCCCATAACCATGGACGTGAATACCGGAAACCACGGTTGTGCAGGCCAATGCAGTACAACTACGATACCCATAGCTTTGTCGGTTTTGATCTTTTGCAAAACTCTAAGAATCAACGCGAATGGTGGAAACGCGTAAAACTGAAGATTTTTCCAATTTATCGTGAATGCGTCAATAACGAGAGCTTCGGGATCTCTCTTCCATGAGCAGAAAACGCTTGTCTTTGAGTTGCATCTTGTAGCAAAAAGATCAATTTTAGGTTCAGTGAACCTTTTAACTATTCTTTTGAACGCGAAATCAGCAAGCTCCCACTCGGTATCAATATTGGTCTTTCTTGATTATCTATCTGCTTCAATATTTTCCACGGATGGAATATAAGCAGCAAATACCCAAATTCTTCTTTTCTCGCACCATTGCCACAGCTCTCTAACTAATCTGTTCAATTCCGGATATTGTATGCCGCCCATTCTATTAATATAAGATATTGCTGTGGTGTTATCTATTCTTAACAATATCTGGCAATCGTGATAATCTGAAGCAAAGCACTTCAACGCTAAGAAGGCTGCAATTAATTCTAAGCTATTAATGTGTAGCTTTCTTTCAGCCTCCGTCCAAAACCCGTTTACGTTTTCTCGTTTACAGTGACCACCCCACCCTGTCAAAGATGCATCCGAGAATATTTCTGTGAGAAACTTGAGCTGAGCTATAGGCTTCTTTGCATGTGGAATAACCCTTTTCCACCATTGTAATTCATTAACAGCAGAACAGCTAATAGTCAACTCTTTATCATAATTCTGATCATGTAGAATCAGTGCCAAAAATTTTTCACGTTCTAACAACTTACAATAGAGCATTCCATATTGTACCCCCGGGCAGGCTGCGACTAGTGTACCAAGTAGGTGTGCAAAATCTCTAATTTTACACTTTCTCTTTTTTAGGTATACCTCTATTAAATTCAGGAGTGATTTTTCTTTTTTAGGTGTTAATTAAACTGTCAAGTCATTAGAGTCTATTATAAAGCCCAGATATTTACATCTTGTATTTGGAATTAACATGATCTTTTTTTCGTTTATGATAAAACCTAATGTGTTAAGTAATTTTTTGGTTGCCTGTACATTATATAAACAAGCTTCTTGTGTTTCACCAATACACAATATATCGTCTAAATATATTGTCGAGATTAGACCTTGTTCTCTCATGGAATTTATAACAGGTTTCATTAATTTAGTAAAAACGAACGGGCTAGTACATAGCCCAAAAGGAAGACACGTAAACTCGTAGATCTGATTGTGAAAATTGAATCGCAGGAGCTTTCGACTCTCTTTGTCCACGGGGACTAGGAAATAAGCGTCTTTCAAGTCCAGGCTGCACATAAAGGCATTAAGAGTGATCAGACTCGTAGCAGTTCTAAGATCCTCTAATTTAAAATGCTGAGTATCAATAAATTCATTCAAGAGCCTGATATTCAAAATAAACCGGCTTGTACCATCTGGTCTAGGTATCAATAAATATGATGAAAGAAATTGATCCACTGCTGGTGTACATCGTGTGACAGCCCCGGTATCTAACATTTTCTGTATCGAAATCCTAAGGTCTTTGATTTCTCTTTCTGATAAAACCCTATTTGCTTGGTTTTTGGGTCTTATCAGTGGCCTAGTTAGTCTAATCTTATAGCCCCTTATGCATTCAAGAACGAACCTATCCGAGGTGATACTTTTCCAAGCACGTACAAATTTTTTGAGACGTCCCGCTGTGTACCCGACCTCTGCGTCGATTAGTGTTTTCCCCCTCGATGTGATTGGCCCTTGTTTTAGTTGTAGAAATTGTTCTGTATTGGACCGTTGTATTTGGTCCCATTGGAGAAATTGGACCTGTGCTGGCCTGTCTTGTGGCCCTGATACGAAGTTCCCCGCTTCGGAAAAGAGCCTTTCCAGTTTAAAGAGCGTGGAGCGCTTTGAAGAGTAGTCTTATAAGGGGTTTTCGATACCGAAGGACCCAGAGTTTGGTTTTTCAACTCTTTTCCCACCTTCTCCATTGATTTTGCGGTTCTGATAAGCTCACCGATGTTTTCGCCATATAGGAGTGTACTCGGCTTGGTCTTTTGAAGCAATTCCTTCGTTTGTTTTGATAAAACCGGAGCAATACAGGCTTTTCGAGCTGACGAAATCTGAATATGTAGCTGAGCGAACAACTTTCCAGTATCTGCAAGATTTTAAAGTAATTTCAGTCTGTCAACAGGCTCTTCATCATCATTAACAATCATCGTGATTGCTTCTCCTAGGGCAGACATCGCAGAACCTGCGTAATTTTGTTCTTGAATAAAGAGATTATCTCTCTTTGTGCCAGATTCGTTCAAAATTACTGCAATTTCGGGGTTTAGTTCTGGAGCTTCCAGCAACAAATTTCCTTTCCTAGGATATTTATCAATGACTTCTTCTTTCATTTCTTTGGGAAGACCAGAAGGAAGCCATGTTGACCAGAGCGACACAATATCTGAGTGTAAGGTTAATTCGCTCTTTTTTTGGATTGCAGGATCCTCTCCGAGAACTCTCCGAGTCTCTTCGTTTAAAGTTTTCCTTTTGCTGCCAGTATTTTCATCTGGTGCCGAAGAACTTATATCATTCGGTTGCCCAAGGGTATCTGATTTCTCTGACAACTCTGTCTGGAAATCAGCTGTTGGGCTTTCAACAGACTCCAAGACTGGCACCTCCTGAGCCAGAATTCTCTGGTTTGTCGCTATTTCAAAAGCAGACGGATTGTCTTTGGAACTTTCACCCTCCGACCCCGATAATTCGACTTGAATCTCAGAATGATTCTCAGTAGTGTTACACGGAGAGTTCTAACTCAAAATCCCTACCCCGACATTTACCGACATTTTTTAGCTCAGACATGAACCACTTAGCCGAGACACAAACCCGGGGGGGGGGGGCTATCTCGATGAGCCGGAATGCACTTAGCCCATACACGGGGGGGGGGGGGGGATATCTCTAACAACCGGAGTGCACCTAATATTTTGCGGGTCAAGAGGGGGGGGGGGGGGGAGATGGGGCTTCTTTTGAGGGTGGCATTGGAATGCCGCTATCTCTAACAGGTAAATAGCAGACTAGAGCGTTAGATGTTTCAGCCACCGACGACGCTACCCCCTGCAGGGCTGCCCTTGTAAATTTGAGAGAGGGGATATGCTTGTCGAGACACGTTAATCTCAGTGTATCATTTTCGCCGTACCTTTTAAGATAGCATTGGAATGTTGTCATTCTATCGACAGAGTGCACTTTACGTAATCTTTACAATGGCATTGGAATGTCACTTAACTGGCGCGTCTGTCTGTCGCGTCCTCATTTCCTGTCATAAATCACTGCTGGTCACGTGCTAGGTGTCCGACCGAAGCCTGGAAAAGGCCGAATCATGAGGTCATAAAATCTTAGAAGCGCCTACGATAAGGTAAGCTGCTCCTTGGTACCTGAAAAAAAAGCGTTCAAGTGTCCCTAACAGGTATTCTTCTGACCGCATATATAAGCGTTTCCCCATCACTGACTGGTGCGTGAGTAGCGCTAGGTGTCGCGCTGAATCCTTTGTCAAACCACGATGAAATTGGGACGAGGAGCAGATTAAAAATATGGAAAAGCACGTTCGATTCGATACTTGAGCTAAAATTCATGTGATGTATGCATGGGATTATGCGTACAGAGCCGCTCGCCGAGGCCGGTGGGAAGAAGTAGCACGTGATCGTGAGCGATTCAGATTAAGAATTTAAAAATGTGGTAAACTGATTGAATCTGTATTGATGAAGAAATAATTTGACGGAAAATGCAATACTGATTAAATACGCGTCATCGATGTGTTTCGACGTGTTTCGACCCCTCGAGCCTTCGAGAGCGGATGATGATATATTGCATGTTTGAACACGCTTGAGCCTGCACAGTGGTGGATATACGTGCAAAGTGCTAACTATGACGCCAGATATTGTGACAAACAGCCGGAAAATGAGGCTTTGATGTTCATGGAATGCCGCTATGACGCGCTTAGTCGCGTTCTTGCTATCAACATGGACGGATATTCTGATGGTGTTCTCGGAGCCAACTATCCGTTGGAATTATCAAGGGGTGATCTTAAGAATATAACGAAGCCTATGATTTTAAAATATTTTAGTCGATCAATTCATATGTTTTATGATCGTTTACCGGAAAATCTTCGTGCAGACGCCGAAATTATGTCATATCTGCCTTGTATGGAACATTGGAATACGCCCCACATCATGACTCATATCGATGGCCCTGCACCCTCTGTACGGAATTGTCAAATGTGTCGCAGCAAAGTGTGGGCGGAGGGAAGTGTGGAAAATTCTATTGGGTCCTAGAATTGAGAGTTCGTGGCGGTTTGGAATTCGGAAGGCGTATATAAGCTGAAGATGCATGCCTAAACTGCAACCGTTTACATGCAAGACAAGCGCCGTGAGCTGAAAGAACGATTGCTCCTGCTTTTGAAAAATATTGAAGAAGTGAAAAATCTTATACGTTGGAGAGAGGATCTGGGATTCATCACAAACAGATTTAAAAAAATATCAATAAGTTGAAATGGATTTCGCAAGTATCAACAAGGTGGGAATAATGGCGGAATTTTTGCCAACAAAAAAATTGGCTGAACTCCCCGTTCAGGCAGATCATCCGATCTCCGACCTGAGAATAGTCGGAACGAAATTCGGGAGGAGGATAGTGGCGGATATCACCAACGAATTCTCTGTATTCTTACCTGCAAGATTCGTGAAGGCGTTCGACGAGAATAAGGAAATATTCAAAGAGATGATTGACGCTGCGCATGCAAATCAACTCTACATGAATTACTTCGGTGGGAAGTACAACAGCGTAGAATTCAAACGCATCTGACGCCATCAAACCATCAATCCATCGCGCCTACTATCGGGTCGTGACTCTACGCGAACGATGGTGGCAATGAAAAAAGTGTTTGAATCCATAAGTGCACATTGTTGAAAAAGTAATAAAAAACATTATAGATGACGTGTGGTGCGAAATGTATTAGTTGGATTGAAACCAAATATGTAAAACAATTTCCTATGGTTTATTTAATTAAAAAACACACATATATTTTTCGATAAAATGTTTTTATTTATTTAAAAAATCCTGCGTTTACACAATGCCTTATGTACCAGCTCCTGAATGATTTCACGTTTGCGTTGGCACAATTATATTTTGAGTCATGGGGATGATGAAAACATCCTTTGTTGTTTGATATTTTCTGCAATGATGGACAATCAAGAGTTTCCATATCGACAATATGCGCCGACGAATCCGTGAATTGCGCTAACCATATCCTCTTCTCCAATCCCTTCACGTAGATGGTTCTAGCTTTTTTCAAGATAGCTCGAATTATTGTTCCGGTGGCATCATATGGTGTATAGCCTGCATTCCATCGTATTCCATGAAAATTTCGTTCGAGCCATGAATTCATCGTTTTGTACTTCGCTGGTGGAGAGTTACATAGCGTTGGAGATTCGAAGATAGCGAGGCCGAATGCAATCTATTGACAGGAAAAGGTGTTTTCCCGTATGACCATGTCAATAGTTGGGATCGAGGGGCCATATACTTGGTTTTTGGGTTGAAAATTCATCTCCTGCCTTGAAAATAGTTTTCGTTATGAACGAAAATTATATTTTGAAGAAAGGCCAAGAGGTGAGCTCGATGTTTAACAGAGAGCTACAGCAGAG